>JAOVVA010000037.1:8007954-8028579 GCA_028565275.1 Leiocassis micropogon | reverse complement strand
ATTGTGTAAAGCTGCTTTGCGACAATGACAATTGTTAAAAGCGCTATACAAATAAAATTGAATTGAATTGAATTAAATTAACCTTGGAAATTTTTGGATTTTTGGTTCTGAATCTCAAAGGGAGAGAGAGCGAGAAAGAAAAAGTGTGCAAAAAATACATCTGTTTTCAAAGTTATATTGCTTGATGTCATGGTGGGATTGTGGGTGGAGTTTAAAGATTTATTCTCATATTTATTGTGAATGGACAAAAATTGTAAAACACATACTTTTTATTGAACTTCGACATTTTTAATAGTATGATTTGAGAACGGGCATGCTATAAATAAAGAGAAATTAAAAATCTGGAACTTAATGGTGATTAGCACTTCACTATCTCCTCGTATAACCAGGTGCTCGAATTGCACCTCCAGTCTATGTATGTTTGAGTTTGCATGTTCTCCGCCGTGTTTGGCGGGTTTCCTCCTACAGTTTAAAGACACATCGTAAAGGTTGATTTTTGTTTCTAAATTGCTTGTATTGTTGTTGTTGGTATCCCATCCAAGGTGTACCCTTCCTTTGCCCTAAGCTCTGTGTTAGGCTTCAGTGAAGGTTGTGACCATACAGTACATACTATAGTATAAGCGGTATAGATGATGGATGAATGCATGGAAAATATGATTGACCTGACCAAACATCATGTATTTATTCACCTTGAAATCCTTTGTTTTGAAGACATTGCGCTGTTTGGCATCATTTTCTTTCCTCATTAGCAACTGATGAAAAGCTAATTAAAGGAATATGACTATCACATTTAGACATGCTTGTATTCTAAAAATATGATTGGCATTTACTGCTCTTTTGATTATATCCAGACAGCACTGAGGAATCTAATTTGTGTTTGTGTGTAAATAGGACAGCAGACAGGTATGTGAGGGATATGATGAGCTGAAGAGCCTGTCATGGTCAGGGAAAAAAAAAAAAAAAAAAAAAAACTACTATAGAAAATGGGAAAATAATTTGAATCAAACATGCATCAGTTAGCAGACTAGGCAATCCAAAAAAAATAAATAAATAAACGTGAAAGAAATGTGTCATAGTGTACAATTGGATCAAATACGTGGATCCATTTAGTTCACGTCTGTGTAAATCAGGAGTTTTTTTTGGGTTTTTTTGCCCATGCTGACAGAATACACAAAACGAGCTGCATCGCTGTTGCTGTGCAAGCAGCATCTCTATACATAGTGTGAACACTGGGATTTTGTGCTACATTAAGAGAGGGGGGAGGTTAAAGACTCATGAGTGGCAAGTGTACATGAATACTACCATCAACTGCCAATATGTTGGGAGGCCTTGGTAACAGCCTGTGGTCTCGAGGGAGCGCCGGCGCAGTTCAGAATATCAGACAGAGAGGAAAACAATTTCTGGTGCCAATAATGCAGCGCAGATGAAAAATGTTTTAATATTTGCCGCTGCTTTATGGCAGGCACAGTGACAGTGATGGACTCAATGTCAGCTTTTTCCCTTTAAATGTCATACTCTGTCTTTGCTCCATCTGTGTATGTCAGTGGGTGTGTGTAGGACGTGTTTGTGTTCTCAATAATCTGACAGTGAATGTGTGTGTGTGTGTGTGTGTGTGTGTGTGTGTGTCTGTGTGTGTGATTTTCCCGCAGCTGACAGAGTTCACTCTTCTTCTCTCCATTGATCACAATGTTTTTTTTTTTCACAATAATAGCAGACTTGCCCAATGCCCAAATCCACGAATGCGTTTCTCTCTACCGTAATGAAAGATTTGCCCCCGAAACAGCCTCTTCAGTGCCTCTTCTTTCTCTGTCTGTCTTTCACTCTCTCATAACGATGCTGTTTTCAGCTGCCGACTAAACAAACACAAACCCTGCAGCATTATTTAGAGAATAAATCCCTTTTCCAGTCGTTTATCCGGACCATTTTATTTTAAACAATATATATTTTTATTCATTGCACACTACCACAAAAGTGGAGTCATATTTAAGCCGTGTCCTCATGTGTGTAAACCATAAGGAGGAGCTCTGGCACTCGTTTGTTTGGTTGCCAGGCTGTTCCTTTGACTTCTCCATGAATGAAGACTTCACCCATTGCCTCTTGACCCAGACTTGCACCCATTTAGTGCCTCTGGGGTGAATCGCTTTTCCCATTGTCATTCAGCCCACAGCCTTCACCTCTCACCGGTGGTCTGTGCAAAGAACAGTTTCTGTCCATGTTTCAAACACACAGGCGTAGCACAGATCAGAGTTAACAGACTATTTTGAGTGTGTATGCTACATTTTTCTACTGTAATAAATATCATCATGTATGATCAGAATTCTCAAATCTGCTCAAAAAATGTTGATGATTTTTCTTTTATAGCACGGCTATTCAATAGTAGTTCCATGTTGTAAAGTAGTATCAAACTCGCAGTTGAAGTAAATAATCAATCCTGTTGCAGGCTTGGGATGCATTAGGCAGCGAGTAAACAATCAGTTCTCTAAGGTGATGTATTAGAAGCACAAAAAATGGGCAAGCATAAGAATCCGAGCAACTACGATAAGGAGTATACTGTCATGGCTAGACCACTGGGTCAGAGCATCTCCAAAACAGCAGGTCTTGTGAGATGTTCTTGCTATTAAGTGGTTACTAAATACCAAAAGTGGTCTAAAGAAGGACAATCAGTGAACCAGTGATAACAGGGTCATGGGTGCCTGAGGCTTATTGATGTGCAGTAAAGAGTGAAGCATAGTCCTTTTGGTCTGATTTCACAGAGGTGCTATTGTAGCACAAACTGATGAAAAAGTTAATGCTGGCTATGATAAAAAAAAAAAAGGTGTACAGACACACAGTGCATGTCAGCTTATAAATGGGCATGTGACCATCGGAACTGCACCATGAAGTCATGGAAGAAGGTGGCATAGGCCAATTAATTTACTTATTTAAATTTTAGGTCCTCCCTAATAGTAGTGGTCTCTTTCAGTAGGACAATGTCTCCTGCCAGACTTCAAAAATTGCTCAAAAATGTTTTGAGGAACATGACAAAGAGTTTAAGATGCTGTCTTCAACAATTCCTTAAATCCCCAGAAATTCAAGGATTTAATCCAATCAAGTCTCACATCATAACTTATAGGACGTAAATAATCTGTGGCAGAAACAACAATGCAGGTCCCATAATGTCTGAAAAAACCCAAAGGCTTCTGGAACAATGTCTTGTGGACAGATGATACCAAAATGGAGTTGTTTGGCCTTAATGGCCATCGCCAGGGACAGCATTTCAGCAAAAACACCTCATACCCACTGTCAACCGTGTCAGAATATTTTGCAGCCACAGGACCTGGGCACCTTGCAGTCAATAAATCGACCTTGAACTTCTCTGTATACCAGAGTCTTCTAGAGGCAAATGTAATGCTATCAGTCCGACAACTAAAGTCAAAATTGGGTCATGCAACTGGACAATGATGCAAAAGACAGAATCAGAATGGCTGAAAAATAAAAGAAAAAAGATTTTGGAATGGACTAATCAAAGTACAAACCTCAACCCAATTGAAATGCTGTGGCGGGACCTAAGTGAGCTTTGCATAAGCAAATGCCCTAAAAACCTCGATGAACTGAAGCAATGTCATAAACAGGCCAAATTCCCCCACAATGATGTTTGAGTCTGATACAGTCACATAGGAAATTATTCCTTCATGTTATTGCTGCTAAAGTTGGATCTCCAGGGTACTGAATCATTGGAGTACTTATTATTGCCCACACGTTATTTTTTTCCAGCTTCATTTTTGGTAAATAAATAATGGCATGGTGAAAAAAGGTTATGTTGTTTGTCTGAGGGTGTATTTGCCTAATACTAAGACCTGCTATGATCAGAATTTTTTTTTTATGTCTTTACACATAATAATAATATTACATAAACACATACATAATAGTAGCTAATCTTAAAGTAGCTAACAGTATATGGTATTATACAAGGCATTCTACAAACACGTGGTAATGAGAGAACAAACCCTTGCAGAAATGGCATCATTAAACTTCCTGTTTTGCCATAACTTCAGTCTTGATCCCTCCACCTTACTCTGCAGGGCCCAATTAAGTGTTTTAATCAGCTAACGACTTTGGCGCAGCCCGTTAAAGGGGAATTAAGCAGGTAGGAGTGATGGAGAGAGCAGGAGGGAAGATGCTGAGGAGAGTGACTGAGCATCTCTAGTGTGAAATAAAGGAAATAAAAGGAGGGGAGATTAAATAAGGAAAAAAAAAGAGAGAAGAGGACTAGAGTGAGTGTGTAGCATTCTCATGATGGTGAATTAGTCCATCACAGGCCTGCTAAATTGAATACAGAATGCATCTTTTAAAATGGAGGCACTTAACTGATCTGTTAAGCGAAGAAATGGAATAAAAATGCTGAATAGACTTAGATTGTTAACAACACAGTGTAAGAGTTCAAATTAATAACCAAAATCAGGTTCATGCTATTTGTTATATTAATAAACAGATATATTTGTAGACCTGCAGTGTACTGTTAGTGGGACGTCAAAAATGTGCAGTCGTGCAAACGTGGTTGCTGAGGTGTGCTTGTGCATTCATAGATGGATGGCGGGAATAAAAGGCAGTGTGAGAGAAAGACAGGTGTGTGTATGAGTGCGTATTTACATGCATGCTTACCCCCGTGTTTGTGAGCAGAGATTTGATGAATCTTCAATTGATCCATCATGGTTGCTGTTCTGTCAGAATGTTCTGTAGTGTAAGCATGTTCTACTGAAGGCCTTGGTGCCCAAGGCTAACTAGGGAATAATTAAAATATCTATTAATAATTTTGTCATCTAGCCTCCAGCACCAACACATACACTCACACAACATGATGTCTTAATATGACTCTCAAAAGATGAAATGTTATGCAATATGAAATTCACACAAAAAAATTTAATGATATATTATGATGAGTAAACTCCCACTCATGAGCTATACAGGAATTAAACATACTGAAAGTTCTATATTATAAATGCTACCGTAGATAGCTTACGGTAGGGGAAATGTGTAGGGTCATGTTTGACCATTTTTCCCCCCACTGAGCTACAACAAATAAAAATAAACCCAAGATAAATTGACACAACAGTAAAACTAAGAACTCAAAAAGAAACAAACAAGCAAACAAATAATAATAAAAAAAATTACATAGACAATAGTAAATTAAAAAGACAACCGTCAAAAGACAAAACCAGAAAAACAACAGCAAGTCAAAACTAAATACTAAATACACCAAATTCACAATACGAAATCAAAATACAGCAGCAAAACAAAATAAAGAACAAAACTACAGACTTCACAGCAAACATAAACACAAAAACAAAACTAAATACACAAAAGCAAATAAAAAACAAACAAAAAAACACAACAGGAAAACAAAAATATAACAGCACAATCAAAAAGACTAAACTAAAAACACGACAGCAAATTAAACACACAAAAAGCAAAAACAAAAAAGTTTATAACAAATTAAAGACAACAGCAAAAGACAAAAACACAGAAGCAAAAATACATCACAATCAAAAAAGCACAAATCAAAAACACAACAGCAAAACTAAAAGCATAATGACAAGTTAGAAATACTACAGCAAAATAAAACAAAAAAACACATAAAAACAAATAACAAAAAATCAAACCCAAATATATAATATGAAATCAAGAATACAAGGGCAATAACAAACATGAAACAAAAGCAATGAAACTTTAAACACCAGCAAATAATAAACAACACCCAGCAAAACTAATAACACATCAAAACAAAAACACTAAACTAAAACATAAAATCCAACAGACAAAGTTATCTGATTTTAATTAAGCGTATCCCTTTTTCTTATGAGTTAATGTTGTTTTTCTGAATTTGAGGTTTCAATTTTTTGTTTTGCTTTTAATGTTGTCTTTTTTCTTTCTGTCAGGTTTTAGTTTGAATGTTTTACTAAATTTACTTAGTAAAGGTTAGTTTGTTTGTTTTTTTTACCACAAAACAATGGACATTTTGGTATCGGACTGCAGGCCGGTGGAGAAAGCAAGTTTTGGTCCAATGTTCAGTGAGTTTATTCAATATGCATGTCAACCGACTCTCAAAGTGCACTAGACGTTAACACAGTGCTACAGCTCTGTTACGATGGTTTCTGACACCCAAACAATCTAATCATCTGGTGTAATTTGACAAATTCTTCACAACAGGCCAGAGAAAGTGCAACACCATGAGACCTCCACCACTCTAATAACTTTAAAGCCAAGATGGCCATGAAGACTAAAATGATTTGTGAAAACCGAGAAGCAAATCGAGGACCAAATCCAGCAGTCAGCTTTCAACACGGAGGCCTGAAGTGAGCATTACTGCCTGCCCTGTCAACACACCCTTAAATGCCTCAGACGTGTAATGAAATAGAGCACATCTTGCATTCGATGCAACTGATATTCCACGGAAATTGTGTTACTTGTCAGCATTTGCGGTGCTCTGCTCCATCTTGTTGGATCCACTTGTGCTTACGACAGCATCGATGGGACTTTGGGGAAGCAGATTCATGTCGAGTGTAACTAACCCGTTTTCTTCATTGTCTCTATTCTGTCTTTGTGAGCCGCAGGAGATGCCGGGGCTTTTGGAGCCCATGAGAGTGGCTTTAGCTGCTGCCAGAGGCTTTAGCGGTCATAAAAACAGGCCAGTGTTATAGCAGCGGCTGGCTAATCTCTCCGTATCTGCGCAGGCTCGTTTTGCCTCACACCATGGGGTGGAATCTGTTCGTCTCTCTCTTTCACTCGTTCTGTCTCATTGTCTTTCATTCTCCCCTCTCTTTTACTCTGTTCTGACTCTCATTCTGCCTCTTGGACCCCTCCCAAAATGAATCAAACTCATCTCCTGGAGGCTGCTTGTGAGAAAGGGAGGAACTTTTCTTGTGAGAGAGTGATGGGGGGGTGGGATAGAGAGGGCCTCAAGCACTCAGCATCTGGTAGCCTCCAAGAAGGGTAAGTTTGTGTGTGGTTCAGCAAGCAGGACACATACTGGCAGTACTTGGATGACAAAAATGAACACAGACACACACACACACACACATACTCACACACGTACTGTATGCACACCCATCCAAGCACACATAGTAACATTGTCTTTGAATGACGGCTAAAAAGACAGCTGGGAAATGCCCAGCCAAAGTTCCGCAAGCAAACGTGTGTGAGTGTGTGTGTGTGTGTGTGCGCGTGTGTGTCCTTCGCAGCTGGCAGACGAGGTTGCATTCTGGGCATTCTTCAGTGACATCTCTCTTCCACTGCTCGTATCATTCACCCATGCTAAAATAACAATCGTGACATTACTGTCAATATATCTATCAAGTCATGAGTGTATTGCTGTTTGGTGCAAACGCAGGGGAGAGTAGACTAGCACTGGTATGTCATGCATAGTTTAACTAATGTTTAGTGTGGCAGAAGGTAATGGTGAGGTTTTAAGTAGGTATTAAAAACATGTTATGGGGAGATATTTTTATTCTCCATGTGTGTCTAATTAACAACAACATTTTCATATATTTCCATATTCATATACTTCAGATTCATGTTTTACCAACATAATGTTGAACATGAAGTCCAGAATCTTTCACTGAATAATTTAAAAAACCTTGTATCTTTACATAGTTTACATAATTTGCTAAATTTTTGCTTAATTATCTTGTGCTGAGGTTTGGCGGCATGGTGATGTAAGGGTTAGCCCTGTCTCCTTTATGCTAGTCTCCTTGCACCTTCATTGCCCGGGTTCTATTCCTGTCTCAGGGTCTGTGTGCATTGAGTTTGCATGTTCTCCCAGTGATTGGTGGGTTTCCTCCGGGGTACCCCGGTTTCCTCCCACAGTCCAAAGACATACAGATTAGGCTGATTGGCGTTCCCAAATTGCCAATTGTGTGAATGTTGACTGAAAAAGGGAAATAAATACAGTGGTCACCATTGGCCTTCAGAGTTCTTAGTTGGACTACAGAGGTGCCAAGATGGTTGGATGGAGCTTAGTATTTATGATATTAGCTTTTGATTTCTATAATTTAGTTCAAGCTAGCTGTCCGGAGTTTCCTTCTTAATTTTAGCCATGAGTGTATTAGCTATTTTGAGCTAACTTTTACACATAGTGTTGCACTTTTTAACAACACATCAGAGTTTACATTTAAGTTCAGACATTGTTTAGCTTAAGAATAACTTTCAGAGATATACTGTATAGTTAACATTTTGATGTTGATAGTTAGCTTTGAGGTAACTAGGCATTTCTTAGCTAACCTAAGAAACCTTTTAAAGTAGCCAGACACAGGTTTCTTTCTTTTTTTATGTTGCTAGTTCGAGATTACAGCATCATGTCTTATTAATGGTGTTTGTGAAGCAAAGCATCACTTGTATTATCTTGTAGACTTATTATTTTTTTCCCTTTTTCCCTACAAACTTTGGCACATATCTAGTCCCGTACCGTTCGTTGGAGACCCATGAAAGAGGTGTCAAATCATAAGGCTTGTTTGGGAATGGAGTGCTATGATTTTTCTAAGTATAGACTTAACATTGAGACCAACTTTAAAGAAGCTGTGTCAGAACATACCCCACAAGAGGATATACTGTAAGTTGTACCCTTGGTGCGCAAAAGGTGCCCAAATTTGACATATAATGGTAAAGGTACTCCCCATTAAAACAAGTGCACATAGTTGCATTCCCAGCTATGGTAACTTCCATAGGAACTTTGAAACTGAATTTAACCGTGGATCCCATAGTCATAGTCATAGAGACATAGGGGTGGGCTCATTTTATTCATGCAACCAATCAGTTTATCAGGATCATTGTGAAGCTGTCAAGCAACACCCTACAGTAGCAACCACTTTAGAGCACCTCAGCAACTGATCCCATAGACTATTACTATAAAAGATCCAGAGGCCGGAGTTTTGCCACAGCAAGCACCACTCACATTTTCTTCAGAAAATGTACCTCTTAGGTTAAAGCTCCTTTTTTATAAGTTGATAAATTTGTCAATGCTTTATAAATGTGTCAAATGTATTTCTTTTTTTCTGATCTTTATGCACAAAACCATATTATGATAATGTATTTGAAATTCTAACTCCACCCTAACCTTAATTTCTGATCTATATTTCTCATTTCCAAAATGTAAAAATGTTATTAATAATATTTTACTCTGTATGTGAGAATAAAAAAGCATTTTAAAAGCACTATTTCTTGTGATTCCAGGTGCATACTGTACATGTCTGCGAGTATGTTAAGAGCCGTGAACGCTGAGAGGGGCCGAGTGTTTCTGACGCCTGTCGGCCTGGGCCTGTCACAGCAGATCAGGAAGGTGTCATCAGCGCAGGGCCGAGCGCCTAAGCCCATCAGCCAGCCGGACCTGAGCACCTGATGAGCTGACAGCCAGCGCAGTGCGGTTCTCAGGCCTCCTGGAGAGACACGCACACCTCCTGGAGAAACACATACAGCTCATCTAAGCCCTAGCTGTCTGTCTGTCTGTCTAACTGCGGGATTCACTCAGTGTAATGCACATCCGTAGCTAACTATGGCCCACCAACTGTCTGTCCATCTGTCTATCCAGGAGTATGGGATTCATCTGCTTCACAATGTTTAACTCTGTCTTAGGAAGTTATGCATGTTTCATGTTCTATAGACTTATATGCTGTTAGTGATGGTGCATACTTAGCATACCAAATAGAATTTTAAGTATACTATTTTAAGAAGTAATGTTCTCAAAAAGATACAAATATACATGATAGCATTGCTAGTATTAACATTCCAGCTTAAAACATTCCTTAAACATTTCAGCAATGTTTAAGGAATATCTCTATATATGTAAAATAAATCGAATATATGGAAAACTTCAGTGTACCAAGTACAAAGACAATAAGGTTATCCTGACTCATGTGACGAAAGTATAGTCATGGTCAAAATCCTGCAACAATCAAAGTTAACATTAAAATAACAGAATTTGTGTTAAGAACTATACAATATGGTCACAAAAAAACAATGAATGACTGAGATCAGAGCTCACTTACTGTAAATGCTTAAAAGGTGCATCCTAAAAAATCAACAGTAGAAATGTCAGCTATGGTTATTAGTGAAAGTTAGAGCATTTCCATACACACACAAACACACACACACACATGTGACGAGGACTCAGGATTTGGACTAAACAGCTGTGTGGTCATAATAAAACCACTTGTTAGTAGTACTATTCAGAAAAAATTGTTTCAGTTTGCTAAAGAGAATGAATATTGGACTTGTAGAAATGGAAAAAGCTCCTGTGGTTTGATGAGTCCAGATTACCTTATTCCAGAGCCAATGGTGCATCAGGGTAACATAGCGCCCAGTGTACAAGCCTCTGGAGGCAGTGTTGTGATCTGGGGTTGGTCAGTTCTTCGGTTCTTTTTTTCTAAAAAAAAAAGAAAAGTCAGCTGATGACCTGAATGTACTGAATGGGCAGGTTATCACATCAATGAAGCATAATTTTTACATATGAACTGGCCACGCCACCACATTTTGTTCTGAAATCAAAGCTAAAGGAATTAAAAAAAAAAAAAAAAAAAAAAAAGCCAGTTTCACACAACATTTGAGAAATCAAAGCACACTTCACTACATTATTATACCACCCTTTTGGAGATTTTTTTTTGTTGTTGTTAAATGATAGCCACATGTGTCAAAGTGTTTTATTCCATTTATACGACAGCGATTGCAAACACTAACAATTTTCTTTTTTACATCATTTTAGTAGCTATTTAAAGTTGTATTTAATGTTGAGAAACATGTCCAAGAAACAAGACCAATAATAAGACTAATAATACTAGGCAATGATTTTTCTCTCTCTTTTTTTTTTAAAGTAATCAGACTAAAAAAAAAAAAAAAATCTAACAGAATCCTTAAAGGAACAGTAGATCTAACAGTAGATAGTAGAATCTGTGATTGCTTTGCAGCTGGCACTATTGTAAGAGCTGCTGTTATAAAAAACAAATCAGAATCTTCTGTCAATCAAAACTGTGAATTCAGCAGTGCTGTGGTGTAAATCTACACAGGAACCGACCTGGTCAGACTTTTCGGTTTTATTTTTGAATTCGTATTTGCACTGTTACGTATGTTAAACCTTTTAACAAACATAAGTTGGATTCCAGTTATAAGTATATTACAGACAGTAAAAAAAATGTTAAAGGTTTTTTCTATAATATTCAAATATATTTCTGCTACAGTTACTGTAAATAGAGACTAAGTTGAAGATGGTGGTGTATTTCTTTAAATACAGCGTGAAAAAGAAAACTTTGAACTACGTACAATGCTAAAGCAAATGTCATAGAAGCCATGCCTCTTTAATATGAGGTTTAGCTTCTATTTGGTTGGAATGGGAACCTGCATCCACATGGCCTTTTCTGGGTCCAGTTTGAGAGACTTGTCATAGGGGTAAGAATATTACAGTAATACCAATCACAATGGTTATAGTCCATTTCTTTTAAATTTTAAAAAGTGATTATATAACTCATTTCCTGCCCTCATTTGTGCTCAAGGGTCTTAGTTACAGCTGACGTTACCCACAATGCTCAGCGTTACTGCCTGCTCTGACACTGTATCATGCTCATTTTCTGGCTGGCAATAAGTATTAGAATAAATCACACCAAAGCGAAGCTGGTCAGAGCTTCTGTTCCCTGTCTGCTCAGATTGCCACAGTAGCTGACTGACAGATCAACTGAGAAGTGGGGAGTTGAATTAGACGAGGTGACGAGGTGAGAAAAAACACAAACGATGGCCTCTCTATTTCTATCTCCCTGGGTTTTTCTTTTTTTTTTATTGGGAGGAGGGGTTGGTAAAATAAATTTCGCCTGGGGAGGAATAAGTGTCACCATACAGCAAAAGAGAACTGAGAGAGCCGTTCAGAGATTGTTGATGTCTGCCAATAAATCAGATTTTTAATTATCAGACACATGACAAGAAGCAGTGACAGCGTCCCCCCAGAGTTCACAGTAGAATACTCTGTCAGCTCGGCTCAGAAACAGGAACCACGACTGACACTGTATCAGCAGGAACAGCGGCACCATAATGTGCAACACGCCTTCAGCTCGTCACAAACATTTAGGGCTTTTTTAGTTTTATGTTATTAAATTTTACTGTATGCTTTAAAGTTATTCCAAATTTACATTATATTGCATAAATACCACCATAAATTCTTTGTATAGGATTATTACACATACACTGATCAGGCATAACATTAACACAATTGATTGATTGATTGATTGATTGATTGATTGATTGATTATCAATTGTACACCAGTAAACTGGGAACAAGTTACCCTTACGTGTGGGAAGCAAAATTCAGCCCTTCTGGTCTAATCAGGGAAGAAAGCCTGCATAGGACCTGGCAGGCAAAGAGCTCCTCCACAGATACCAGTCTGATTGAGGGTCCATGGTATGCCCCAGACAAACAAGTCCAATCCAAATAGGCCCCACCCTACAAAACACAGCACCCAAAGGATCTACTGCCAACCACAGCACACCCCCAGAGGTCTTGTGAAGTCATGACCCAAGGGGCCAGAGCTGCCCAGGTGGCACAAAAGGGAACCTACACAATATTGGGCATAACATTTAGCATGGCCATTGTTTTTTTGTTACACTACTGTTTGTCTTACAAACTGAGAACTGGATTTTGAATCAGAATCAGAAAGAGCTTTATTGCCAAGCATGTTTGCACATACAGTACAAGAAATTTGTTTTTGTGACTGAAGCTTCCAGAGATGACAACAATGCACAAAGCGAAACAAAACAAACAAAAAAATACAATTAACAAGATTGACAATAAAGATATGACAATAAAGCTCTACAGTATGTCATAGAGACACATTCACTAGTCTTGTTCCATGAAACACATGGATGATGAATGGTAAAGGACATGAAGTTCCCGATGTTCCATATATTTTTGGTAGATTGGTTAGATCTTTGTGACAAGCGGCATGTTGGACCCGGTCACTTTGGTAGAAACCATGTTTATGAGCAGTGAAAGGATATCCGTTTGACATTTATTCCAGTATGTCTATTGATTATGTGGCAGCAGCAATTTGTTTGCCTTGGGGAATTTCATTATGGCTTGTGATATTGGTAAAATTCAAGGAAATGTGGTTTTACATGGTAAGTATAGATCAAATACGATTATAGGTCTCAGTGGAGCAGCAGCACCAGCAATCTGCCTTCGATCAACACCCGCTTTGGTTATTTTATGTTTTAAAACCACAAGCCAGGAGGTTAACAGCTACACTTACCCCAAAAATGTGCTTTTCATGTAAGCCGTATTGTACAGACTTGATAACATCTTGTCATAGCTGTTTTTATTTTTTTTTTAAAAGAAGGCTTTCATGTCATCTTTTATGTCACGGAAAATGAGGTGTGTTCATTATTTAAGTTCAAAACCACTACAGGGTGCAATAGAGGACTGTTGAACTGCATCCAGGTATCCGTCACAGGGCCCCATGTGTTTGTGTTTTTGGTCAATTTTTACATTCTTTCCTCCTGATTTGCCTTTCATCTTGACTTTGAGGACTCGCATTTGTGTCATGTCAGACTAATGAACGCTCAATCTTGGCCATGTCTTCATACTGGCTGTGGGAACCTGACCAAAAAGTTCATAAGGAAAGAAAAAAACATCCAAAGTGGAGCTTTTTTTTTTTTTTTTTCCCCACAATCCCAAGAGACCAAGCTGTCAGGCATAGATGATGAAACAGCCAAAAGCGCATGAAGAAATTTTTATTCATTTCCAATTATCTGAGTGTATCACATGACACAAAGATATTCACATGATTAACTGTGTTTTGTGTCCCTTTTGGATTTCCGAAATAAATCTAAATCAGGCTGTGCTGCCAGTATCAATATTCCCTCCTCCAACTGTCTCAGCAGTTAAACATTCAGTTTTACAGTTCCCTCAAGGTTTCTGTCTTGATGTGTAACTTTTGAATCAAACTGCTGCATTAAGTATCTCACCTCTGTGACTGTAACTTTGTCCAACTTAAACCATACAACATAGTATTTTACAGTGATAAATATAAAGGACAATTTCTCTTTTCATTAGATACTTATTA
This sequence comes from Leiocassis micropogon, assembly GCA_028565275.1. NCBI lineage: Eukaryota > Metazoa > Chordata > Actinopteri > Siluriformes > Bagridae > Leiocassis > Leiocassis micropogon. The sequence continues at coordinate 8,014,510 of JAOVVA010000037.1, read as the reverse complement.
GTACTCCATTACTGAAATGCTAATTCTAAGTGTAATCCCCACCATGTTTAATGTTTCTATTTTCCCCTTCCTGTTTTACCACATAATGCTGATGGCATGTTTCAGTGTCATAAACACCCCACCACCTTCTTCATTGTGAAACCCATGTTTCACTTTTGTGCTAACTACCACAGGAAGTGAAGACTCCAGGGCTGATGATTTACGAGTGCTTAGCTCGCTAATTCTCGCTGGTCCAGGCAGGAGGCATGCAAGTTTTGTTGACAATGGCAGGGCCAGATCTGTGGCCTAGGACACTTTATATGTTTTCTTTTTTTAACCCCCCCTCCACCCTTGCTGTAAATTTATAGACAAACGCATTCAGTCTGATGAAAGCTTTACTATTCGGGCTCTTGCAAAAACAGCCACATCACCTGCCGTGCCACAGGAAAAGACAGCTGGGTGGAGTTCAGAACACTGTTTATTTTCTGTATAAATTGTCGGTTTAAACATTGCATTATTAATAATAATACATTTTGGATTTATTATTACGATATTAAGAAAATGAGGCACATTTTTGACCACTAACATGCTTCTAATTTCTTTGATAGTGATCTATAAATGTGAAAAGGCACTGCTGCACCATCAAACTGCACATCACAGCCTACAACGCACAGGGAAAGAGTTCAAGGTTGTTGACCAACACTTCAAATTCCCCAGATCTCAATACAATCGAGCATCCATGGGATGTGCCGTACAAACAAGTCTAATCCATAGAGGCTCCAGTCTGTATATTATATATAAAATGTTGTGTTTTTGTGTAAAAGAAATCATACTGTATTATCATAGTGGGTCTTAGTATTAGGCAAATACAATTTTTCTTTTTTGGCTTAATTTTTGTTAAATAAATAACGGCACAATAAAAAAATAACACATTAGGAATGCTAAGTAACCCCCATGATTCAATAGCCCGTAGATCCACTTTCATCAGCAATAACTTGAAGTAATTGTTTCCCTTATAACTTTATCAGTCTTTCACATCATTGTGGAGGATTTTTCTTCTTCTTTAAAAAACATTGCTTCAGTTGAGGTTGATTGTTTTATTGAGGTTTTTGGCCTTTCGCTTACGGACAGCTCTCCTAAGGCCCTGCCACAGCATTTCAGTTGGGTTTAGGTCTGGTCTTTGACTTAGCCATTTCAAAATATTGATTCTTCAGCCATTCTAATGTAGTCTTACTGAACTGGTGTGCTTCAGATTGTTGTCCATTGCATGACCCAATTTCTACAAGGCTTTAGCCACCCCAAATTTTCTCATTAGAATACTCTGGTATATAGGGGAGTTCATGGTCAACTTATTGCATGCAAAGTGCCCAGGTCCTATGGCTGGAAAACAAGGGCAAATCATCAGCCCTTCTCTACCGTGCATGTGCTATGAGGTGTTATAATACTGAACTATTGTTTGTTTTTTTGCCAAACATGGCGCTGGGCGTTAAGACCGAACAACCATACTTTGTCTCATCTGTCCATAAGACATTGTTCTTCCAGTCTTGTGGTTTGTTTTGATGCATGTTTTTGAACCTCAGTCATGCTTTCATGTTCCTTTTAGACAGAAGAAGTGTTCTAATGGCAACTCTTCCAAACAAACCGTGGTTGTTCAGTCTTCTTCTAATTTAGTGTCACAGACTTTAACATTAACATGCTCAATGAGGCATATAGGGTCTGAGATGTAACTCTTTTTTAATTTATTTCTGTGAACATAGCACAGTCTGATCTTGGGGTAAATATGCTGTGAACTGTCTTTGATGCTTTCCACTTGTAATAATCTTTTTCAATGAATGAAAGTGTTTGGAAATCGTTTTAAAACCCTTTTCAGATTGAAGTGCTTTTCTAAGACCATTGCTTATGTCTTTCCCTCTTGGCCATTATATTAACACACACCTGAATGCTCCAAACCAGCCAAAACATCTATGTTTATAGAGGTCTGCACACCTGCTGATTATCAGTGAATCAAGGGCTGATGATTAGCAGCACCTGGCTGCAACTTACCCTATTAAATTCTGTGGAAGAATTACTTACAAAGGTGAGTCCCAAATTATCCGCACTCTGGTTAACTTCCACTGGCTGCATAAGTCTTGGTTCCACTTGGCTGCATGAACATGTTACATCAGTTCATTTGTAACTGCAGTGCAAGCAAAAATGGATGCCCCACTTGTGATTTGCACGAAAGAAGAGCAGTGTGCAGTGACTTTTTTTTTTTTTTAAGTGTGAGGGTATACCTGGTGCAGAAACAACTCACAAAAAAACACAAACAGAAGCGTTTAGATATCTACAAAGAAAATTTGGAACACTATTCGAAGGATGGTGAAACTGTCTTAAAGAGAATCATTACTGGTGATGAGACATGGAGTCATCACTATGAGAAAAATGTTCACCAATCAACAGTGCTCGTTATAGTGAGAGGCTTATAGAAGTGCTGAAGCCTAAACTTCATATTAAGTGCAGAGAACTGCTATCCAAGGGCTTTGTGATCTTGTATAAGTGTGATGCCCACACTGTTGTTTTGAGGTGTTAAAGGTCCCCATTGTCCTGATCTTGCTCTATTGGACTTTCTCCAGCTTAGCCTAAACATCTCAGCGTAAATATTGTTAATGAGGGATTATGAAAGCTTGTTGACAGATAGAAAAAGGGTATTGAAAAGCAAGGACATTGTGTTGAAAAATGATGTATTTGTCTTTTCAATGAAAGTTAGTTCAAATATTTTTAGTGCGGATAATTTTTGACTCAACCTTGTAGTTTTGGCCATACAAATTTTTCTTTTTGGTTTCATTTTTGTTAAATAAATAATTGCACAGTGAAAAGAAATAATGTTGTTTGTCTGAGGTTGTTTTTGCCCCAAATTCTCTATGATCAGATGGTTTTTATTATGCCTTTACACATAATATGAGGAGCATTTAAGTCAAGCTGGAACTTGTGATGACATTTCTTGTGATGAGACTCTTAGAACTTGAATGGTGCAAACATTTTAAAGAAGTTAATAGATCCATGACTTAGGATACCAGCCAAGGTGGCTCTGAGCCCACTGAAGTCATTGCCGTGAACATTCAGCAAGTGGAACATACTGTATGATTATTGAAAGTCGCCAACTTGTGGACACATCTGTCTGTGGAAACTGTAAAAACAACACCACCAACACCACTTGCACATTACAGGATCTTGGCTGAGACTTATTGCCACATCCCCCATACAGTCCTCACCTCAACCCCAGCCATTTCTACATGTTTAGGCTATTAAAGGAGTTCCTGAAAGGTCAGCATTTCAGACATGGAGCAGGCTGTCTGATCATGGTTCATGCAGGATAAATATATTTTTGCAGCAAGAGATTATATAGAGATTATATAGTTTTTACTTTCATAACTTTGTTCTGTTATTCTGCACAACCTTGTATTCACTTACTGACAACTTCACATGTGATCTCAGTGAGATGGATGAATACGTGTTTAACATGAGTATAGCAGAAACTTATATATTTTTGCAACATGAAACATTCAACAGGTAACAGAATTAATGATGAAACAAGAAAAACCCCTCACCTCTGGCAAGGTGACCTTCAAACAGCTTGACATGGATGGGGGCCAATTTACGGCATGGCCATGGAGCGATCCGGGCAGCCTTAGTTAAAACAACAATTTATTATTATTAATTAATTTATGAATTAATTTATTATTATTATTATTATTATTATTATTATTATATCTCATCTTTCTAACCCTGTATTATTCTAAAATAATTATACTTTTATAATTTTATATTTTATATTTATAATTATTCTAATATAAAATATTATTCCCTATTTTATTATTATGTTTCCCCTTTATCCTCTGACTCCTACGATTGGTGATGAAAAGTTTTGAATATTATTAGTCGTAGTAGTATTAGGAGGAGGAGGTGTAGGAGTGGTAAGATTTGTTCTTGTTGTCTCTACTATCATTACATCTGATACACATTTCGATTGGTTTTTACTGACTTACATACCTCCACCCCTACAACTTACAGTAGATACACTGGCAAACACACACATCCACACACACATGCTGATGATGTTTGCGTTCAAGTTCCACTCCAGGTGCAGGCTCACCAAAACTGGGCACTCATAGTTGGAAAACTGCACCGTTCTTTTTCCAATCTTCAACTGTCACATGAAAACATAAACGACCAAGTGTTCACTAATAAAGTGGAAAGTGGTCATATTTTTCGAAACACATATCGTACCTCCTATAACTTACACTAAAAATGACCCAAAAAAGGAAGAATTGATTTCTACATTGCCATCTGTTTTAAAGTTATTCCTACAAGGCCTGTCTGTGATGAACTCACTGCTATTACTGACAGTAAAGATTTTCCCCCTTTGAGGCTTCATGCTTATTTTAATAGGGAAAGACAAAAAAACACTATCCAGACTTCCTGAAGTCAATGGAAACCTTGTTGACTTCTCTTAATATAATCCAAATATATCATCCTGGAATTTTAAGCCGTGGATTAAATAATCAATACCTGTGAAAGAGAAATTGGCAAAATAAAACAGGTGGAAAACACAAAAGGCCATAATCTACAAAATGACTAATATGCAGTATTAAAAGCTCTCAGCGAATGAGATTGTTATTAAGTCAGCTAATAAAGCGCAGAATGTTTGCTGTTTACAAGAAAAAAAAACTTTACAGTAAAGGAGCAGAGGTGACGTTACGAGTCAACATGAAATAAAAGGATACATTGGTCTGAAGTGGGATTAGGTTTGTATGCGTGGCGTTTGCATGTTCTGCCTGTACTTGATGGAATTCTTCTGGGTACTCCAAGATGAGACAGAGAAAAACAAAGAACTAGTGTGTGTGTGTGTGTGTGTGTGTGTGTGTGTTTGAGAGAGAGAGAGAGAGAGAGAGAGGTGGTGGCGAGGGAAGATGTGCTGTATGTCATAATTTTCCTGCTGTTGAATAAACACTTCACCCAATCCAATCCCCATAAGGCCCAAGATCATACAGACACACTGGTCATTTTTTTTCTTTTCTTTTTTTTTTTAAATGTACCCCATGCTCAAATTGTCATCCTACGTAGGGGAAACACAAGTTTTGCCTAAGAGTCAGCTAAGGACAACATTTAAAGAGGATGAAACACTTCATGTCATTTTGTTGCACATGAAATACATATGAAATGTATAAAAAATTTTAATAGATGTGAATATTTTTACTATGCAAGAACAATGTCGTCAAATATGTCAATCCTACTCCTGCTGCTGTCTGTCGATCTCCTTTAGAAGCAATGCTGCAGTAGTGGTGGAGGCTATCTCTTGGTGGCGCTACTGCTCCCTTCTGGTGAGTTGAGCAGTGCTGAAAATATGGATGTCGGGAGAGAATGTGGCAGATGGCTGACAAGGCATTTTTAGCCATAACGCCCCAGTAAAACTTTAACTCCCAAGATTTAGTGTTAGCTCTGTGCACTTAGCAAAGCTGCAGCCAGAGGCATATTTTTTCAAAAGTCCCCCAAACTGATCGTTCTGCAAGCATCACATAAACATGCGTTATTGATTGTGTTGTTAAAAGATTCAAAGGGTCAGTATCATTTAGCTAAAGACAGTTTTAGAGGACAAATAAAAAGCTAAAAATGGCTCAAAATGTTGGGGTGGGTATTATTGATTTTTTTTTCTTTTTTTTTTCAGAGGCAAGCAATTAAATTATTCACTTTGTCATAATGATGATTGATGAAAGCACTGGAAAATCATTTTTGAGCAAACTTTATTATTTTTTTTTTCTCCAAATGCAAAGTTCACAACTTGTATCCATTATTTCAGACTATTAATCATGCTGTCACCAAAATAGTGCATTAATCTCTTTCAGTGACTAAGTTGCCGTCTTTTATTCAAAGCAACGGCAAAGGTACTTAGCAGCACTTCAGAACAAAGACGGTAACCCTGAGAAGACCTAACAAAAAAAAAAAAAGGAAAAAAAAAAGAAAGAAAGAAAAAAAAAACCCACAGTGAGCACTCGAACCAAGCTCACACTTACGATCTGAAGCTCTGGTACAAAAAGGATCAAAGGCGCAGACAGTAAATGAAGAGGAAAAAAATAGACAGTGCAAGAAATGAAATAATGACAGATATATTCATCGGAACACAATGACAACTTTGTGAAAAGCTGCAACCGAACAGTCTGGTCCCTGTTGCACCAAGTTTATTAAAACATAACACTTTTTCTCAGTCATTTCTATTCGGTTATGCAAAATAAGCTCTTTGATAGGATGTGTCTTCCTAATTAGACCCAGGATGCCAGTAGGCCGGGAGTTATGGGAGCAGGATTGAGGAAAGGCGGATGTGTGTGTGTGTGTGTGTGTGTGTGTGTGTGTGTGTGTGTGTGTGTGTGTGTGTGTCAGAGATCCAGACACCAGTTGGGGGGGCTCAGGGCGGTAGTTATGAGGCACAAGCGACAGAAGCACACATCTGCAGCCGCTGGTGTTTGGTTTGAGAAGGCATGCATGGCAGAGTCTGGATGCAGGGTTAAGGATATAGGATGAAGGTGGTAGTGGTGGGGGACCA
>JAOVVA010000037.1:7950084-7983985 GCA_028565275.1 Leiocassis micropogon | reverse complement strand
TCCTGACGCAACCCTCCCATTTTATCCGGGCTTGGGCACTGGCTGGGAATCGAACCCGGGCCTTCCGCATGGCAGGCAAAACACCTACCACTGAGCCACCAGTGCCCTTCATTATTATTCTCAGTAACGTATTCATTTAGTAAATCTCGCACAGTATTGCGATGTGGTGCTCTTGTCTCCGGAAAAGCTGCTTGAAACGTTCCACTAATTAATAATTGTATTTATCGGCAGCTTTTTTCTGTCACTAGAGAAACACGTTCTTCAATTGGTAACATTTTCGTTAGGCGAAGAACTCTTAAACTGGTGGCGGCAAACAAGATCGCGTGAAAACACTACTTCTACTACCACTACCCTATGTGGCCGCTGCGGAGAGACATTCTGAATATTAAACATCTGTCTGTAAGAACTGTATAAACAATTATTTACAAACACAATTTGCACAGTACAAGAACTTGGCTGGGAGTTATTGCCACATCCTCTGAACAGTACAGTCCTGACCTCGCTCCATATCTTTGGGCAATTAAAGGAGTTCCTGTGAGGCCACTGGGATAAATGCATTAGCATAGCATATTATAGTTGAGATTAAATATAACAATTAAAAGAGTTTTCATTCACTTTTTATTTACTGTTATTCTGCACAATCAAAGTTCCTGGTTTGACTTGAATACCCCTGTGCTTCAGGTTAAACTGAAGGTATAGTGACATTTAAAAAAAAATTTGTTTTCTACAGATAATGTTGTACATTTTATAGATTTTTTGTATTATTATTATTATTTATTTAAGTTGTTTATGTAAAAAAAAAATGCCCATGCATTATGAAAAAGGGGAAAAGTTTTGTTTTTACAGGGGAATACAGTTCGTACAAACTGTATCTGTAAATTAATATAAAATCACTGAGACACAAGTGGGACCTCTATTGTGGGATCACCCTCAACATATTGTATGATATTAAGACAAGCACTGTGTAATGAATTTTAAAAAGAATAAGGAAGACTCAAAGTAGGCCTAATATTCAGAGGTTAACATAAAAATAAAAAAGGTTATATAAAAAAGGTATAACACAAATTTATTGTGTTAAATTTAGAATTGCAGATTTTAAGAATAAGCAGGCCTTTCAATTACCCACCTTGCTTAATTAAGCATTTATCTCTTCCATTGATAAAGATCTCAGGTATCCCACCTCCCTCTCACTTTGTCCTGGTGTGGCAGCAACAACGTGCTCTCTCACACGCTACACGCATACCAATAAAGACGCATGCGCCCGCTCCATGCTGATGTCTAATAGCATCAGGAAGGCGAAAAAACAAGCCATTTCCTCTCCCCTCAACTAAACCCGCTCCCACACCCCCCGTGCCCTCCATCCCTCCCCTCCCCATCGCCCTGGAGATGAACACACAAATGGTGACGGCTGAAGCAGAAAACCATTTCTCAAGTTAAATGCCATGTGGCTATGTAGTACGCCATTCGCTTCAAAATGAAGCGCCACTCACCCCATTGCTGTCAAACAACAAAGAGGCCATGAGAATGCGGGGTCATCGAGCGTAGCCAATGTTGCTAAAACTGGTTTGCAGTTCTAGGCTATGCCCTTAAATCGTCCAAGCATGCTTACAACATAATTATCATGAGAAGATCATAGAGTTCCACTGGTTACAGCAGTACTCCTTTATTTACAGTTTGTAGCATCTGAGTGCTATTGAACGTTCCCAGCGTTTGGTTTTTGTGTACTGTAAGTTAAAGACGCCAGATGGTATAATAGTATGTACTGCACCTGAATGATGTCTAATTTGTAATTGTGATTAACAGCATTCCTTTATAACCTTTGTGCGTAATGAAAGCTTACCTCACAACACGTCCGGCACTCTCCCCTTTTTAACTAAGCACCCTTCACCTCTGTAGGGGTGTTTTGGTGACCCTGTTCCAGCTCGGCTTAGCTGGATCGATGGAGGCTTTCAGTCAGCCTCGCCATCCATTCCCTCTCGTTAATGACAGCCATAATTCACACAACGGGGAAATATATATATAAATATTTCACCTCCAAGCTGTGACCTTTCTGTCTCCTGGCTGACACCACAGAGAGGAAAAGGTGTCAATTAATGACATTTGGAAATTTCTTATTACTTTTTCTATAACTCTGCGATTTTTAAAGGAGTGGGCTGGGCGCTCGTTTAGGGCAGGGCAACTTTCATGAGGTAAGACGGGAACCATTAATGTCACCCTCTGCCATGCAATCATATCAGACTCAGGTTGGCATTAAATCTACTTGATCATCTTGACTGCCATGGGGTAATAAATTCCTCATCAAAATGTTCTATTTTAAATCATAATGTCCAATTGGGTAACATAAATTTAGTGAAAATATATATTATCATAATAAAATTACAAAAATGCTTATGATGTACAGTAAGGAATAAAGACGTAGACCTACGAAGCGTTCCCTACAACCAAATACAAAATTTGTGTAAATTTTAATCTTAACTTTTAAGATATTACGTTTTATTCAGTGCACTTCGAGTTGGAAAAAGTTTCAAGCCTTTCATCCTAACCTTTTCTAAAAAATTTTATTATTTTTTTTTTTAATATGAAATGGTGTGTGCAGTGTTTTATAACTTTGTAAGGGCATGCACATCTATAAGCTTGACCATATAAGAGCTTTAGTAGTGCTCAGTTTTTAACCTGTCCCTTCTGTGATAGGCATGCTTGGTCAGAATTGCCAGCGCTGCATCCCAAAGGATCTCAAAACATGGCGCAATCTTGCACGGATCAGTTGCACATTACCATGCCATCATCTTGTTCGCATGCAGGAGTGGTGACACAAAGCCTGGTGATACTCTCTCAAAGCACACCCGCCCCCGCCTCCCCTCTCCCCTCGCTCTCTCTGTCAATCTCCCCTCTCCCTGCTGCTCTTTCCATTCCACTCAAATGCTAGATCTGTTCCGTATCAGTGCCACTGGGCCTGTGGTTGAATATCAGACCCATTCAAATCGGGGGGTAAATAGCTAGTGGGTGACATAACCTTTCTTGTAGAGCCCGCCTGCACCATATACAAATAATTGAAGCCCTTGACCCTGTCTCGCCGCATACAGCTGTAAGTACAAACCTGACATTTTGATACCGCTCCTGGGCCCTTTTCCCCCATTTGTTATTTTTCTATTTCAATAATCCATGACGGGCAGTGGGAAAGGGAAGGAAGACGGAGGGGAAAAGCGTGAATGATTAAGACTGTCAAGCTCAAATAATGTCTTTCGAAAGCAAGCCATAAATCTGTTTTTTTTTTTTTTTTGTTGTTGTTTTTTTTCTTCCGCCATTTCAGAACCTGATCAGGTTGACACATGATGCGTGTGTGGTTAGTTCCCTTCAAACGTCTCGCATTTTTATTTACGTTTATTTATCACCAATCACTTATCTGCGTTGTACCAACTTGCAGCCAGCAAAAAAAAAAAAAAAAAAAAAAGTAAATAAATAAATAAATAAATAAAATCTCTTTCCTGATATAGCCACAGGCTGCATTTTGAGAGTTTATAACAATGTGGTGATAGCACACTGTGATAGGTGATTTGGAACATTAGGAGATTGAAAAGTCAATGCATCCTATTTCTAGAATGTGCTGCGGTGAGCACATACTAACAGAGGGAGTCATTTGAGACTGACAGCTATCGATGGTGCTTGCTCGTCTAAGGAGCTGCAGAGCACTGTTAACACGTCCTGAGAAAGGATGCACTTGTTTCTTCTTCATTGACTGGTTTCGGTTCAGTCGATGGTTATCGCTTACTATATTCACCCATTATAATATCGGGCCTAACCGTCTTTCTCTCCTCTTCCTATTTGCCGCCCCTTCGTCTTCAGTGTTCGTGTTTTAATCATTGCCCCATGTTGGCTTACTGTCGCATCCTGGAATTTATACCCCATCAGCTGCATTTGCATACTGCCTAATATGGACATTTCCAATCGAGGGTGTCACTGATAGCCCACATGTTTCATGGCTATTATACTGCACAATACACAGATAAGAGCAATGAAGTTAATTCCTAACCTTAAGCTTCATTCGCTTCCACTCCAAATCATTTTTAATTTAATTCTGATCTGCATTATAGCCCTGATGCTGCTGCTGTTAATCACTTATATATCTGTGCATAATGCTTGGCGTAATGAAGACCTCTTTCACGGAAATATATATTATTTAGAAAAAATATGGAGGTTGTTTCTCTGCTTCAAAATCTTCTCCATTTGCATCATAACTTTTCAGAGAACCGAATCAGTGCTGGATTTCGTGGTTTGCAGATTGTTAGCATATTTCATGACTACCCCAGGCCATAACATCCTTTCGTTTTTTTCTCCTCCCTCGCTTCCTCTCCATCTTTAATTCTGCCCTGTTGTGATAAACAGCTGCCATCAGTGTGAAATATTAATGGCATGGGGCGATTTGGGGTGTTGAGGAGCGTCGTTCATTTGCCTTTTAATCTACTGGCAGAAAAATGAAAACAGCTTACTCGCCCACTCTCTTAGCGTCAAAGACCTCCCAAAGTCATTCACTTTCTCATTGACAGCTGTACTATAGGGCATCTTAGAGAAGATGGACTTGCATGTCGATCCTGGTTAGTCAGGCTGAGAGTCTAAACAAGCCTCAAGAGCAGACGGAAAACCCTGCTCCAGATGTTCTTATGAAACAACTCATATTTATCATTTCATCTACTCAGGTGTCCTTCAGAAAAACAAATGGATGCCGTTCGAGGCCTAAAAGTGTTGGTGAGTTGAGAGTTTCGGGGGATTTTGATTGGCGGTAATGAATTTTGCTTGTACTGTCCGGAATGTTGTACATTCCTCATGCTAATTGTCTTCTGCTTCTTTGTGCTCTTTTTCTCGACTGAGTCGTTGAGTTGAGAGAGAATACATATGCGGTTGCTGAAAGATGAAGATCCATGATTAATGCTGTTGCATTTATAATTCTGCTTAATAACATTACTATAATTATTACATTAATCATCACCGACCATTGACAGCATTAATGTTTCTCCAAATGTGATCATGCTCAAGCAGATATTAAAGTGCAACGATATTTTATTCAAAACCACCGATAAAGATGTCTCTCTGTGGATACCTGTCCAGAAGGGGGAAAAGAAAGATTTATAACTCTGTTTAAACCCAAAGAAAATAGTTAAGACTCCCTCTGCCTTTCTGTCTAGACCATAATAAGGGTATCTAATTAATATTTATGGTATAATTGCCTTTTTCCTTTTTTTTCCTGGAAAAGGAATAACAAGGCCAAAATACTGTTGTTGGTAATTAAGACAAATGCATTAATTATTAAAGATGCAAACATGTCAAGCAAGCATAACTAATTATTTGAGCGTGTTAACAGTTGTTTAATGTTAGCAGCCGATGAATTATTTAGTGTGTGCACGCCATATTTGTGCCGTTTGAAACAAAAAATGATAAGAGGGCGAGGAAAGTTACGATCTCGTTTGAAAAGAACAAGAAAAAAAACAAGTCAAGCAACTTCTAGCCATGGACTTTACCTATAAATACATATCTCTTTTTTATAGTTCATAAATGTGTTTCTGTTTGTGTACTGCTTTCAGTGGTAGCACACGTGACACCGTTGCTTTGTTGTGGGGCTGCGGGAGAGCAGTGAGACGGCAGGGGTAAACAAAAGTGACAGCAAACAATTTATTTTGTTACGTCTTAATTGTCACCTGATGCGCTCACAATCTGGAGCCCTGTCGAAAAAGTGGATCAGCTTTCCAACATGTGTGAGAGGGAGACTAGAGGTCCTGCGGGCATGGAGATCAGATGTATTACGCTTTAGTTTCCAGTTTATTGGACATCAGATAAAATGTGTGTGGATTTCAAAAAAAAGTCAAAACTGTGCCTGGCATTTCAACTGATCTGGGGTTTAGACTGATTTGCTCACTTGAATATTTGCATGATATTAGATATTAGGTGTTTCTCTTTGATATGTGTCCTTGTTTGACAAGACAAAGAAGAGACAAGAAATATCTTTTGTTTCTTTTTGAATCACAGGTTTTATTTTCAAATATCAGGTACAGTTTATTATTTTCATAGCTAATAAGTTTTAGAGTTGACTGCTATATTATCACTCTATAATAATTCATATGATTTGAGTCAGAATCCAGTCTAAGAAAAGTAGCTAAGAAGTTATGGGCTCTAGTTTTGCTAGCAGCAATTGGATTTGTGCTTATAATTTTTCACTGACTAGCACAAAATCATAATTTGTGATTTAATAATAACAGTTAAGAATTCGCTGGTGTAGTGGTTAGCATTGTCGCCTTGCACCTCCAGGGTCTGGGGTCGATTCCCGGCCAGGCTCGATTCCTGTCTCTGTGTGCATGGAGTTTGCATGTTCTCCCCATGCCTGGTAGGTGCTTGGTATTGGTGATCGTTTCCTCCAACAATCCAAAGACATGTTAGGCTAATAGGCGTTCCCAAATTGCCCGTAGAGTGTGAATGAGTGTGTGAGTATGTGTGTGTGCCCTGCGATGGATTGGCACCCTGTCCAGGGTGTACCCCGCCTCGTGCCCCAAGTCCCCTGGGAGAGGCTCCAGGCCCCCCGCGACCCTGAATACAGGATAAAGTGGTATAGAAGATGAGTGGGTGAGTGAGTGAGTGAGTTAAAAATTCCCCAAGTGATACTTTTCCTCTGTACAATACATATGCTTTACAAAAAAAATTATGTCATCATGATCATTAGCACAATCAACGCACATTAGCAGATCCTGGGTTGAACCTCCTTTTACCTTCAGAACTACCTTAATTGTTTGTGGCATACATTTAACAAGGTGCTGCAAACATTCCTCACGGCAAAAACACAGTATTGGTGCTGATTTTATTATTTTTTCATAAATATTAATAATACTATATGATATACATTATATTATTATATATTATATTTAATAAATATAACCATAGAATATTATTATTATTATTATTATTAGTAGTAGTAGTAGTAGTAGTATTATTAATATTTTAGTTAATTATTTTATATGTATAGCTTTTTATGTTATACATATAGTACAGAAAATGTGTGTGCCAAAGAAGCTTCTTCTAAACTTTATACAATACGGAAGTGACCAATCTTGCTTACCTAAAACTTTCAAGTTGCTAACTTTATATAAATATCTGAAAATTCACGTTTTTTAGCAGGCTAAATTGTTGATAGAAGGCAGAAAGGAGCCATGCTTTCATGTTGTTTACGCCAAATACTGACCTTACGATCCGAATGACACAGCAGAAATCGAGACTCATCAGACCAGGCAACATTTTTCCAATCTTCTGTTGTCCAATTTTGGTGAGCCCATGCGAACTGTAGCCTCAGTTTCCTGTTCTTAGCTGACAGGAGTGACACCCGGTGTGTTCTTCTCCTGCTATAGCCTGCCTGCTTCAAGGTTTGATGTGTTGTGCTTTCAGAGATGCTCTTTGGCATACTTCAGTTATAATTATTATATATATATATTTTAGTTACTGTTTCCTGTCTATCAGCTTGAACCAGTCTGGCCAATCGTCCCTGACCTCTAGCATCGACAAGGCATTTTTACTCACTAGATATTTTCTCTTTTTTAGACCATTCTCTTTAAACCCTAGACACGGTTGTGCTTCAAAATACTTTGGAAATACTTAGATCAGCTCCAAGAACCATACCACGTCCAAAGTCATTTAAATCACTGTTCTTGATTGAACAGTGAGTGTACAGTGAACAGTTGAACAGGTGTACCAGTGAGTGTAAAGTAATATCATTTAACAATGCAACGATATGATTGTTCAATTAGAAAATGCCCTCTTTAATTGTACAGGCAACCATAACTTGAACATTTGGATGATATCAGGCTTTCATGCATTTAAGCTGTAAAAATGAATGTTAAACATTTCCATCAAAATATATTCCTGCAACAAAATATTTAAGCTGCTCTATCTTCTAAGAGTAATTCAAATAAAATGGAGGTACAACAATACCATTTGTTCTCCTAAACACTCTCATTGGATTGGGGAAATGCCTATTAGCTCGTAGCCTTATCTAAAATGGTTATGGAGACGGCCACAACACAAATGGAACACGTCGGACACAATGGCTTAAGCTCTTGAATCCATCTCTATAAAGTGTAATCTTAGAAGATTAGGGGAAATTGGAAGAGAATGTGATGCAAGTTTCTGCAACATAGTCCATGTACAGCTTTGAGTACATTTGCAGGCTGGAATCAATGTTCCCAATGACCCATTGATTAGGCAGCAGAGAAGTGATCTCACCGTATCTGTACGCCACAATCCTCGATCCTGTCTCTCAGTCTAATAGCCTATAGGTTAATGATCTTAAACATCTTATACACAGACACACACGCACGAAACACACTGACAATACACACAAGGTTTGGCAAGTGCTACACACACATTCAATAATCAATTGTAGTTCAAAGAGAGAATAAAACTTCAGAAATCAAAAATAGGAAAATCTCAGAAAGGTGACAAGTTGATGTCTTAGTGGTTAGCACTGTCGCCTTGCACCTCCTGGGTCTGTGGAGTTTGCATGTTCTGCTCGTGGTTGGTGGGTTTCCTACAAGTACTCAGATTTCCTCCCACAGTCCAAAGACATGCAGAGTAGCCTAATTGGCATTCCCAAATTGCCCATAGTGTGTGAATGTGGATGTGTGTGGGTGTATCTGTGTGTGCCCTGTGATGAATTGATACCCCATCCAAGTTATACCCCGTCTCATGCCCCAAGTTTTCAGGCTCCAGGCCTTCTGTGACCCTGTACACAGGATATAGCGGTATAGACGATGAGTGAGTGAGTAAATGAATGAGTAAGTAAGTGAAAATCTCAGAATGTCTGACTTGTGCAAATACAATTTGAAGATCTAAAATTAAAAACCCAATTATCCAAAATGTGTAGACAGGAAGTGATGAAAAGGACTAAAGACGAACGTCACAAGGAATATATGACATTGGTAGTAGTGTATAAAGTAAAAATCTGGGTGAGGAGCTGTTCTGAGATATGGAACATAGGACAAGTTGTCTTATTAAAACTAGGAATAACAAAACTTAATAATTTACATTTACAGCTCAACAACATTTCTGTTAATTGTTGAGAAGATTGCTTGATGTTACTTCGGTTTTATAATATCATAATTCTGACACAATTAGAAAGCAAAAGTTGAAACACCAGGCAAGCACAGAACCATATTATTCTGTAAGGCCATATACTGATTAGTTGTATAAGGTTCTCTTTCCTATTAGGCAATCTCTTAATCTCATTAAATAACTAATAAATGGTAATGAACTCAGCAGAGAAGATATTTTGAGCTTATTATAACCACAATGCAATGCTATGTTTTTTTTTCCTTTCACAAAGATCTAAATTACAAGAAAATGTACAAGAAGACAAATCATGTGTAAAATCAAATTGAACTATTTTCTTTCTCTTCAAGCAACCATAAGACTAAGGCTAAATTTGTACTGAATACATTGGAACTATTGTATAAAAATCGTTTTACATCGTAAAAAAATACTACTCACCAACTCAATACCAACTCACTTTAGCTCAGCAAGATTGCAGAAGCCTCATATGAGTCTTAACTGGACTTTGGAATGCACCTTTGTATGGAACGAGGGTTGTGGAATTTGGCTCTGATTACTTTCTCACGTTCCGGGTGACAAACTTCATGGTCAGTGTGTAGAGTAGGAAAACTTATAACGACCAGAAACTATGGTAAGGTACTTATATGCACCTCATTTTTGATTTAAGACAGACTTGAAAAACTCCTAACTATCCCTTTAAGTAAGTGCATTACATAGCTTTTTAATGTCTGTAATATTTAACATTAATGCAATCTGATGTTTGCTTTGTTCTGCACTAAGTACTTTCTAATATGCCAGAATGTTTATACATTGTAAACCCAACAAGTACAGCAGACCTATATCAATCATGTTTTTTGTACATTAGATCTACAGTATTGCTCTCGTGAAGCATATATACTGTAGAACATATAAACGTAAAAGAGTATAAGTAGAACATGGATATTGCCTGTGTTTATCTTGGATGATGACTGGCTGGAAGTTCAAACCATAGCAAAAAACCTTGCAGTGAGTTTTGAAATATAACATACACTGACCGTCCACTTTATTAGATACAGCTGCACCTTCATCCTGTTATCCTATCCTTCAATCAGGTGGACCAGCACAATGCATCATGCTAAATCATGCAGATACAGGTCAAGAGCTTCTGTTATGTCATGTTCATATCAAAACAATGAATAATAATAATAATAATAATAATAATAATAATAATAGAAGATCTCTATAACTTTAATCGGTACCCGATTCGTTGGTTTCAGTATTTTAGAAAGAGTTGATCTCTTGGGATTTACACATACAACAGTCCCTAGAGTTTATATAAAATAAAATAAAAAACAAAACCAATCTGTACATCTGTAGTGACCAGGAAAGCATTTCAGCACACAACACATCAAGGTGAATTTGCAACAAAAGCTGAAGCCCACAGGTTCCACTCCTGTTTGCCACGGAGAGGACCCTAAGGCTAGCATGAGCACGGACTCACCCAAACGATTAAATACAAAACAAAAAAACAGACCACACATTTTATTATTTTTATGATTTTTTTGTCTGTCTGTATTTATCGAGTCTGCGCCCATGATATTTTCAGACTAGTGTTCTTAGCTGACAGGAGTGGAGTAGCGCATTCACCTCAAGGTTCAATGTTTTGTAAATTCTGAGATAGTTTTCTGCTTACCACGAGAGTTGAGCCAAACCATTCAGGGCATTTTTCTCTGACCTCTCTTATCAATAAAGCATTTCTACCCAGGGAACTGTCACTCACTGAGTGTTTATTTGTTTTTTGCACATTTTTTTTTTCTGTAACCTTTAGAGACTGTTGTGTGTGAAATTCCCAGGAGATCAGCGATTTCTGGGCTCAAACTAGTCCATCTGATACCAACACCCATGCTGTGATCAAAATCTCAGAGAACACACGTTTCCCTATTCTGATGTTTGATGAAAATGCACTCTACACTGGCCGATTAGATAACTGATTGGGTGTCTATAACCCATAACCCATAATATCCAATTTGTGTGTGTTCTCCCCACGCTTGGTTGGTTTCCTCTGGGTACTTTGGTTTCTTCTCAGTCTAAATACATGTGGTCAAAATTGATTGGTGTTTCCAAACTGCCCATAGTGTGTGACTAAATGTGTGGGTACATGTGTGCTTGTGACCTGTGATAGCTTGGCACTCTATCCAGGGTGTACCCTGTATCGTGCCCTAGGTTCCTTGGAATAGGATACAGGTCCCCTGTAACCCTACACACAATAAAGGTTATGGATAATGGATAAAGGAACATGTTATACTGTACAATTTATTTTAACCAATTAAACTGTCCAACTTATAGCATTTTTTAGGAGGTGGAGTAAACCGCCCAGTTTTTTTTTTTCTATTTTCTAGAAGTGTAGCAACGTTACCAGAATAGACACAAAAAGCATCCTTTGCTGCAGCTGCATGAATTATGCTGAAGTTTTTTCCTGCCTACTTTGGTATTCGTTTTATCTTTCTGATGGTGAAGGTACTGTATATTGAGAACAAGGCAGTAGTTTCAGTGAAGGTCTTTCTTTCAAACTTCAGTTGCACTCTAACATACCGTAAGGAAAATGTTGGGCAAAACTTTCACATGAAGACAAATACACTTCAACACATCTCTGCCCTGCACACTATTCTCCACTATAACCACCCAAACAACCTTTTCCCTTAAACCTCAAATTTAAGTATCTTGGGAGCAGCTTATGACTGATCTCTAGACGGCCTGCAGGTTGTGTATGCACTGTATAGGAAAGTGTGTAGGTGTTAACTCCCCCCTCCTCCCTCTGTCTCTCTGGGTATGATTTATGGGCTGATCCTGGCCTGGAGGGAGTTGACAGTTGCTTTCATTTTCTTATATATATTTTTCCCCTCCTTGCCAAGGTCATGAGGGAGTAGGGCCTCTCCAAGCACCCCCTCACCACCACCACCACTTTCTCTAACCACCACCACAACACACATCTCATCCCAACAACCACACCCCCCACCTATGGTCCCTCTCTGCCTCCCCCCCTCTCTTACTCTTCTGATGGTCCCATGAATCATCCCGTCTTCCCATCGAACCTCCTGAAACCTTCTTCCCAACTCGCCCGCCCTGACTTCCGCCATCCTTCTTCATTCCTGCTAACAATTTGGTAATGAAATATTGATTTTTAGTTAGATTCAAATAGATGTTATTAAGTTTGCATTGATAAATTGCACCCCATTCCAACATTGTAAACGCCATGGCCAAAAGAAGAGGACATGAGGCTGGACACACCTGGGGACTTGCTGAGTGGGATAGCTAAATTGGGTGTGGAAATTCATTCCCACACATGGTTTGGGTGTTTCTTAAATGCCAGCCATTTGTGGTGATGCTGATAAGGGTGGAAGGAGTTAGAGCTAGGAAACAGTGTTAGCAAAGATGGAAGCATTCATCACTCCGGATATTGTTCCATATGTCTACATAACAATCATGATGACAGGCTAAAATGCATGCTACATGCAGCTACTGTATACATGATACATGACTGTACATGAGTGTTTTTTGAGGCTGACATTGAGGTTGGACGTCGCAAAGTATAAGTACTTCAAGGTTCACATTTACTAAAAATCTGCAATTTTGTTTCAGACACTGTCTAGATGCCTTTCCTAAGTGTCAATGTAACTAATGCTTATTGCTATCAGTTGCTTATTAGCATGCTCGTTGCAGTGGTAGACAGACTTATCATTTAAGCGGTGGCTTAGTGGTTAGTATTGTCGTCTTGCACCTCCAAGGTCCAAGTTTGATTCCCGGATGCAGATTAGGCTAATTGGTATTCCCAAATTGACCATTGTGTGTGTATGTGTGTGCCCTGCGATGAATTGACACCCTGTCCAGGGTGTACCCTGCTTCCTCAACCCCTAGGTCTCCTGGGATAGGCTCCAGGCCACCCGCAACCCTGAATACAGGATAAAGCTGTTACACACAGTGGCTTAGTGGTTAATACTGTCGTCTTGCACCTCCAAGGTCCAGGTTTGATTCCTGGCCAGGTTCTATTCCTGCCTCTGTGTGCCCAGAGTTTGAATGTTCTCCCTGTACCTTGTGGATTTCCTTCCACAGTCTAAAGGTATGTAGATTAGGCTAATTGGCCTTTCCAGATTGCATGTTGTGTATGCCCTGCAATGGATTTGCACCCTGTCAAGGGTGTACCCCACCTTGCCCTAAGTCTCCTGGCTCCAGGCCCCCTGTATACAGGATAAAGTGGTATAGATGATGAGTGAGTGAATTCTACCCAAAATTTTTGTATTTCTATTCCACCAGACGAATGCAAACAGAAAAAAGAAAAATGAGATTTTCAGCTTGGCCTAAGAAACAGGGCACTTTCACAATCCATCAATCAGCAGTCTTTAGAAGTGGGAACTTTGTTTGCAGTGTATAATATCTAGTTATTCTGGTTTGCTATTTCTCAGGAGGACAGGTAGACATTTTTTTAAAGGTTTAGAGTTTCAGGCCACGTTCAGGGAAATCCACAGCAGACAGAGTTTCTTTTACAGGCAATGCTGTTTATTTTAGGTTCTGCCAATCGATTAAATGTAACTGACAAAGAGAGGCACCGTAAGAGAGTGACATTTCCTCGCTGTGGCCCACTCATTGGCAGCTCCCATTTTTACTTTTTTTACCATTTTAACATGGTAATTGCTCTGTGTATTTACTCTCCCCAGGTTTTAAACACATGCCTTCATGTCAGTGCTCACTCTCTGCTCCACGGTGTCTCTTTTTTTCCTCCGCTTCTGCTGTGCCTCTCTAAACAGTAGTAGCCAGGCGGCAGCAGATCCCTCCAGCTAAGTGAACATGATGGCTGCCATGAAAAAAGACAATATGAATGTGGTATTAAAAAGGCAGATCTGACAAGATGGACATGCTGAGCTGGGGGGCTACGCCAGGGACCCCAGGGTGCATATGAGGTGTCCTTTCCGGGGAAGGGTATTTACATTTTTCTCTAGCGTCCCAGTGACAGGGACACAATTTCCTGTCCCGTCTGGCGCAGTTTGACATGAGCCTGGACTGAAATGTAATCTTGGTTCTTCCCAAGAGTATTGCAGAAACCTTGGACTTCGGTTCAGTAATCTTCTTTTTTTATCACCCACTCCAATTTTTGCCTGAAAAGAATGACCAACTAAGGATTTGTTGCTTAACACCAATATTCCATCAGGTGTCCACTGATTAGGAAATACTCTTTGTAAAAGGAAAAAAAATGAGGCTTAGAAATGTAGTGGAGCAATATGTTCATGGGGCAGGAGTATAAGAATGTACGTTGGTGTGTATTAGGGTTCAGAGATTTCTCAGGAGACTACAGCTTGGTAGAGGACATGGGTTGTTCTGTCACAGTGATTAATGTGTGGACGCCATGGTCCTTTTCACCCTACAGACAGGCTTTAAACACTCCCGCACTGGCATACGTGTACTTGACATGTTCATGAGCATCCATGGCACAAGTCAATATGTAGGACTTGCACATGATGTTCAGTTAATATTCTGCCAGTAGCTTTTAAAAGACTTCACCACTCATCTGCATGATGGTTAGCTCAATGGTTAAGGCATTGGACTATGGTTTGGAAGGTGCCAGGTTCAAACCCTATGACCACCAGGTTGCCCCAGGTGGGGTCTTGAGCAAGGCCCTTAACCTAATCTCCTCAGATGTATAATGAGATAAAAAATTTAAGTCCCTTTGGCCTAAACAAGGCCAAAATGTGTACAGTATATATAGCATATTCTCGTCACTCATGATGAATGTTTGGTACCAGTATTATGATAAAAATGAAGGGCTGTGTTTGTACAGTGCATGCATATACTACAGAAAAAAGTGTCCTGGCTATAAGGTTTTTTATAAATGCATAATCATTGCATTTCAGGTCATACACACAAACAGCAGTGGTCAGATTTGCACACTGTCTTTGTGCAAAAAGGGTCAACTATTGCGCTTTTTTATATATATAAAAGTAAATTTGCATATAAACAGCTTGACAGCAAAATGAGAACTGTTTTTGCACTTTTGGGAAAAACATTTTTCCTTTTTTACAAATAAAGCAAGAAGTGTTGCAAACTGATGATAAAATATTTTGTGCATGTTTTCTTAGAAACACAAAGGTGTTAAAAAGAACAAATGCCAAATTATTATGTTTTTTTTTTTGTTATATCTATTTGGATTTAATTTTTCATGATTTTGCAAAAAGCTATCCTAACTCCATCGCCCACAGTTTTGTCACAATGTATACATCAGCCTGCAGTTGTGTTTGTGGCTATTTAAATATGCATTTTAGTATCAATAATATGTTGGCTTGGATTATAATTTTGTAGTGAGTCAAAGTAGCAATTAGAGGCAGAACATTAGATCAAGTTTTGCAGTCAAAACCTTAAAATTTGTTGAAGCTCAAGAGAAGTATTAACACTAACTTCAGCATCATCAGGCTTCTCTAGTTTCTACGGTTTCTAACATTACAGTAATAGTGGACGGTACCAGACTACTCGAATTCAACAACTTCCCTCACTCAGCATGTGCATCTTATGTCTCTTGTACACAAATCGCTTGTGCATATTTTAAGTCAAGTTATGGTCTTTCTCTGCTTACTTTTCTATACAAAATGTTCCTGTAAGTGCATCATGACTCCAAATGCAGCAAAACCAGTGCAAGTGATACCAGAAGAAAGATGGAAAAATGGAGATGATTAAATGGGAGGTGAAACAGAAGCCACACTGTAAAAAAAAAAATTAACACAGTGCAAAAACATAACTTTCTTAAGTTAATAACATGTTGCATAAAGTTCTATTTTGGACATATTGGGGATGTTAAGCGATGCATACTGTACCTGTCAAATCAGAAATTGACATTTATCACATTTTACTGTCAAACTGTTCATATACTCTCAGAAACAGTACCAGTCAGATTATTATTATTTTTATTTTTTTTTAATTTTAGAACAAAACAGGAGATTTCAAAGCTATGATGTAACACACATGGAATTATGGAATAAAATAATAAAAACAACAAATAGGTTGTTATTTTAAGACATGAAGGTCAGCTGTTCTGTATTAGTTCTTGAAAGAACAGTATTGTCAAGTGCTTTTGCAAAATCCATCAACCACCGTGATGAAACGGGCTACCATAACATCAAAGCAAGACCAAACTTACCTCTGCTGTAGAGGAGAAGTTAATTTAGGAGTTGTCAGCCTCAAAATCACCAATTAACAAAGAGCACCTCAGATTAGAGCTGTTTTGAAGGCTTTACAGAGCATACAGTAATTAGCAGACACATCTCAAGATCAACCATTCAAAGGTGATTATTGCATATTTTTGATGTGTACCCTGCCTTGTACCCTAAGTCTCCTGGGATAGGCTCGAGGCCTCCTGTGACCCTGTATAAAACTGTATAGACAATGAGTGAGTAAGTGAGTGAAAGTGGATGTGGGTATCGGAGCTTCTTTTTTTTTTTTCAGAGTATGATGCAATGATGGTTTAAAACATTCAACCTTGATTAGTTTCCTGTCTTGGTTCTGCCGCCTCATTTTCCAGGCAAGTCAAGTTCAAATCCTGATACAGCCAGACCACTGGAAAAGACCTTGTCTCATGCTGCATGTAGATAACCCATGTTATTAGCTTCCTGATGGTCAATCAATAAAGCACTTCCATGGCTGTGGCGATGAACTAAGTCAGGAAGACAGATAAGTATCTCTCTCGTCCTGTCGCTGTAATTGGTAGCCTCTCAATCCAGGCTTGTTTGACAAGAGCTTTGCATAATGAAAAACATTAAGTACAGTGTATCACTGTATCTGCAAGCATTAATGCAGGCCGCAAAGAAATCTCATTTTAGGCGTTTATGCCAAACACAGACTGAGACTGCAATGGACGGGATGTGTTAAAATGTTTACATACTGTACTGTTTAAAGCTCCCATCAGAAATAGGCAGAATGCGGTGTGACCCATTTCGTAACAGTTTACTAACACAGAGTGTGTCATGCAGCCATTGTCTGGTTGCCATTTGTCATGAGTTTACATACAAACAGTTTTAAATAATGTTTAGGCTTTTAATTAAGCATGAATTGAAGGACGATTTAACAGCTTTATAAATACAAACAATGGAGAAAAGCTTTTTGTGAGTAGCAGATGTAAGTTAATAAGGTAATCGTAGGGCTTTCTTTCTTTTTAATGACCAATCATGAGCAAGTGAGTTTAAAAACCCACAAACTGAACCAATTCCATGCACAATAGCGAACACTAAGGCAAATAATAACACATTACCCAGATGCCCAAAAGGTTGCTCTTATCATCAATATGGAATCTGTTTATCGTGTACTATTAACTGTAAGAGAACTATTTTATTGCAGGTATTAGTTTGTACTAGCTGAACCCTAACTTTTAAAAATTAAACAGCGTCACATAAACTAGATAAACCACCGAGCATTATAACACACCGGACACACTTCTGTTCTACAATAGCATATTCAGGAACCTAGCTAACTAACTACTATTAAAATCCTAATTTAAAGTCAAATAAAGCTATCAACAAAGCTGGAACAAATTGACTAACATTTCTACATAGTCCTATACTTACATCAATCCATCTAGGGACCTCTGTAGTCCAACTAGGGACCTCTGTAGTCCAACTAGGGACCTCTGTAGTCCAACTAGGGACCTCTGTAGTCCAACTAGAGACCATAGGAACCATGGAGGACAACAGTGACCATTGTAATTTTTCTAATTTTTAAAACTGTGTTTGGACTTTCACAGGGTCTTTGGACTGTGGGAGAAAACCAGAATACCCAGAGGAAACCCACCAAGCAAGGGGAGAACATGCAAACTCCATGTTCTCCACACACACACACCGAGGCAGGAATCGAACCTGGACCCTGGAGGTGCAGGGGGAACCAGTACGCCACCATGCTTATACTTGAGCAAGGTTTTTCCCAGAGCATGGTGCAAAACTATATTTAAATTCAACAATATCATTTTATTTTGCTTGAAATTTACCAAAACTGCCCTCTTTTGGTCAGACAAAACACCAGTTCAGCTTGTCATACTGACAGATGATGTTTGCCAGATTAAGTAAGTTATTTTCCAGCTTCCTTGTTACTTGGCTTAATTGTTCGAGATTTTCTAACTTGATTACTCTTTTGTTATTTTATTTAAAACAACTCATCCATAATGATGACTTAGTATCTAAAAATGAGAAACCGTCTTCCTTTTTACCAGCTCGACAAGTTTGACCTGTGTTTTGGCAGGTGTGATTAAAAAAAACAACAACTACGTGTTCATATGTAAAATGTAAAACATTAAAAAATTTAATAACATAAAACCAGAGGCAGTGTTCTTAGTAGTAAATTAATTAAAGAAAATCACTTTTAACGCTGCATTTTCACGATTTCAGTTTACACATTTAAAAACCATGACCTTTCCTTTAACTGTTGCTAATTGTAATCTGATTAATTTTGTCAACATTCTGATTTTTTGTTTATAAAGTGGTGATAATGTGTTTCACTGTTGTTTGAATTCTTCTTTATTTACTACACGGATTTTTATACATAGACCTACTGTAGCTACGTATATAGTGCATCAATCCTGAGCTTGTGCTCTTGCCTGAGTCAAGTCTCACCTGCTCTCTTTATTTGTCTGAGTTTTCTCTCCATTCTCTAATTTCCTTCTGCTAGAAGAATGGACATAGCAATGCAAAAAGTGAATAACTGTGTGAACATGTGTGCATGGTGGTGTCCCATTCTAGACATAATCCATCCTCACACCACATGCCCCTTCATCCACATGACCATGACCAGAACAGTATAAAACAGCTACTAAAGAATGAATAAATGAATTACTACACTTTATGGCCAAAAGTTTGTGGACACCTGACCATCACATCCATAGGTGCTTATTGAACGCCACATTCCAGATTTAAATCCCCCATTTGCTGTTATAATAACCTGCACTCTCTGAAGAAGGCTTTCCACCAAATTTTTGGAGCATGGCCAAAATCTTGGGGATTTTCTCATTCAGGCACAAGAACATTAGTGAGGTTATGTAATGATTTCAGAAGAGTTGGCCTGGGGTGCAGATGGTGTTCTCGAAAATGTTCAGTAAGGTTGGGGTCAGGTGTCTGTACTGGATGCTGTGTGCAGGAACAGGTTTGAGCCCCTTAGCTTATGTGAAGGTGAACAGAGACATTTAAAAAATTATATATGGCTATGATGGTCAGCTGTCCAGAAATTATATATAATATAAACTACAACTGTAAAGTCTGTTGAATGCTGCAACTTTTTCCAGAGTTTTGCAACTGCACCAAATTTATAATTTTTTGATCATTAATTTTATTATTTAATTAATTCTGCTATCAGATCAGAAAATGTCCATTTGAGTCAGAGAGGCAAAATGAGTGATTTCTGACAAAATCACCCTTAGTTATTAAATGAATGACACTTCTTTAGTTTTTCATTAGAGCTAAGGGTCTAAATAGTAACGCATAAATTAAACACACAAATCTCTCATGCTTCTAGTGCACACGAGTCAAGCGGCTGTATCGTCATCTTTTACTGTCATGCCATGCATATACATACACTGAGCTGGCAATTTATTAAGTGGATAGATCTCGTAACTAATAACTATGGTGCAAAACGCAAGATAATACACATAATTATCAGAAATTAGAGCGTTAGAATAATTTGTGTTGTCCTGTATAGGCTTAGGCACACACATCATCCAGTTGCTTTGGGAAAAAGGCTGCATGGATAAAATATGAAGCACTCCGCATTAGCTGCAGATCCAGATGCGTGCTAAATGGAGATGTTTATGGGCAGCAGATTGGAGCACTGAGGCGGGGAAGAGAGTCCCAGTCGCCTAGTTCTCGGTGGAGCGATACTCTGTGCACATTCCCCCGTGGTGCTGGATGGATTTGGAGTGCTGATGAGGACGATGATGGTGTTGCCATGTGGAGCATCATCCCATCTGTCTCTCCTCTTTTTCTGTTCACTCTTCCACTCTTATGGCATTCCTCCTTCTCACTTTATCATGTGCAGGATTTACGTTAGGAAGAGATGATTGAGTTCTCGAAGGAAAGAGATGGGAATTGTGTTCCCTTTAGCCTGATTTAGGACTGGCAGCGGTAGGGACATCGAGTCTGTAGGGAATAGGAGAAGGAGAGAGATGACAGTGGTAGAACATGAGGACGCAGGCTGTCAGAGTTGGATCAGCAGGCCAGGCAAACTTTCTGCCACAGGGTGAGATCACAACTTAGCTCACAACAGACATGCAGACGTCCTGCGATGTCTGAACATGGGAGGAACGCAAGCGTACACAGTAACCAGAGACATTGCAGGCAGGACCAGAGAACGTGAAAACTAACAATCAAATAGTCTATTTGTTTCACATGAAAATAAAATCACATAATTCGTTTTACTATGCAGATGTTTTGTTTTCATGTGATTTTTTTTTCCAAGGTATTTTACATTATTAATTTTTATTCATATGATGCTTTTATGCATTAATTGCTGATTTTATGTGGTTTTAACACAATTCAGTCATTTTTATATGATTCATTTTTTTATCCACACTCATTTTTGCATATAATTAATAAATCTTAAATATTTGTCAGATTATTTTTAAACAGTTATACATTTGTAAATCTGTTACTTTATTTATGAGTAGATATTTTTTTATTTAGATGGTTTATTTAAATTGACATATTCAGGGTTTCTTTTTTATTTTTATATTTGATTATTTACAAGTGAGTGATAAATTGTTAAATCTTCTTTTGCATAATTCTAATTAATTTGTAAATTTTTACAATTCAAACGGGTGTCAGACCCTGTCAAACCAGGACAAACAAGGACTTGTGATCAAATTTCTTGTTAATGAAGGTCTAAATCTAATTAGAACTCCTGATCCTTGGCAGATAACTTGCCACCAACTTGTGATAGAAATGAATGTCTTTTGAAACTGTACACACAATCATTCACAAACACTCCTTGCACATTACAGGAATTCTTCTGGGAGTTATTGCCACATCCCCCAGACAGTCCTGACCTCCTTCTATCCATTCATTTGGGAACTTCTGCAGTCCAACTTGGGACTGTGAAGGCCAAAGGTAAATATCATTGTATTTATTCCCATTTCTTACAACTGTGGTAGGACCTCTACAACAACATCCAACATTCACACACTATGGGCAATTTGGAAACACCAGTTAGCCTAATCTGCATGTCTTTGGACTGCGGGAAGAAACTAGAGTACCCTGAGGAAACCCACCAAACGCAGGGAGAACATGCAAACTCCCTGGAGGTGCAAGGCGACAGTGCTAACCCCTCACCAAGCTATTTCCACATGTTTATGCCATTAAAGGAGTTCCAGGAAAGCCACCGTTTCAGACATGATGCAGCCGGTCCGATCATGGCTCTGGTGTACTTTCTACCTTGCTGGTATCCAAGCACTAGTGAAATGCTGGGATAAGTGCATTAGTGTAGAAGGGGATTATATTGAGAAATAAAGGTAGTTTTTACTCCCATGTGTGTTCTGTTAGTCTGCAAAAAGTCCTGGTTTGACTTGAACACCCCTCATATTTTCAGTTAATTGTCATGGTGGAGCAAATGAGTGCAGAACTACACTACCCATAAACCCTAGCATGTCACATGTCTCACTAATCATTTTCACCTGTGTTTCATTAGGCCTTGTTTAGCACCACTATTTAAGCATGCTTTTCAAACGCGTTACTGAAAGTCATTGTTGTAATTGTTGCTGTGTGAGTGCATGCAACTTTTTTCTTTTAGGGGGAGTTGCCTCCCCCTATAATCCCTGGGATTTGTTTTTAACATAATTCCCATTCACCTTTGCATTTTTCCCTATAATACCTTTAACATCTAATTTTATATATGTCTTTATCCATTTTATATAACAATTTTACTTATTCTTATATGTAAGAAAAAAATATTATAGCTTTTTTTGTAAAAAAATAAATAAATAAATAATAATTTGTGTAAATGTGTAATTTGAGCATAAAGTGCATTTTTACATCAAGTCCATAATCATTAATAATCTTATATAATCACAATTAGCATGCATAAGGCCCATTTTCAGTCTTCGTGCCTTGCAGGAGAAATGCAACCACACTTAGGGTAAAATCTTAAGAATTTTTTTTTTAATTATCTCTGCCGTACATTATGTCTTATTCTGTCTCAGCTTGGACCATTAAACAACTAAATGTTTGTCTAAAGCACTCTGAGCTGAGATGGAGCTTATCTACAGTTACAGGTAGATAAGAGTTATGTCCAACTTTCTCAACAGTAAGTTACCACTTTTTTTTTTTTTTTTCGTTCAGTCAGAATAAATTATGTTCTCTCCAGAGTGTACTGCTATCTTGGGGGGAAGCTTTTCTGTTAAATCATGTATTAACACGCAGCAGACGTATCCTTCATCGTACTGGAAGGAAACAGCAGCAAGGCCTTTTGCGAAGTTAAAAAAAAAAAAAAAGAACAGAGAGAACGAAAGAAAAAATGAGCAATTACAGCTATTAAGAAAGCAAAGCATGCCAATAAGCCATTATTCAACTTCCACTTCCACATTTTTCAAAGGCATAAATCTGAAGCTAAAATGAAAAACATCTTGTTTTCGCTCTGCGCCAAAGATTTTTGAGAGACAACTCCTTAATCAAGATACGGCTCCATCATTTTTTTTTTTTTTGCTTTTTCCCCTCCTCTGCTGGGGATTTCTTTAATGATAGTGCTGTTGGTCTTCATCAGGGTTGCTTACAAGGATGTGCTATCCTCTCCTTCAACCTCCTCCTCCTTCGTTTGTCATCGGTGAGACAAGATTCTTAGATTTTTATGGACAATGAGGCCTGTGATATTAATCTTGCCTCCTTTTTCCTCACAGACACGAGAACAAACGTGAAACTATGTTTATATCTTGAAAAAATTATAGATATATTTTGACTGTGCAATGTCCAATTACAAATCATTTTAATGTGATATAATTTGCCATTGCAGCACAACTGCATTTTCTGTGTGTGAGTGTGTGTGAGTGTGTGTGAGTGTGTGTTGAGTATTTGGAACACGGCTCTTGTGTTCTTTGTAGTAGAAGGTGTGTAACTACAATCTCATGTTTTAACATTTGACCAATTCCACAAATTAAATCTTTCTGTTCCATTTAGAACTTAAGTAATTTCTTCTTGAGAGACCATTTTGCTGCAGTCTGAATTGACATTCTCTAATTATTAGACTTTACTACAATTCCTTTTAGTGTGCAACTTATGTGAGCATTAATATCAGTTATGACAGCATTCTTTTATGACTCCAGGGCCTCAATCTTTTTTTTTTTTTTTTTTGGATTTACTGTATTCATGTATTTAGTTATAGGTTGCTTTGTGGATACTTGACCCATGATCTGTCATTATGTAACAGGATAGTCGCAATCATACGCTTGATCTGTAAGACAGAAAGGCTACTTTTGATTGCGCAATTTCCAATGCAAAGCGCAGTATTATTCATGACTGTAGGAAGTCTGGCACCTTGGGTTTACAGGACCAGCACACACATTAATTAAAATGATGAACATTGATGATAATAATATTGAGTATGTAATACAGTTTCACAC
The DNA here is from genome assembly GCA_028565275.1 of Leiocassis micropogon. Classification (NCBI taxonomy): domain Eukaryota; kingdom Metazoa; phylum Chordata; class Actinopteri; order Siluriformes; family Bagridae; genus Leiocassis; species Leiocassis micropogon. Next base: position 7,960,305 of record JAOVVA010000037.1, on the reverse strand, counting down.
TGCCTGACGCAGAACAGCTCATTAAAAAATGTAAAATCTTCCTTTATGAAAGGTAATTGCTAACTGATATGTTGATAATCTAAGCAATTTTATATTTATGTAAGCATTAAGTTATGCCAGAAAAGAATAAGAAGATATTTTGGTATTATTTAAATGCAGTTGTTTGATATAATATTATATTATATATTATTTCATTTCTATACAATTTCTCTTTAATAAAATAAACTACTCTATTTATCATGGTTTGATTGTTGTTGAGAAATCTATAAAATAAAACATTAAATGAATAGAACTGTCTCCACATTGATTTAAGGAGGACAATGTTGTTGTTGTTGTTGTTGTTAACCTTGTTTTTCCCCCAATATAAACATCTGCTAATTCCCATCTCATAGCTACTGTAGCTCTCGCCATCACACATTTTAGTTTTATTTTTTTGCTCATACCTCTTAAATACTTCCACGTACAGTTGCAATTCAAATAAACATCACCTGATAAAGTGTAAAGTTTCAGTACACCACTTGGGTGCAAATGTATTGTTTTGCAGGTTTTCGTTTCGGACATTTATTAGTTCAATCTTGATGTAAACTGATGTCAGCAAATATTTGGTCATGCTGAAACATTTGGATTTGTCTCACTTATGAAGCTGTAGCCTACTAATGTACCGGTCATTTAGAAGTGCTAGGAAATGACGACAAATTAGTGTCCATAAATTAATGTTGTTGTGATTATTATTATTATTAGTAGTAGTAGTAGTAGTAGTAGTAGTAGTAGTATTATGACATGGACACTATGGACATAATCTCACTCATCCTACAATTAATTTCAGTAATACAGTAATGTATGTGAAATCAAATGCTCTCTATCACTCATGTCCCATCCATATAAACAAACCTGATGTATTCCTCTGTAGTAGCAGCCGTTTATGTGAAAAGAACAAACGCAGTTTGTGTCTGCTCATTCCCTCTCCAAATCTGTTGATTGACCTTAGCCCAAGTATGTATGATCTCGCTAAAAAAAGAGCGAACAGAGAAAGTGAGAGAAGAAAAATTGTTTCATTTATTGTGACACTAAGCGATAACATGCAGTTTTTTTTTTTTGTTTTGTTTTTTTTTACATCAAGTGTGTGTGACTGAACACTGAGCACTATGAAGATATACTGTAGAGACATGTTTAGGTGCAAGTCTGTATATTTACAGTAGGTTGTTCACAAAGCTTGTTACTTTGTTTTATTTCACTGCTTCATGTTAAATGCCAGTCTTTTCCCTCTCCCCAGCCTAACGCCCTCACCACCGCCCTCACTGCCGCATTGCTGCAGGCAGGTAACAAATGACCCGTGGCCTGGTAGGGAATCTGAGACACAGTGGTTGGAAGACTCTGGTCTAGGTAGGGCACCAAACATGGCACAGCATGAAGAAAATTTCAGATAATCATAATATTGGTGCAATTTCTGGCAGATTTCAGTTCATTAACTGTTGTGGAAATCAGTCAAGCCCTCTGAAATGCTTATTCAGAAAGGAAACATGTCAAAGCATGGAGACTAATCACACTTTTAATTCATTTCAGTTTTACAGTGAATACATTAAACTAGTATTACAGTAAGTCCTCAAGACTTGAGGGCGAAGGTAAATTGTTGGTGATGTAACATGTTGGCAATCACTAACTAAAATTGTAAATTTTGTGCAAAAATTGTACAAAAGAAAATGTGTGGAATCATTTATTTTTATATAATTTGTCATTTATTTATTTTAATTTTTTTTTTGTAGGATTTAAGAGGGAAAAAGGTTTTCTGGCCAAATTCCTAGATAAACTTTGTGATAAAAAAGCAGAAAACATTGGTCAGTAAATGAATGCTTCTTCACACATGTTGAGAAATAGACCGACTATATGATATGATGTGAATCTTCATGCCAGCCCGCTGTCCAGTGTCATGAATCATGTCCATCATTCCTGCCTCTCTCTCATTTGGGGTTGTACTGAAGGGGCTTCTCTGTCATTACAGGCTAATGAGCCATGCAGTAGGATACACCTTCAGCCGCTACATGATGAGGCCTTACTGACACTTACTGACACCCTTTACCAGACACCAGGATGAGGCGGAGTGTGCACTCACACACCCGTACAGCTAGCACGTGATCACATGCTGGATTGCGAGATGAGAGTAAGTATGAGCATATGTGTGTGTGCTCATGGACTGTCTCTTATTTTGTCCATCAATCACATCATTAGTCAAAGCAGACAGAGCTGTCAGGCAGAGCTGGCAGGAGGTCCGGCAGACAGGTGTTAGCGTGTTATCATCTCAGCCTCCACCCGCATCTGCAGTCAGCCAGCTGTTCTGTAGACTACTCGTGCAACGACTAGCATGGAAGGCCAGCAGAAAATGCGAATACAAATGACTGGTTGGCTGGGCCTATAAAGTGTTATCGAATCATTATATAATAATGAAATATATCATATTGTATCATGACACCTGAACACCTGAATGCAATAAATTACATGTACCATGAAGTCTTTTTTTTTTTATAGTACAAGTTTTTGTCTTTTTGTATTGTGTAGCATTGGTTTATCACAAGCCTTTGCTAAAACAAACCAGTAAAACACCAGCAGGAAAATTGATGCCCTGTTGTGTGAAAGCACGTCATTGCCATTCCCCATAACAGTTGCTATGTGTTGATGGAAACATGTAAAATCTTTTTATGGACAAAGCATAATCTCTGCTCTGTACATTTTTTTATTGTTTTTTTTTGCATTATGCATATTCATCAAAGGAAATTCTGTTGTCCAAGTAGGGACCATGGAGGCCAATGGTGACCACTATACAGTATTTATTCCCATTTCCGGTCAACCTTCACACACTACGGGCAATTTGGGAACACCAATTATTCTAATCTGCGTCTTTTTGGACTGTAAGATGAAACCAGAGTACACGGAGGAAACCCACTAAGCAGGGCAGAACATGCAAACTCCAATCAGAATGGAAGTGCAAGGTGACCGTGCTAACCACTACCCCACCATGCCGCCATTATTATGCCTATAGTATATTGGGTTATAATTATCCCCAAGTCCTTTACATAATAGGCTACTATTAGGTTTATATTTGTGGTTTGGAACACAAAGTAAAAGTTTGTCTTCCCCTGAAAAAAAAAAAAAAATTTACAATTATGAAAACACCCCATGTTTCATGTTCAAAAGTTAGTACCCACTATTTTAATTTTAATGTTTTTTTTGTGTGTGTAAAAATCATCTGGTCATAGCAGGTCTTACGAGGCAAACTTTCTTTTTTTTGTTGTCATTATTTATTTAACAAAAAGATAATTTCTCTGAGCGTTGCTCAGACTGACCTTGGGGTGAATGTGCTGGTACGTCCATTCCTGAGTAGATTGTCAACTGTCTTGAATTTCTTTCCACTTGTGAATAATCTTTTCTCACTGTAGAACATTGAACTCCAAAGTGTTTGCAAATGGTTTTTATAACCCTTTCCAGATTGATGAGCAGTTGCTATTCTAAGACCATTGCTTATGTCTTTTCCTTTTGGTATTGTGTTAACACACCTGGATGCTCCAGACCAACCAGCAAACTGTCAAACCATCTGCTTTTATAGAGGACTACATACCTGACAATCAATTAATCAAGGGCTGATGATTAGCAGCACCTGGTGCAACTTACCTTTTTAAATCCTGTGGCAGTAGTAAAGGGTTACCTAGTCATGCTTACATTTCTGTTAAATAAGTAATGACATTGAAAAAAGTTATGTTGCTCGTCTGAGGTTGCATTTGTTTTTTCAGATTTTGAAAAAATGACAGAATTAAAAGATAGATTCTAACATGGAAGCACACCTGAGGTTTGCAAAACTGCATCTGAACAAACCACAAGGCTTCTAGAACAATGTCCCATGGACAGATGAGACCAAAGTGGAGTTGTTTGGCCTTAATGCCCAGCGCCATATATGGGGAAAGTCTACATAACTGTGATCATGTCTAAAAAGGAAAGTACATTAAGACAAGATTATGTGGTACCAAGAAAGAACTAAGAATGAACAATGCTAAAATTAGCACTCGAATGGGAGTTACAGCTACCAAGTTGTCAAAGTAATGCATATCACAAGTGAGAAAGTTAGCAGCTGAATGAGGGCACATATTTTTGCCTTTTCTGGAACAGGATTTTGAAAAGCAGGAGAAAACAACCGTGTCTCTGCCCCAATTTCAGCTTTACGGTTCACTTTAATTATGTCTGTTAGAACACAGCTGTAAATCTGAGAACTCTGGCCATGACAACATCTGGCATGGCTCACCACGGAATCAACCAGCTCTCCAATCAACGGAGAGAGTGAGAGAGAGAGAGAGAGAGAGAAGAGAGAGAGAGAGAGAACATGATGGAGGAGACAGAAAGCAGAGCGGAGGGGCATCAGAACACTGGCGTTGATTAGAGGAGCGGATGATTTAAGCTTGAGTGGTGACACTTCCAGTTTTCCCAGGAAATAGGTTACGAATGATTGAATAGATAATCAGGACATGGTACTATTGCTCTCAGATTTGTTTTGTTGGCAGTCTTCCTTTCCTGCTCCAATGGCTGCTCGAACCCTGAAGGCAAACAGACACACACTCTTTGCTTTCAGTTCAACCTTCAGCCAGTGATCTCTATTACTCATGGATGGGCTATGTAGGGGGAAGTGTGCATATTGAGAGATTGTGTCCTACACGGGCAACATGACTAGAGAGCAAGAGGTCAGACTGCTGGCACTAGCTCATTGGCACGAGGGCATTTCCAGATTATTACGCTCGGTGCGATACAGGAAGCATCTGAATGCGGTCCTGGTGGTCTCCTTCTGCTTTAATTTTCACATAACTCAACTCGGTAATGAAGAAAGGCCCAAAACAGGATCTGATCCAATTTTTTATCCATTTTTCCCCTCCTGTATTTCTTGAACTTTTTTGCGCTCTCCAAAAGAGATTTATCAGACTAATAGGTTTATAAATAATGGTGAATGTTGAGAGCCTTTCAAAATAATGAGGAGGAGAGCGTGGTCCTGCCAGAGCTCCTGCACCTGGCCTTTTGCAGAGAACTCACATCGGTTAAACATTTCCTACTTTATTAAGCCGTCTTTAGGGTGTAGACACCGTGTCTCCACCATCCTGCCCTTCAGGCTCTTTCAGATTTCCTCTAGTCTCATTGTGTGTGTGTTCCTTTTTTTTTTTTTTTTCTTTTAATGTCCTATAGTCTCAGATTTTCCACAGTTTGATTTGCCCCCTCCCTTTAGGAGTGTATTATTAAAATATCAGTTTCTTACAACATCTCTTACTCTTAATCAAGTCAACCTTAATGACAGCTTAGAGGTTTCCTGACATGGAGAAAATCTATTTTCTGACTAAAAATATAATCTTGCTCATTTTGTGTTTAATGATTTTGGTTCTTCTTGTAACCTAGAAGTTGACTAGATGATGTACGCTCAAATCTGATTGGTCAGTATGCTTTATGTAAGTTTCTTTAACACATTCACAATAATGTGCTAGTTTGAATATGCTACCATTCCTGTAGTAACAACTAATTCACACAGTTGTCTGACACACTAAAGTCTTGTCTGTAACATGACCAGCTGTATTCTTTGGAATGACTGTTGGCAGAATGTTCAGTTTAAACGAGAATTTAACATTCTGTACACTGTGGCCAAATACATTTAAAGTCAGTTTTTCCACAATCACTGACATTTAATCCTAGTAAACATTTACTGTCTTAGGTCAGTTAGGATCACGACTTCATTCTATTTATTCTATTTGTTCTATTGGATTGAGGTCAGGTCGACTTCAATACCTCAACTTTGTCAAGCCTTTTAAGCCATGTTTCCAGAACTTTGGAAATATGCTTCAATTCATGTATTCATTTGGAACAACCATTTGCAAACAAGCTTTAACTTCCTGGCTAACGTCTTGAGATGTTGCTTCAATATATCCACATAATCTTACTTCCTCTTGATGCCATCTAGTTTGTGACGTGCACCAGTCCCTCCTGCAGCTAAACAACATGGTACTGCCACCCCCATGCTTCACTGTTGAGATGGTATTCTTCAGCTTGAATCATTTGACATAATTTTCTGGAATTTTCCAAGCCTTTTAAAGGCACAGTCAACTCCGTGTATGTAAACTTTTGCCACACTGGAATTGTGATATAGTGAATTATAAATGAAATAAACTATCTGTAAACAAGTGTTGGAAAAAATTAGTTGTGTCATGCATGAAGTAGATGTTCTAATCGACTTGCCAGAACTATAGTTTGTTTACATGAAATCTGTGGAGTGGTTAAAAAATCTGTTTTAATGACTTCAACCTAAGTATATGTCATATTTTATTCTGTACTTATCCAGGGAAGTATACCATATGTCTAGATCAAAGCTGCCCAATTTGGGGCCACATTTGGCCCACCTCCCCTTTGTTTTGGCCCTGTCATAGAATTGTGGTATTCACTTTCTTTTATGCTCTCTCTCTCTCTCTCTCTCTCCTACATTATATTTTAAATATTTTATTTCAATGTAACAGAAACAAGTGATAATTGTAAAATGCTGCTTATGTGAAGTATAAAGGATTTTTATATTACGTATAAATTTCAATGTAATTTCATAAAGCATGAAGATTTCTTTCTGGCCTGTAGCCCTCCACCCTGATTAATTTTTGGCCCTTCATAGGAAATAATTTGCATATCTTCTTGCTTTAAAGATCTTTTACAAGATTATTTTATATGCCAAGAATTGTCCATGTGCTTTTGGACAGAGGTAAGGACTAAACTCAGCCCTTGTGCATTTCTGATATGTTTGATGCAGTCAACCAAGCAGGATCTGGAACTTGATTTTTATATTTATTATTCCTCCAGCTTCCACCTTCCACCTTACACCATACGCCTGATCAGGAAGTATGACCTGTGCAGTGCAAAAGCTTTGTTCTGTGATCAAGTAAGTATTTTATGTGGCTTTTAGAAGAATAACTTGGAATATGTTTTTTCGAGTAATTTGTCATCCCTCTAACAGAAACAGTTTTTGAAAACATCTCAGCAGTTGACTCTGATTTCCATCTTTTTTTTTTTTTTTTTGCTTTTAATAATGAACTTGGAAGAAAATCTATTTTACATCATGTAACCTCATCATAATTTACAGTGGGGATTAACTACTTACAAGATCATGAAAGGTCCAGTGATGTTTAGCAAACTCCAGATGCACACGCTTATGCTTTGATGAGAGATGCAAGCTTTCCAAATACCTCATTGATACTTTAACCTGCAACTAATTTGTAATGTACCAACTGTCTTTCTCTAAGATTATTCCCTCAGATAAATTCAACTTTTTCACTGCCCATGGGAATGCACTACAATTTATTTAAACTGTTTTCTGTCTATTGGTGAATGATGAAATTTGGCATATTTGGGATGCCATGTTTGAAAGTACAATTAAGGCTGGAATAAGCAAAGTTTTTTTTTCAGTATATATTGTGCTAAAAGGAAACTCTCAAATATGGATGGATGGATGGATGAATGCATGGAGATGTTTAAGTAAAACCGAGACTAAACTGAATGACAGCACAGTTTCAAGGGCAGTAACATGATGAGACTCTTAGCCACATTAAAAAGGTTGAAAATTTTTTAAAGAAGCATGTACTTCCTGGTTTGATCACCAAAGGTGTTCTGTTGTAGCGGGACACTTCACAAGCTTACACTGCCTACCGCATCACTTGCACATTACAGGAACATATTGCCACATCCCCTACATTTTCACATGTTTGGGCCATTAAAGGAGTTCCTGGGAGGCCAGCGTTTCAGACATGAAGCAGGGCAAGTCTGATCATTGTCAACAAAGAAACAGAGTGGGGGAGGGAGAGAGAGAGAGAGATTATTGTTTGACATAGGTTAACATCTTTACACACTCTTAGAGTAAGATTCCTTAAAAATTAAACACCTAGACATAAGTTTGTGAAGTCATCATCTATACTGTCTTAGCACAACAGTAGGCATCATTTCAGATTTCCATGTCATGCGATAGTGCCATAATGGTGATCTACAATCTAATCATAATACAGTATAACTTAATGGCAGGTATACATAATTATATATAATGTCTAATTATTTTTATCACACACACACACACAAGTATACATACCTACTGTATACACAGCTTCTTCCCTTACTAGTCCTCTCTACAGTATGAATTTAAAGGTTGTGCTTCGTCATCTGTCTTCATTTGAGCGGAGGGTTAAAAACCAAAACTAATGATTGCTATCAGAGAGAGGATGAGGAGAGCGTCACTGGTGAAAAGTAGTGCTGCCACAGGCATCCAAGGCTGCCATTATTCACTCACTCCAAAAGGCCTGGAGACACTTGTAAACATTATTAAAAATAATATCTTAATCCTTCCTCTCTTGGACTTGGCAGTGTCACTTAGCTTTGCCTTTTTTTTTTCTTTATCTACATGATCTCAGTCTTACCTCTCTTGGTGCATTTATCTACACCCATGCTGTTTCATTATTCTGTGTTGCATGTTTGGTAATTGGGTCTAACTTATTAAATATGAAATGTGCTACAAAAGCGATAATTTGGTAAAATTCCTCTCCTTCTCTAAGTGATCAGCCAAGACATGTCACATGTTTGCGTCTTTACTTTTAAACTGGGGTTATGAAGCTAATGTTATTTATAATCTGAATATCAATTGAATTCAAATTTGTTTAGAAATAATATTTTAGCACCTTATTTTTATTGCACAAATGAAACACTGCAGTGCGCATTATAAAAATCCAATGTGTTATTCCTAAGAACCGAACACACACTATGAAACAAAATGAAGACAAGACTGCAGCACAAACCACCAAAAAAGTTAACTCTAGCTATGACGGAAAGGTATCAGAACACCCAGTGCATTACAGGGTTTAGCAGGAGAATAGTTCAAGGTTGTTGATCCAGCCTTCAAACTACAGCACCCAAAGGATCCCATATATATATTTATTTTAACATTTCTATTCAAGTTGGCAATTATAAATCAATCAAGTGCAAAGTTCTTACCTAAGTCTCGTCTATAATATGTTTATTGATTCCCTCCAAAACATCTACACTGTGACTGTAGAACTTAGAAGATGCATACTGTAGATAAAAAGCTGGTATAACATGACATAACATAAGTCAGCTAATAAATACATTGTACATTATACAAATGCCGGCTAAATTGCATGTTCGCCCAGGAGCTGCTCAAGTAGAAAGTGTGGCAGTGAAAAGCCAAGCCAAGCGAGTTTTTACGTATTTCTTTTGTCAGGGGATTTCATTTATTTATTTATTTTTATTTTGGATGTTGTGCATTTAATGAAGACATAGCACCATGGCATCCCAAGAATGTTATCAAGAATGGTAGCAAAGAAAAAAGGAAGTCATTTTCTGTTCCTTTTTTACAGCAGCCAGTGCCAAGAAGAATCAGAAATTAAGGTTAAGGGTGTTTTACTGTATTTATGTCATATTTTACCTCATTTACATGCACTTCTTAATGTTCTGATTGTTTTTATATAAAAAAATATGATTATAGTGTTGGAAATTAGTATTAATGATAAGATTTTGGGGAGGCTAGAACAGATTATCTGCATTTACATTATTTCCTATGGGAAAATGGGTTTCACAATACAAAAATTCACCCGAAGAATTCACCTACAATCAATTCACATCCCGATGTACTGCTGTACAACTTACACTGCTTCTTGACTCTTGACACTTGACAGTGTCATGGCCTATGGCACTATTTATTCACTGCTAAATTACAACATGGTTAATCCAATGCATCTTTCTTTTTTTTTTTGGCCCCATTTGTGGGTCTATATTCGAATGGCCTCACACATTTGATGGACAACCTGTCAGGAAACTGTGCAGAAACAAAAGTCACATGACTCACTAACATGTTCAATTTTATTAACCGGTGCTACTGCTTCAGATCTTATTTGTAAATGTAGTTGGTATTGCAACAGACTTCAATGTCTGATTACCAGTTATAAAAAATAATCTAAAATCATAAATAAAATCCATGGTGAGTTATAAAAATAAACCTGTATTAATACTCAATAAGAACAGATTAAATTAGCTGGAGCACTGTACTCTTGCACCTCCAGGGTTTGATTTCTGGCAGGGCTCGATTCCAGTCTCTGTGTGCATGGAGTTTGCATGTTCTCCCCGTGCTTGGTGGGTTTCCTCCGGGTACTCTGGTTTCCTCCCACA
>JAOVVA010000037.1:7939112-7949383 GCA_028565275.1 Leiocassis micropogon | reverse complement strand
AATACAGGATAAAGCGGTATAGAAGATGAGTGAGTGAGTGAGTGAGTGAGTGAGTGAGTGAGTGAGTGAGTGAGTGAATTAGCTGGGTTTAATTAATTGCATTATTACTTCATGCACACACACACATACATGCGAGAGAGAGAGAGACCAAGCCTAGTCAAAAAACAAAATGAAGTACTGTAGCATTGCTCATAATGATAATTACTGTATATATAGAAAAATGTCAAAAAAGGAAGAAAAAAAAACATTGACTGATGCTGCAAAATGAGGTGAAGGTCAACTTTCCATAATCTTAACTTAAATTAAAAAATATAAAAATTAGAGAGAGAGAGTGAATGTTTAGGTAAAAGAAAAATGCAGTATGTGTGTGCGCATTTACAGTGCACTCCTCCTCCAAAGAAGGCTTCACCACCTTTTTTTTTTTTTTTCCTGGCTTCAGTGACAAGTGGGAATGTGTGCAGGGTCAAGTCCTGCATCTTGATTACACTGTTGATACTCCCTGGGGTTCCACCCATTGATCCACACATCTAGTCTACCTTGTTTCGCTATCTGTTTATGGCACTCTACAACTGCTCATGATCGAGAAACGTGTCATCCATATAAATTATGACTAGCTATATGTTAAGCAATTTTATAAATGAACTTCAGGGACCACTAGCTGAGGGACTGTGTGTGTATCTGAAATGCTGTGCGAGTGTGGCTGTTTGCGTGGGTGTGTGTTCAGATGATTGTGGCCGTCTCCTCTTCTGATTATTCTGACCATGTTGTCATGTGTAATGAAGCAGAGGCTCCTATCATTAATCAAATGGACCAATCGGATAACTAATTCAAGGGATAGAACTGAACCACAAGACCCAGTGGGAAGAAGGCAGACCAGCACTGAGTTGGCCAGATGGAGAGAAAGAGAGTAAGAGAGAGAGAGAGAGAGAGAGAGAGAAAGGAGGGATCAATATCTCTCTTCAGGCCAGACGCAGTTCAAAATCAGTTTCTAATTTGGCATATTAAAGCCATAATGGCAGTTGTGGGGCTGAGGGACAGGCGAGGTTAATTAGCCTGCTGCACTCCCAGACTGAAGTGGAGTCGCACGCGTGCTCCCGCTTTAATTAACACTGTTGGTGTGTGTGCGTGTGTGTGTGCGCATGTGTGTGTGGATGGAGGGAGTGGTGTAGGGTCAAAAAAATGCTCATTTTGCTCTCCTGTATGCACACAATCTGCAGGCCTAGACAGGATGTATCCTGAAGATAAGGAGAGAGACAGATAGATAGAGGCAGAGAAAGAGAGAGATCCAAGAGCATACAGTGTTTATGCATCTGCTTTTCATGGACCACATTACTCCCCGGAACAACAGTGGGGTCAGGTGGAGTATATTTGTCTTTTCTCTTGTTAAAAAGAGCTGCTTATTAATCCTGCATTTTCATTCAGACTATAATCATTGCCTTAATACTATAAAAGAAATTGTTCATGGTTTATAAATAGTGATTGGCCCAGTTTCCCAAAACCTTCATGTATTATCATTAGACAATGACCATTTTATTAGTAGCCATGGAAATTAAATCGGTATCAACTTGGATAAGTGTCCATCCTTGTGTAGTAAAACCTTTTTAAAGAATTGATTCTCAATTTCACCAATTTAAGAGCTTAAACAGTTATGTAATCAAATGCATGAATTTGCCACCAAGCTACTTTAATATACTGTAGTAACCATAAAGGGTTTTTAATTTTTTAAATCCCAGGTTCAAGACATTTTATATAGACAGTGACTGCATGCAGCATTATTTGCTTTCTAGTCCTTCATCCTGTCCCATACAGTGAATTGCTGTCCCTTGATTGCTTTCATTAGTTCAGTGTAACTTACTTACACACTCCATAATATTTCCTGGTTTTGCCCATTTTGTCTTGTTCCTGCCAACTTCCTGATGTACACAGTATTTAATTTTATTTATTTAGAACTGTCATAAACCATTAACTCTGCATGTATATTTTAACGGTAGAGATGAAAAAAGTTTGTAGCTAAATTCATTGCCATGGTGATGATGAAATGGCCTTTTCCCCTGTTGAAAAGTCATTCATGTCATAAGTTCTTTGTGTCAAAAACAGCAAAACAGTGATGCTTGGTTGTGATCTATAAAAATATAATTCCACAACGCATCTCACTCTGTCTTATTAATGACATAATGATGCAGACTGAAATATTAATTCACTCATTTAAAACTAAATGCAAAATATGCACGTACAGTATATTTGTTTACATCAGCATATGACATGAGTGTTTTTTTTTATATGATGTCATTTTCGAGTGGTCAATGAAGAACATTAAATATACATGGGGCTGGTGAAATAGATTACAGGTAATGTATTTTATTTATTTATAATTTTTTGGTGCTATTATCCCACAAAAAAAAACTTTCATGATGACGATGATGTAAGAGAGAGGAGCGACATCGATGCAGAAAACAGCAGTTACTTAAACGAAAATATAAATGACTATCAGACACAGACTATGATGTGCCTGCAGATCTGCTAGCCAAGGCTTCGTGGGTAAGAGACATGTTTGAGGAGAAGGAGAAGGAAGAGGAGGATCTCAATAAGATTCTAAGATGCCCAGATGCCATTACCCACACTGTAAGTTTTAGTATTGCGGTAACCCAAGGGTAAAGACCAAGCTGCTTGATGTTGCCAAGCTGATACTGATTTCTGTGAAGAAAAAAAAAAGGGAAAAAAAAGTTAATTGAGGGGCAAAGCAGGAGTTTTTTTGTAGCTCAGAGAGATAAAATACCGAGTTACTGTTTGGAGGTTCAGCAATTTGAGCCCCAGCTCATCCAGGTTGCCATCGTTGGGCTCTTGAGCAAGGAACCTTAACCCTATCTGCGGAACCTAATCCCTGACCCTATGCTCTGACCGCAGTTATATTCTTGGATGTGAATTTCACTGTGTAGTAATGTATATGTGACAAATAAAGGCTTAACTTAAAATTGCCGTTTGTATACTTACCACAAATATGAGACACTTGGACATTATGGCCAAATGTACAATACCAGTCAAAAATTTTAACACGCATAATCTAATTCAATGTTCTTTCTTTCTTTCTTATTTCTTTCTGCATTGTATTCCTTTAAACAATCAATGTTGAGATGTGCCTGCTACCTAATCATAATGACTGAGGCTGGTAAATCTAAATGAACTTATCCTCTGCAGCAGAGGTAAGTTTTGGTCTTGCCTTTCTGAAAAGGTCTTTATAAGAACAAGTTTCATCATGGTGCTTGATGGGTTCTGCAAATGCACTTGATAATACTGTTCTTGCAAGAACTATTCCAGAAAAGCTGGCCTTCATGTCTGACTGTTATTACTTTTATCATAACTTATGCTATTTTGCTAAAATGTTATAATTTATAGTTTTTAGACCTCCAGTATTGTTCCAGAATGTGGAAAATAAATTACTAAACAAAAAACATTGAATTAGAAGGTGTGTTTTAACTTTTGACTGGTACTAAATGTACACTTCCCCAATCTGTTATCACAAAGTTTTAAACATAGAATTGTCTTGAATGTCTTTGCATGCTGCAGATTCACTTCACTTGAATTACAGGGTCTGGCTTGAATCTGCACCATGCACGAAGTAAGTTTTATAAAGACATGGTTTTCCAAGATTGGTGTGGAAGAACTCAACCCCACTGAGAACCTTTGGGATAAATCAGAACTGAATTCGACTGCACAGATGATCTTCTCAGCTGATATCAGGGTGTGGTTTCAATGGGCAGACTGAAAACCAATCCCCACAGCCATGTTTCAAAACTTAATGAAAAGTCTTGTCAGAAGAGTGAAAGTTATTAAATCAGAAAAAGGGGACTAAATATGGATGGGCACATATGGATGTTGTTGGTCATGTGACCATATAGTGTATAATAGAGACACACTTTTTGCTTTGAATAAGGAAAGCAGTGTGACTCGGAACGGCAATTTTCATTTAAAATAATTTTCGCTTTTGAGCTTTGATCATGTTATTTAAAGGAGCTATTACTGGAATCACCACAGAATCATTTGTGTTTGTGGCTTTAATTATAACTGCATGGTTAATTACATTCTTAACATCAGTTTAGTCTTTAGCAATTTTAGTCACAGCATGATGTGCCAAAGCATGTCTGTGTTATAACTCTTTGCTTTTGTATGCGATGAGAGCCACAGGTTTACCGATGTGATTTGTGACAAGCTTCTACTCTAAGCTGATGAAATCAACCGCTCATTTTATTCAAAGATGAACTAAGCACACAAGAATGATGCAGTTGTTTCCCAGAAATAAACCAAGTATGTGTGCTAAATGTAAAGAGGATGCATGCCAAACAGAAAGGATGCATCAGGTATAGAGTCTCTGTTTTACCTCTGTAATATTTAATACCGCGTTACCTGATTGAATCTACTGTCACTCTTATAGAGAGACTGAGAGACAGAGACAGAGAGAGAGAGAGAGAGATGAAAACCCTCATTATTTGTAGGAATTTGTGAATCGTCTGTCACATATCAGCAGTCTTTCTGCCTTTTATAAAACCCACCTGATAGCCAATTATTTCGACTGCTTTTCCTGGAGTATTTTCATAAATATGTAATTCTTATAAGCTAGTACTACACATAAAGCTCTCCACGCTGGGCCCCTTCAACTATAGCTCTAATTATGCCTAATTTTTCATTGATGGGGCTGCGTGAGCATGTGAGAAGAGAAGAAAATGAGAAAGGAAGAGAAAGAGAGCAAGAGAAAGTGTGAGAGAGAGAGAGAGAGGTGTATGTATTGGTTGATGATTCCCAATTATTTCATTTATTCTCATTATAGTCGCTGTCACTTTGTTTCCTTAACGGATTCAGGGTCAGTGACTGAACAGGCCCGGCTTCTTCGTCTTTTGCACACACACACACACACACACACACACACACACACACACATATATACACACATGCGCGCACACACACACACACACACAAGCACGAGTACGAACATTCAATATGCCTCTATCATTAAAGACGTATAATCCTGAGTAGAGGTAATGAGATCGAGGAGGACTACATGGTGCACAGAGGAAAAAAAGAAAAATAAAGGTAAGTGGAAATGGTCTCCCTAGAAGATACGAAGATGGCAAAATTCCAGCAATTACCCAACATTATAATCTCCATGGATGGATGTATTTAATCTGCTCATAAGCCCAACTTTTTTCCAATAGCATGTCTGACAAACCAAATTCTCATTTTTGTGAATATTGAGAAACTCAAACTAAAAATTAATAAATAAAGAAACATTAAACAAACTACTCACTCTCTCATTCACACCATACAAGCAATTTTGGGAACGCCAATTAGCCTAGTCTGCCTGTCTTCGGACTTTGGGAGGAAACCGGAATACCCAGAGGAAACACACTAAGCACGTGGAGAACTTGCAAACTCCATGCACACAGACCCGAGGCAGGAATCAAACTCGGAACCTGCAGGTGCAAGGCGATAGTGCTAACACCTATGCCACTCTAAAGAAAACTAATGCATATGAAATACTTTTGTTAAAAAATGCATGATTTATGCTTCATAGAAAAGTCTTCGACAGTTTTTGAGGCTCACATTGATACTCTATGAGAAAACTTGTAATGTTTCAAACTGGTCACTGAGCTCAGAGGAACAGTTTTGACCATTTATAGTTCCAGCATCCTGGATCAGGTTACCGTCTGTGGGGAGACATTGTTTCTCCTACATTCAAAAGTCATGCTAGTATGTAAAGCACCAAGTTTCCCCTTAGTTGTAAAGGATCATCATGTCTGCATGGTGCTAAGGTCTGCGAAGGACTCATATCCTATTTGAGATGTATCCCTTACCTTGTTCTCTGTGTTTCCAGGATAGGCTTCAGGTCCAACACGACACTGACTAGGATAAATGAGACCAGGTAGTAGTACCACCATCTTCGTTCTGTAGTGCCCTGGAGGCTCTTGATATCCTGAGCAAAGCAAGTACGGATATACAGTATAGCAATGCCAGCAGTTATGAGCTGGCTCAGAAACTTGCTGAATGACAGGACCAATAAGAGTCAAAGGACTGGAGCAGAGAAACGGTCCTGTGAACAATAGTAGTAGAACTTGCAGGACTGACATTTCAGTGTGATCAACATCCAGCATACAAGAATCTGGTTTGAGTCAATGGATTCTTTTAAGTGAGAATTTTTAATGCATATAATCATCTAATCAATGCTTTTCATTTTAAATAGAAAATGACATTTCTATTTTATTTAAATCAGTGTATTGTCTAAATGCAGGAAAGTTTTCATGGTATAAAATAATGTTATTGCTGAGAGCTATGCTGCTTGCTGTTTAAGAAGGGTCAACTCATGGGCCTGCATGCAGAAGCTTAAAAAATGACTGGAATTGGGATTCGAACTGTCCAACACATTTATTAAAACCTGGAAGGTTAGGATTAGGATAGTGCCGTACCGTCAACTTCGTGGAAGAAATGTGGTCAGGAAAAAAAATTATGAAAGACCATGATCGGAGATTACTTAAATGCTTGATTGCATTGTTTAAATAAAATTGATATTAGAAATCTCGGCTATGTGTCATATTGAAAGCAGGAGCATTTCTACACTCACAATTTGATGAGAGCTGACAGAATTGGGACTGAACAACTGTGTGGCCATAATAAAACCAACTGTTTCTGAGACTAATTAGAAAAATTCTTAAATTTGCGAAGGATCATAAAGATTGGACTTTGGAGCAATGAAAGAAGGTCATGTGGTCTTATGAGTTCAGATTGACCCCATTCTAGAGCATTCTAGGGTAAGAAGAGAAGCGCATGAAGTGATGCACCCATCATGTCTAGTGTCCACTGTACGAGCCTCTGGAGGTGGTCAGATCTACAGTAGGCTCAGGAACATTTATGTGGCAATAAAATGAAGTCAGATGATGACCTAAATGTATTGAATGGCCTGATTATCACATCAAAGCTAAAGGAGAATGAACAAAATCTTTGACTTTTTTTGGGCATACAGTGCATACCCCAGGAACATTTAAAAATACATCCAGGAGTCCATTGAAATGTTCATCCACAACGTCATATAGTCTTTCACTCCTAGAGGCAATCTCGTGAAACCAGAGAACTGGAAGGAAACCCATGTTGACATGCAGAACTTCACACAGACAGCAGCCAAAGCTTTTTCAGAATTAATTTGTGGGAAACAACAACAAAAAAGATGGCAAATAACTCAATATTTGTGTGACTCTTGTATGTCATATGATTTCTTGTGAGTATTTAACAAAGTGACAAAGAAAACCAAGAGCTCCAGAATTGTAATCTTAGTGGACTCCTTGCTAGGTAGAATATATCTTCTAAAATATGCTAATAAATGCAAATAAATATGTACTAATTCTCCGGCATCTTATATCATAAAGGGAATATAATGGCGTTCAGGATTTGGTCTAAATTCATCAACAACAAACCTCTGGTAATAAAAATTAAAAATTCTAAGCAAAATGTGGGGAAATGTAAAAGTTAACTTTTAACCACATTGGTAAGTGAAGTTTGAATCTTGGGTATGGTAATGGAAATAAAGTCAAAATTGTGTTATTATATGTGCAGAGTATCTATCAGACAGTCTGTAGGCAGAGCATCTGAGTCTGAGACTATTTCTCTGTTGGCCTAGCTCAGGCAACTCAGCCGTTAATGACTGATGAGCTGTTATGTGCTCAGTGTGTATGTACAGTAGATGGCTGAAGTGCTCGGTTTCCTGTTTAAAGCTGCCTTCGCTCATTCGCACAGCTTCAGCGTGCTGGAGGAGATGACAGCTCCTGCATTCATCAACATTAAACCTAATTAATAAAGCCTGCAGCACTCATCAAGAACAAACCCAGTAAAGAGGCAAATTTCACCCGTCCTGACACTCACTACAGATTCTCACCCTGTGTGTGTGCGTGTGTGTGTGTGTGTGTGGACAGGCCGGTGTAATATGAAGTCTCTCAGTCTGTTAATTTCGTATCTGAGTGTGTATTCATCAGCATTTGTCTCTGTCTTTGTGTGTGTGCGTGTATGTATGGTGTCCCTGGTCCTCTCTCTGTCTGTTGGGTATTGACAGTCTTGACAGCACGTTGATTATCAGACCCACAGGAAGTGCAGGCCTGTCGGCCATCAGGTGTGTGTGAGAGACGACTCTCCCCTTAGAGTGATGAGACTATCCTGAGATAGAGATAGATAGATGGAGAGAGAGAGAGAGAGAGAGAGAGAGGAAGGGAGGTTAAGGGTTGTCATGGCCATCAAGATCATGACAATAAGCTGTCTGGTGTGAAAGAGACAGGCAGGTCTGGGATCAGGATCAGATTAACAATCACACTGACCTCCAGCAGGGCATCAACTGGCACTGAGCTCGCTGATACCCATCACACTGAGAACTCACATCATTATATAGCACACAGTTCACATCAGGCCCTTAGCAATAATGACACGTCTTCAGGCCTCATTTTATGTTAATTATGTCATTACAGTTTAGAGCTCCATTTTAAGCATTCCACTGCAGGGCGATGATTGGAAAAAAAAAATGCCTTTGTGTATATCCTAAAAATATCACTTAAACATAATGTCAAACGAAACGCAATACTTTTTCCTATTTCTATTTTTTTTTTTTGCTGCTGGTCTTCAGCTGTCCACTTCCACATCTGCTAAATCAGTGGCATTAATAGCATCACTCTCAATCAGAGTGTGTCGGTTGCTCTGACGATTCAGTGCTGTGCTGATGATCACCTGGGAGAAGACGAGAGCTGTGTGCTTTACCACAATGTGTTCATTAAGCGCTGGGAGTAACGGAGTGGGCCATACGAGAGAGAGAGAGAGAGAGAGAGAGAGAGAGAGAGAGAGAGGCTTGAGTGCCCTCAGATGGTCTCTAAAATGACTGAGAAGAAGACTAGCAGCTATCATGCAGGCCATCTGTTTCATTTAGAATTTCCTTCATTTTATATGTGTTAAAAGCGTGTATACTTACTTTCGTGAATGTGTGTGGATATGAATAGATTTGAATAAACAAGTGCTAGGTATTAAATAGTTGAATGGCTGTTCTTAATGAGAAGGGGATGATTGTCTTCACAGCTAATCATCTCTTTCCTTTATCCTTACATGTACTGTATGTTAGTCGCCATTCCTGAACCTCGCTTCCTCCTCCACTTCCTCTTACTGCTGAAGGGTATCAGTAGATTCTCTCTCTCTCTCTCTCTCTCTCTCTCTCTCTCTCTCTCTCTCTCTCTATCCATGAGCAGGGACTCCAGATGAGTGATTGCCTGGGCTGAAAGTACATGTTTCTCAAGGACCTCTGATGGGCGGCGATAATAAAAATAATGTTGCTGCTGGAGGAAGTGTTTTCCTGGCCCCTCCCCTGTCATAATCACAGCCCTCCCTCAGCCCATTATCTCGGTCACCATCAGCGCTGGAGAGAACAGTGCACCGCATGCCATTTAGCACATCAGGCACAGGCATAATTTTCATTTTAGTATATGCAGGACTTTTGAGTGCTGCATGGTAACACATTGCATGCAGTGTGCCATGCATTGTTATTGCTTCATGACGTACAGGTATGGGTAAAACCTGAAATTTTACGTTTTTGCCTTTAGAAGAAGTATTCAATTTGGTTTATTCAATGTAGACTAAATAGACAGAAACCAGAAAGAAGGAAGAACAGAAAGTCCAGATATTCAGAAGATTTTGCCATGATGGAAGAAAAAACATACCAAGTTAAAAAGCACTGAGACTGACGACTCCTTCTAGAAATGCTATGTAAATATTCATCTTCTTATAGAAAATTTCATCATATCGAAGTGTATGATTTTGTCTACACTGTAAAAAATTTTCGTAATTTTAACAGTAAAATACCGTATAAATGCTACAGAATAAAAACGTATTTCACAAAACTAGGGATAACCGTAGAATTTACAGTGAAAAACTGTAATTATTTTTACAGAGTAAGACCTTAAATTTAACAGTTAAGAACATATGAAAATATGGTTTATTGCAGTAAAATTTACGATATACTGTATTTATAAAAAGGAAAATATTATTTTGTCTTAGTCAGTTTAAGCATTATGGATATGACATTATGCATTATGGATGTAACATATAAACTCTCAGAGAAGGTATTTGTTACTAATATACAGTACTGAAGCATCAGTTTATATTTTAATAAACCTTTGTTGATAGTTTAAAAATCAGAAAAACATCTGCTCTGTAAAAAATAAACCGTAAATTTTACGGTAAAAAACTGGCAGCTGTGGTTG
>JAOVVA010000037.1:7915548-7939012 GCA_028565275.1 Leiocassis micropogon | reverse complement strand
AGTGAGTTCTGAGCTGTAAAAATGATGGAAATAAACCATTATTATTACAGCATAAATCTTTAAATTAGACAGTTCTGAGCTGTAAAAAACATGGTTATGATCCGCATTTGTTATAATGTAAACCCTGGAATTTGACGGGTATAAACTGTTTTTATAACAACATAAACATGTTAATAAAAGTTATAAACCGTAAAAAAAAAACAATTAAAATCTACAGTATAATGAGTGCAATCCTGTACAACCAAAAACATTGCTACCATATGTTTTACGGTAAACTTCTGGCAACCACAGCTGCCATTTTTTTACCATAAAATTTACGGTTTATTTTTTTTTACAGTGCAATAAGTTAAGTTATGCCTTTATTTGTCACATATACATTACAGCACAGTGAAATTCCTTCTTCTTCGCATATCCACAAAACTGGGGTCAGAGCGCAGGGTCAGCCATGATACGGCGCCCCCGGAGCAACCTGGTGGAGCTGGGGATCGAACCGCCGATCTTACGATCAGTAACTCAGTGCCTTAGCCCTCTGAGCCACCACTGCTCACTGTATTGTTTACGGTAGAATTCTGGGAACCACAGCTGCCGGTTTTTTACCGTAAAATGTACAATTTATTTTTTACAGTGTAGCACGAAGGCTGTACCAAAAATTATGCAAAAGTGGGCATAATTTTAATAATGCATGCAAATAATGCATGTTAGTAGAGTAACTCTTCCTCTATACAAAAGGTACTATTTAACAGTCTCTATCACAAGCCATGCATTTATGCCATTATTGAACCCAACTTCCAGTTAATGTTGTCCCATTGTGCTACAAAAAAGTTTATGAAGATGGCATCATTGACCATATGTACAGATGGATGAAATATATTGAAGAGGAAACCAGTATTGAAGACAAATCATGGAATGAGAGGCCATCAACGGTGACAAAGAGAGTTGGGTTCAACAATGGCACAAATGCATCGCTTGTGATGGAGATAGGTACACTTTTACTGTACATTGCATATTGTATCAATTATAATTTTTATTATGTCTTTGATTATGTGTAGGGTTGGTCATACAAGTCCTTGTGAATTAGCCGTTACTGAAGCACAATAGAGTGAGACCATTAATATAAACATGTAATCTGAATTATAGCCATTGTCATAGCCGCTGTTATTTAAAAAATCAAGACCTTCTGAAAACTCATCAGCATTCATCAGCGATATGCCATAAATTTATATTAAATACTACATAAAGGTTTGCGAGTGACACTAGTATATGTGAAGGATATAAAAAAAGGAGCACATGTAGCATGTGGACACATTTATTACTGCTTTGTGCTGCAATAAGGGCCTTCGGGCCTTCTGAGGAAAATAATTGAGCACTTAAAGAATATAATCTCATACAGCATTGTAGGTGTCATGTTTAATAAATAATTATGTCGCTGACATAGTTCAATTTCTGGTGTACTAACCTATTAGGTAATGGTGAATAGTCAGATTTAATGAGAATATACTGTATGTTGATATATTTAAATTCCTTTAAGGTATAATTGTAATACCACTGAGGACGGTGATAAAACTCGCCACACTGGTAGCACAAACACAGCAAACAACAATCAGACATCAGAATGAAACGAAATTACTACCAGAAGTTTTGTCAGTAATCTGATCATCTATCATCTAACAAACAAAAGGTTACAGGAGGTGTTTGGCAAGGAGCAGTGCGCTAATCAACAAGCTTCACAGCTGTACAACTGGCTTCCACAGATGTTAATATCCAGGTGTATCCGGCATTAAAGCCCATCAGTCTACATCACAAATGCCATAGAGCAAAATAAAGGGAAACTAGTTGATTAGGCAATTTTATTTGAAGCCAGGCTGATTTTGTCATCTTTAACTTTGCTAAATAGTCTGAAGTTTTCCAAAAGTCAGATAAGTAAATAATCACATGGTCCACATGTGGTTTTTATACACTTCACATGTGGACCTTTCACATACACACGTACAGGGTGGCCCAAAAGTCTGGACTCGCAGGCAAAACTTCATTTCAAGGTATAAATTACAGCGAATGCTCAAATTGATGGCCCCTGGCTTCACGGCACTTGTGTATGCTCTGGATACAGGAATGGTGACCATCTTAATCTATTAGAATGTTGGATGATTTCTTCCTTTAGTGCAGTAATTGTTCTGATAGATTCTGATTTATTAGTTTCTGACTACTGACTTCTAATGATGCCAAAGAAAAAAGGTGGAGTGGTGTTGGGTCTGGTTTTCTTCCATCTTAGTTTCTTGTATCTGAATTAATAGCAAAATATCAAATTTCATATAAAGAAAAATGCCTATAGATTCAGACTTTTTTTTTTTAACCAGTATTGTTTACAACATTACTATGGATAGTTTATGATCCATGCATGATTGATTTATTTTCACTTTTGTTTCTTTTTTACACGATTCATTTGTCACTCTTGGAAGGAGGACGTAGAGAAGGAGGGAACACAGCTGAGGCGGACTCCAGGTCCATGGAGGATTGAGCTGGCAGAAGGAGGCTTGCTGGAGAGCCTTGTGGGATTGAACAGCAACTGCGGCCAGCTCTCCTTGGCGGATCTGAGGTCAACCGTCCCACTGAGGCTGTTTCATAGAGGGCAAAGTTCTCCTTAAAATACTGTTCCACAGCCAGACCACACTACCACCAACTTCACCCCTTGTCTCATTGTCTCTTGTCTAACTAATTCACACAGGATGAGTTTATTCTGTCAAAAAGTCCTTTTTTAAAACGTTCACAGCAGGAAAAAAAAAACCCTAATAGTTTGTCATGTTTTCAAAAAAATCCAAAAGTGGATCTGTTTACATCCTTCTCCACTGGGGCCAGCCAGGGAACTCTTTCAGATTATAAAAGTGTATATATTGCGGGAAATGAATAACTAGCAAAGCTGTTTGCTATCAGGGTTAGCTAGCAATTATTCAGTAACAGTGTAGGAAACATGATGGAGGAGGTTACTGATGTTTATAAGAGCAAATTATTTTTCCCAGCTAGCATCTTTAAAACACATAGACATAGAGTAATAATCAGCAGACGTAGCATCAATGCTAGATAGTTGAGGATAGCAATGCTACATAGTCTTAGTGAAACACAAATCCACAGAGCATGGTGAAGAAAAAAAAAATTTTAGAGAGAGAGAGAGATAATTTGAAATGACTCAAACAAAAAGTTTTAAAAATATGTTTAAAAAAAACTTTCGACATTATCAACATTTTTTGGTACACTCACCCATGTAGCCGTGTCTTTTCTCTGTACCAGTACACCAAATACACTGCTCAAAATTCATGGTGAACAGCAAATTAGATTCGTGAATACAAATTATATCCTTGAAATGACTAAATACTCCTCCGTTGTCCATTTATACCAAGATTATAGATAATTTCACCTCTCTCAGTCAAGCAGGATTTTTGCTAAAAGCTCCTGTAATTAGGGTAGACTATTTAAAGGACAAATATGTGGTATTGCTAAATAGAAAATTGCTTTTTATGATCTGCCAGTCAAATGTGTGAATAGTATTATACAACTCTGCTGGGCAGAAGTAGAGAATCAAAATGACTATATGGAATTTACATTAAAATGAAATCTGCTTTATTTGGGTGTAACTTCATTGCGCCTATTATTATTATTATTAATAATAATAATAATAATAATAATAATAATAATATCTCCCTTTATATAATAATATCGTCTTTCCTGTTTATCTCATCTTATTTTTCAGAACAGGTGCGTAAAGGTTAAAGGCATAAATCTGAGAAGCCACTCTTTATGCTATGAAAGCTGCTGTTTCTTATTTATGACATTTAACTTAATCTTTGCTCAGGAAACAAGCACTTAAAGGTGTATGCAGTTACCTAACATCATAACAGGAAAAAAACAGACTTTTAACACACACAATTGTGTATCAGTTTTATACAATAGCCCTTCACGAGCTGAAAGGAACACAAACATTTTAGTTATTTGCATTTTTTCAATTATGCATAAGACACAGATATGCACATTAAAAAGATGAAACTCATACTCTCATTAAATTTACATAGAATGGCATCTAAACAGTGTGGGGTGCGAATGTGAGCCGTTTTAATGGACTCTGATAAAACCACATTAAAAATCGAGAGCTCGGGTATCAGTGTTCACAGAATCACACGTTATCTCGCACCATCACCCTTCAAAAGCCAAATTAATATAATTGACTTTTAATTAATCCCCTTGATATTTGCATCAGCACATCTTAGCAACAGGTGTTCTGTTTTGAGCCCCTACATTATTAAAGGCCTATTAAAACAGTGGGTGATTAAGGTGGCCAAGTCTCTGCTTGTGTGTCAAATCCTAATGGCAAAAGCGAGAAAAGCTGGATTTTTATTTATTTTTTTAATGTTTTGTTTCTTTAGCTTTACCCCAGTGGTCTAATAGTGATACAAACACAATAGTAGTTGAGCAAGGCCCTTAACCCTCAACTGCTCAGATGTGTAATGAGATAAAAATGTAAGTCGCTCTGGATAAGAGCGTCTGCCAAATGTCTAAATGTAAATGTAGTAGCTTCACAACTGAGTTGATATACTTTGATGTATTACAAAACTTACTAAGTTCTAGTAATATCAAGCAGCAGCTCTGCCAAAATTGCCTAACAACATACAGTATGACAATCTGTGTGTTTTGGAGAGAGAGAGAGAGAGAGAGAGAGAGATTTTATAGCTGCTATAACATAAGCAATAACACAAACCTGCCTTATGTCTATTGTACAATACTCAATATAATTATAGTTATAAAAAAGAATTCTTTCATTTGTTTATTTTTTATACCGCTTATCCTGTGGGAGGTCTAGAGCCTACCCCAGGA
This sequence comes from Leiocassis micropogon, assembly GCA_028565275.1. Taxonomy (NCBI): domain Eukaryota; kingdom Metazoa; phylum Chordata; class Actinopteri; order Siluriformes; family Bagridae; genus Leiocassis; species Leiocassis micropogon. Next base: position 7,934,152 of record JAOVVA010000037.1, on the reverse strand, counting down.
GACTTCAGCCTCGAGGCCAGGTTTACCCTGGACAGAATGCCTATCCATCACAGGGCACACACACTCATTTGCAAACTATAGAAAATTTGAAAATTTAGGACGTTAGCCTATTGTGCATGTTTTTGGACTGTGGGAGAAAATCTGAGCACCTGGAGGAAACCTACAGTACCAAGCACAAGAGAACATGTACACAGAACCAAGACAAGAATCAAATTTTAAACCTTGAAGGTGTAAGGTCATGGTGCTAACTGCCATGCCCTGGATGAAATGAAACATTTACTACCAAGTTGCTGTAGTATACATGAAAAGAAATACTAGCTTTATATAACTATCAGCTTCTATTCAAGGCAGTAACAGAGATATTAGCACCTGGGACATTTTACTTTTGTTCATCTGTAGAATCATAACATTGGATAATTTCAGAAAGATCACTGCCAAACCACAAATTAATTACAGACATGCATTCATACTATTATCTATGCATTTTTTTTCCTAAATGAAAAATAAGTGTAATATATATATATATTTTTATTGGTAATCTTTAACACTTTAGTGTATTGGTAATTGTCGTATTGTAATAAAGTGATGTAATTAATGTTACCAGGTAACATCAGTTATTCATTTCATTTCGAACAGGGTGTAATATCATCACAATCACCTTATTTGTCACGGTTCCATAAAGTGAACCCAAACCACAGTTTTCAGGTGGGCCAGATCAATTTGAGGCTGGTTTGAGTTTTTCACGAACCGCTGGGATTACCAGTAGTATTATTGGGTCTTGTAGAGCCTGTGTTCAGTGTAGCTTCCTGTTCATGGCTGGCAAGACTGGAACCCAATCTGTTCCTCTGCTGTTTAATGCATTCTGAGATGTTTTTCTGCACACCATAATTCTAAATAGCGGTTATTTGAGTTTCTTCTTATTTGAGCCTTCTTGTTGAATCAGTCTGACCATTCTCCTCATTAACACCTTGTTTTCAAGCATCGAATGGCTTATAACCAGCAGTTTCAAAAATACTTAAACCTCTCCCATGGTACTAAGAAACATCTCATGGTCAAAATGACTTTTCTCCCCTTACATTGGTCGCTCAGTAGGTTTCTCTCTTGCAATGCAGAAGGACCAGTTTCAATTCCCATCCAATGCCCAAACCCCAGCCACTGGATGTAGTGCCAGTCCCAAACCCGGCTAAAATGGAAGGGTTGTGTCAGGAAGGGCATCAGGCTTAAAACCTGTGCCAAGTTGGATGCAGATCAGATAGCTCGCTGTGGCGACCCCTCAATGGAAACGGCCGATAGACCAACAACAACATTTAATGTAAAATTGACAGGTGTTCCTATTAAAGTAGACAGTCTGTAAGTGAGTATTAAAGCTAGAGTAGTTCCACAGTTGATGAGAAAAAGTCAAACAAAAGCCCATGCAAAAAGAATGAATGTTTTAGATATAGCATTTACTATATCACTTCCAAGAAGGCATCTGAAATCAGCTTGCCATATGGATTAAATCAAGCTTCTAAGAAAGCAAAGCAAACATTCTCTTTATTCAGTGCTGCCTCATGGGAAGCCTGTCATCAACATTCGCTCACACTGTATTGTTTGACTGACATGGAAACACGCATTCAGCCATATTGATGGATGTTGATACACAAACCATAACGCCTTCTAACAAAAAATAAGCATGCTTTCTAAAAAAAAAAATAAATAAATAAATAAATAAAGTAAATGTGTTCCCAGCTGCCACTACAGCTCGGAACAAGTTTGTACCCTGGCAGGTGACTGTGATGATGGAGTGATGGCACAAGCCCAGAAAAGCAGCAAGATGGAGTGAAAGAAAAGAAGGGGAAAGGAAACAAGTCGGAGATGTGATGGGCATGGTTCAGCTCTGCGCCGACAGTTTTGTCAATAGCCCCAGGACGCCCAGCTGCCTGGCTCTGATTGACAGCTAGCAGGTGGCAGCTGAATGGAGACGTCAACCCGGCTGCTGATCACACTCACGTTGACGCTAACGATGAACGAGCATGCTGATGCGGCTACCCAAGGTGATCTCTTGTTTTATGAGTGAAAGACGCCTGCTGAGGCTCTAGCACCAGAGTATCCAGCTGCACCATGGGGGTTTGGGCTAACAATGCCATTCCTATATGAGGGCAATGAGGAGAGAAAGCAAGGGAGAGCAGGAGCACATGGAGTCTTGTTTGGGTCTCGAGAAGAGAGATGGTTACTCAGGTGATCTTGTTATGCCAGGCAATATCTGAGTGCGTTGTCAGAATGAGCAGCGGAGAGCATTGAGAGTGAAGTTTAGCCTCTTTTCTTATTAGTAAAAAGATTAGCAGCGCTTACAATGTGTTAATTGAGTTATTGGGTGCTAATTCACGAGGTTTAATTGTCTTCCTGATACCACATTCTAATGAAAAAGGGTGATGAGTGCTTCAAATCAAACCAACGTAAGCCCCTGTACTCGTTCCCTTTTCCCTTCTTATTGCATCATGACGTGTGCAACTTCCTTGCATGAATTACACCAAATCAGGATGATGAGAGGTTTAAAAGGAAAGAAAGATTTTGAATCGGTCCGTCGAGTAAAACATTGCACCGTTAAACTGATCTTCTGGTACATTTTAGCTTAAAGATTTATTAAACTCTAACTAAACAACTGGAGTTTTTCTCTTTTTTTTTCTCTCTTTTATCCTTTCTGGGAATCTTTGTTTTGATACCTCAGATGAGAAGTGGTTTTTCTGTTAATGACAGTAATTTGAACCGGAAGCGTCTGCCTCTACTAGATGTGTTAACTTGTGTATAAATGAGTGCATAATTACATATTAATTATCAGTACTTAAGGAAGTGTTCATGTTACATCTGTTTTAATTACCCTGGGTAATCACATGATAGCGCACTTGCTTCACACTGTATGCAAATTGGAAACCAGAGCCTTTTTCTCTTTTTTTTTTTTTCAAGTGAGTGTTTAATGTGAAGCTAAATGGGGTCTGTGATAACTGGAATTCACAAGAAATCTCATTCCAGAGTGGTTTGCTCCTAGCTAATATCCAACCGTATGCAATATGTTTTTCCAACAGTATGAGAGGGTCTTAAGGCAGCATAATAAAGCAAGCTGCCTCCCAAGACCCCAAAGCTAAATCTTTAAATCCACACAAAACTAGCACATTTTCATATATTGCGTTTCTTGTATAGTGTCATGAGTGTAAGGACTGCAACACCAACACAAACTTGAAAAAAGTTACATTTATAATATGATAAAGGTAGTCTGTTTTTATATATACTGTGTATATATATATATCTTTTTTTTCTGAGCGTTCTCTCTTCTATTTTTTAGATCCCTTTCCTTATGCCAATCATGCAGAACGAGTGATCATGTCAATTAGAGGTCTTATTGCTTCTACAGAAAGTAGCTCTGGCCATGGCTCATTTTTATCTCCAAAACCTGGAGATCTGAAAACCACCTGTGCTGCTTTCTCACCATGCATCATAACACACACACTCACATTCCTTCACCTTCCACAAAAAAGGAAACACATTTTACGTATGATCACTGTATGCTTTCCATGCATGCTTTTGTTAATAACATGTAATTACAGGTGTTAAATATGTATGTGAATGTACATTATGCCCTGAAAAAGCACAAGTAAACATGTAATCATGTATCAAATGTGAAAACTGAATCATAGTAATTACATATGAATAACATAATTGCATGTGAAAAAACTAAACATGTACATAAAAATAAATGTACAGTATTGTGCAAAAATGATGTGGAAGTATAGTACATGAAAAAAGAAATACCATGTAGAAACGATTTAAATAAATGAAAAATTATTCCCATGTGATCTTTTTGCACATTAATGTCTAAAAATAGCATTAAAAAAAACTCCCACATAAATCATTTAGAAAAAGTGATATGAAAATACATGAATCACAGATAATAATCATACATGGAAAAAATATTCATGCATAAAAATCACATTTAAAAAAAAATAATTATCTGACTGCATGACTCTCACGCAATAAAGATGGCGGCGGATGCAAGGGCAGATCTTCTTTAATAAACATTGTGAAACAAATCACAAAAATCTGGAAATGAGGACCGTGACTCGACCTACAGTAGACAGGCACAAGCAACAAAAACAACGGTTAACATAGCAGACAAGAGACACAGCCATGGTGCAAGACAGAACATAAATACACAGAACTGAACAAGACTCAGGTGCATGAAATCAGGAGCAAATGCAGACTGGAACACGTGTTCAGGAACCTACAGTATGATTTATATGGGGTGATGGAGGCACCTACGTGACAATGATGTCTAAAAATTCATCATCATCTGTGAAATCAAAAGAAGTGGTGAAAATAAATGAGAATAAATTTTAATCAAATGTTAACAAAGAAAAATTTGAATTATAGGTGAAAATTATTTAGATTTAGAAAATTTTACATACAGCTTATCTTGGTTGCTGGGGGCCAATCGTGGAGAGATCAAGGCACAAAGCTGGGAGAACACACACACACACACACACACACACACACACACACACATAGATTGAATTATTATAAAACAAAAAAGTTTGAAATAAATTGGTCTTGTCTCCTCTTTGTACAAATTAAAATGGAAATCTCATGTCATCTTTGAAACATTTAACATTTAGAGAAAAAGAGCAGTTTGTAAGTTTTCTAAGTTGGAAACTCATTACTCATGTAGTTTTCTCCCTGAGCTGAGATGTCATCTCCCACTTTTTTCAAAGAGGCTGTTTTGATAGTTTTATTTACACATTTGGGACATTAATCAAATTCAGGATTAGTGTGAGAGGACAAGAGCGGGGCCCTTAGCACAATCTATAGCAGGGCTCAGATCAATCTAACCACCACCAAAGCTTACTCACAATTCACCCGAACCTGAAAACACTACCATCATTTCCATTGACGTTCCTGCCTCTGGGTAAATGATGAGAAAATTCACTTTTAAGCAAATAAAATGAAATAAAATAAATAAATAAGTAAAAGGTCCAGCATGTGCATCCGTATGCACACTTAAAAGACAGCTTTGCAGCTACACATCAATAAAAAGAGGATGTACTAAAAGCACATTTGAAATTCTTAGCAGTGCGAGACCTCGCTGGAGCAAGTCAGGACCCTGTGCCGTTAAAGTCAGCCTTGTATAAATCAGTGCCGCAGCTTGTTTACCCACAGGCCCAGTAAAACATCTGGGTGAGTGCTAGAGCACCTTGAACACATTTTAAAATGTTTTCATCAATCTATACTCATAACCTGAGCTCTGTTCGGTATTAAAGGTTATTACGCCACAACGCTGTCAAATTCTCCAATCTGATTGGTCAGAAGGTTGATTAATGTTACATGAGAGCAGCTCTGACATGAGTTTTATGTAGTTCTATGGCAAATATTTGACTTGATCCATGCCTAATCCTAAACATGAAACAACAGCAGAAAGAAAAAACATTATTTACAAAAATGTTCATGATGAATTGTTGAAGCATTCTCTAAGGAGACTAACCATTTATGGAAGGAGTCTCCAGTGTCAGTGCTTTGTTGCAGTCAGTAAACTTTACATCAAATTGAATGCTTTGATCTGAGGATTTTGCATTTTCTGGTTTTCCTGTAATTTGTGAGCTGAACACACTGTAAGTGAGAAAATGTTTAAATCTTGTTATACACACTTACAATCCAATGTTGTTCCAAAGTTGTTCCAAATCCAAAGTATGATTGCATTATTATTCATTCATTTATTCATTCATCTTCTATACTGCTTTTCCTGTGTACAGGGTCGCAGGGGGCCCAGGGCCTACCTGCAAACAGATCCCATGGAGGCCTACGGTACGATGCAGAGTACACCCTGGATAGGGTGCCAATCCATTGCAGGGCACACACATACACATTACGGACAGTTTGGAAACTCCAATTAAAACAATCTGCATGACTTTGGATTGTCGAAGGAAACCAAAGTACCTGAAGGAAACCCACCAAGCACAAAGAGAACATGCAAAAACCACCTACAAACCCAAGGTGGGAATCAAACCCTCAACCCTAGAGGTGCAAGGCTACAGTGTTAACAACTATGTCACTGTGTATGCCGCTCTTATTATTTAGCTATTATAACATATAGTTATGAACAAAACCTCTGTTGTATAAGAGGAATGAAACTCTCAAGGATGTGGTGTTATGAGAAAATAATCAGCTCTTTGTGTTAGGCTACGCACACGGTCATTAATTATTATAAGAACTTGTTTGTTCCCTTAAAGTTTGCCTTATACAGTATGTACAGAAAGAGACAAAGCAAGAGAAAGAGAGCAAGAGAGAGAGAGAGAGAGAGAGGTTTTAGGAGGGTGTGGTTTGCATGTAATAATTAAGGCAGTAGAAGGTTTGTACAAAGACAGTAAATTAATGTGTGTGTGCATCCTCCATACAAGGCATTGTATATACACTAATGTGTTTTATTAATATTGTAAGTTAGTTCACATTTGGTTACATAAATGCAAACAGATCCTCCTGATTCATACATAAAAGGAAATCAAACTTACGTGACAGAACAGAAGTAATTGATCTTTATACAAACCATCAGCCAGTGTTTGTCAAACGGCTGAAAAATACCTTCATCTCTCCAATTCTCTCTCTCTTTCTCCTTCTTGCGCTCGCGCTCTGGTCAATATCCCATCAGACAGATGACAGGTGGAATTGTCTGTTGAGTCTTAAAGTGATTGCAGCCCTTCAGCATTGTCCACACACACACTGAGCAGAGCCTTAACGATGGACACCTGCACAGTCTCAGGCACGCTGGTCGATGGAGGAAAGAAAAAAAAAAAGAGCAGAGTGTTAACAATACGGCAGCACTATCAGCATACTTCCTTCACTTTCTGCTTGATATTCTGACAACAATAGTTACTTCTTAATCCAAACATCCACCCTGATGCATGCTTGTCACCGGCGCTGGGACAGCCAGGCACATGGGATTGGACGGATGCTGTCTTTATTGAGCTTTGTTTCTTCAGCTAGCGTGGAATGCTGGCGTATTAATGGAGTATAATTATATAGCTCAGACTGTGCTGTTCCCCTGTGCAATATACAGTGTGCATGCCAGCGAAGTCACAAACTGCAGCATTCTACCCCATTACATCTGCAATGATTAGAGATGGGGGGAGGAACATCTGGCATCTAAGCTGCGAGAGAAAGCAGCATTCTGCACTTTAATGGATATCTGCGGGCCAAACAGATCTGATATTTCATCTGGCAGATTTAACTCTATATGCACCAGCCAATGGGCTGTGGAAGAGAAAAAGACTTCCTACTTCAGATTTGTCACACCAGTGACTCCTGATGTTTTATTGCTGCTTTAGCACTTGGGCAGGAGTAATAAAGATGTGTACAGGTACTATAAGACTATACTAGACTATAAGGTAATTTGTTTTAAATGGTAGGCTTCCTGCAAAGCTATGGTTCAGTGCAAAAGTTTGTACACCCTGTTTTTCGTGGCGGAACAAAAGGCAAATATTTAAACACAATAAAGATATTAGTTAAATGTAAGGGCAAATCAAACAAAGAACAGAATCCAATACATAAATTAGGGTGAAAATTAAGGTGACGCAAGTAATTAGAAAGCATGTAAGAGCATAATCAGCAGTTTAAGTGTATACCTTTTTAACTGATCTTCTCGTTCTTTTTTATGTATTAATATGATATCTGTATACCCAATTTAATCACTCATAATGAAGTCCTAAACAGAGTGATTCAAAAGTCTGGATCCGTAGGCGAAAATATATTTAAAAGTATTAATTACAGCAAGTGATCAAATTGACGGCTTCTGATTTTGCAGCACTTGTATACAGTATATAAGAAAATTAACAATTTCTTCACACATCAGAACTGATGTTGTTGCATGTCAAGATGATTTTCTCCTTTAGTGCGGCGATTTCTCTGAGCGAATTCCAATAGACTCCTGACTTCTGATGATCCCAGAGTCAAGTGGTGTTAGGTCTGGTTCTAGTCCTTCTTCTTTGTTTAGTCATCTTGGGTCTGATATAAATATAATAAATAGAAAAATATAAAATTTCATATAAGTGAACATACTTATGTATGCAGACTTTGGGGACACCTTGTACATATAATATAAACACAGATCAGCCATAACGTTTAAACTGTAACATTTATTAACCACCTTGGATTTCGGTTTACCTTGTACCATGGCACTGGCACTGGCCCCTTTAGTCATGGCACTTCAGGGTCTCTGGAGGCAAGCTGTGGTGTCTGGCACCAAGACATTGGTACAGTAACAGACCCTTTGGATGCTGTGGGTTGTGAGATCTGGCCTCGATGGATTGGACTTGCTTGTTCGTGGGTGCTCCATTGGATTGGGATCTGAGCCGGACTTGTAGGATCTGAACAAATGCGCATGTCTTCGACCCCTATGGGCTTGGATGAGCCTTTAGTGCCCATGATCCTGTCTCCAGTGTGTAGTTGTTGATCAATATTGTTTGGTTCATGTGGTGGTGGTGGTGATATTATGGCTGATCAGTGTATAGAGCGTTATGCTCCACATATACGCAGCCTACAAACACTACCAGTCAAAAGAATGGGTATACCCCCTTGTTTTTTCTTTTGGGGTTTTAACATAATTTATTAGTTTTTTAAAAGAGAACGCTGCTGAAAGAACACTACCACTATGACACAACAGATACAGAATTGTCCAGTGGCTATGAAATATTTTAACTTAAACAAACTACTTAAACTTAACCAAGTACTGTAGGCCAAGCTCACAGCTGGTCTAAAGGAATACTACTTGCTTATAGAAAAGATATGTTTAAAGTACCCTTTTTTTTTTTTTAATAAAAGAAAATACTTAAATAATACAGTCTCATTCAGAAATGTGATTGATCAATGCAAGGACATTAAGCATGCACTACTTACATTTAGTCGGCCTGACACTTAACAATAAGGTTAAAAGCTGATTGCACTGTAGGGAAACTAACAGCCAATGATTTTACTGTAAATTATTATAGGCTTACTTTAAATTCCTCTGCTTTTGTGCAAGTTATTTTCTATTGTGTGAACTGCGTCCTGTTGATTCCAATACCAAGACAAATTCATTGTGCACAATACAACCACCCATGAGAACCAATTATTTAGCTAGCTAATTATCCTATCTGTAATACCGAAGTTTTTATGCCTAACTTTACCTTTAATCCCATTAAACATTTATTCCAAAGAGAATTTTGCAATCCCCACTACTGCCCCGCCCACCCACAAACACACACACACACACACACACACACACACACACAGCTGCAACTGTGACGGGATGTTTAGATTGCTGATTGCTGAGTGTGTTAGCTAGCTAGCAGCAGTGAATCTCCTCTCCATCTCCATCGCCACACAGTTCAAACTTCAGCCCTGGGTCTCTGTGGACATCTCTAAAACACATACAGGTGTTATAATTGAGAATAAAACAGTAACACGCCTCATTCATCCTGTAATTGTGGAAATCTATCAAATGGTCCAGATGACAATAGCAGTGCATCCCTCTCAACATATACACTTACACACACACACACACACACACACACGCTGATTCTGGCAAACACCAACAGACGCTTTTCTCCAACTCCTGTAGTTAATGAATGTCAAAGTGATTTTAGCATGATTTGACAAACACCAGCAGCAGGCTTACTGTATATATGATGTGTGTTACTGCTACTAAAACAAAGCTCTCATAACACTCGCAGCCACACTGGCACTAATTAAGGCAGCGCTGCAGAAAATCTACCTTTAAGACTAAGGGGTTTTAATGAATGCTAGCGGTAATTAAGCACGGTGGTAACAAAACCCTCTCCTGCCGAGGGACTTTCAATAATGACGAGGAAATACGGCTTCAGAAAATGGCCGTCTACGTTTGTGATTTCGGGGGTAAAAAAAGAGATTATAATTGGGCAACCGCAGGCTCAAATGATGGCCTTTGCCAAGTCGTGACAAAATAGGCGTAATTAGTAGCGTGTGGCCTCTGCAGGAGATGACGGTGAGCTGTTGTCTGAACATCCATACTGGATTAGAGCAGTCAAGTAACTGCAATCAAAACCTGATAGAGACATCCGTCCAGCACAAAAGTAATGGCACTGAGCGATTCTAATTGTTCCATTTGCAACTTGAACAGAATTTTGTGCTACACAATATTGGAAGTATTCATTTAAACATATTGGTGGTTTATTTATTTAAAATTCAACATAAATGCCTGCAAATGGATATGCACATTGGAGTACAGATGTACTCTGGGAACTCGACAATAAGTGTCCTGGTTAAGATTGTGCTATTTATAGTACAACTAATTTCCGGTCTTAAAAATGAACAATAAATAAAAAATAAATAAATAAAAAACTAGTACAAACTGGGCATGTTGCGTATTTCATATTGTGTTGGTGATGGCAATCATGTTTGCACTTCAATGCATTCGTTTTTATTATTCTTATAGTACCTGTTCTTCACAGCTGACCTTCAACCTATTTCCATTGCCACATGCCTGAATACAGAGCATCTATACAGTATACAGAGCATCCCTGAAAGGATCTCTGAGCAGAAAAACAAAAGAATATTCATTTAAAAGATATTTAAAAGTCCTTTTTTTGTTATAATGGCTTGAAAATGACTGTCTGTTTCTATTAACTGGTTTGATCCATGAAATGAGAATTCGGGGAGAAATTGTTTTATAAAGATTCATAAAGACAGGAGGAAGCCATCACCTGTGGAAATGTGATGATTAATGTATACGCTTCGGTGTTTATAAAGAAATTGAGATCACAATAGGGATCTTATTTTCCCCCTGTTATCATAATTGCTCATAAATTAATAAAAATCTGACTGCACGGCTTTATTAGCTCTGATACAGACCTCCCAAGTTTGGAAAGGGAGTGGAGAAAAATATGAAGGGTTATGCGGCGAACAATCTCTCGATAATTAACATGAAGATAAACAAAACATAAATTTGGATATTGCGTTTATTTGGACCACCACTCAAATATGTGTGAACTGCACTATTTTAATTAAAAGATAAATCTAGGTGACACTCTGCCTCTGAGTTAATTATTCAGTGTTGTATAATAGAAATAAAGGCCATTAAAGATGCCACACACTGTATTTCTCCATTAATAGTAGAAAGAACTCGCACTGGGGACTTACAGGCCTTTTTATTCCTCCTCTTTCGTCTGTTCTTTTATTCCTTCTCCTTTTCTTTTGTCCTACAGATTGCAGAGGGTAGGATACAAAACTGAGCAGACAGAACATGCCACTGTGTTTGTCTAGTGTGTGTGTGTGTGTGTGTGGCAGCGTGGTTGGAGAGGGAGGGGGGTTATGCATTAGCTGTATATGAGCTTTAAAGTTTAACGATCATAATTTTGCATGCGGCCGTGCGCTGATGACTTTGCAGGGCTTAGTGTTACAGGTGGCGCTCGTTACTGTTTATGAAAGCCATTTGATTTCATTTAGTCGTGTTCACGGCCCACTTTGGTGCCACACGTCACCAGACTATTTTTCAGTTTCAGTACCTGAGAACCTTATGGGCATCGGCGGCAGCCGCTGAAAAACTTCTGGGGCTTCAAAGGAATCCGAGCAACGTTACCGACTGTGCGCTCTCCGGTGCATAGGTAATGTTCAATTTACTCAAGAGAATGCGGATTATTCTCATAAAGTGTACGGCCGCGTGTTTATACTCGGCACATGTTCTTTCGTAATTGCACGGTACGAGAATGGAATGATAATTAAAGGTTTTGGCACATATAATGGTTGCATATTGCAGCAACACTCAAATTCACTTTCTCCACTGTAAGCATTATATTGTGTGGATGTGTGCTGGTGGTGGTGGAAATGGTGCTGTGTGTGTGTGTGTGTGTGTGTGTGTGTGTGTGTGTGTGTGTGTGTGTGTGTGTGAGCGTGTGTGTGTGTGTGTTTTCTCATAAAGAGCCAATAAGACAAGATATAAAAATCAAGCGAGGCTGTATTTTCAGAGGTAGAGGTTTTATTGCGTAAAACACTGGATAAAACTATACTGCTTCAAAGACATTAGAACCGCTAAAGAACAGCAGAAAGAAAACAGTCATAGATGAAATAAAAACCCGATACTTCATCATGTCTCGCTTTTCCTCCTTTCGGGATCCACGATAATAAATAATAACCGAGATTAATCCTTAAAAACAAACTCATCTACGTGTTACGAGCATACGTATATTACAGCAACGAAATCCTCTACGCTCTTCATGTCTCCTCCTCGGGTAGAGAAATATTCTTCATTTCAGGAATGTTGGTGGACAGAAGCACATACCATAGACCAGTATAGAGAAAGGAAATGACGTTCCCAAGAAGCACGATATTTTTTATATAGATTTTAAAGATGCACATGGCTGTATTAGTGACTTGTTATATAGTCATGGAGGAAAGAAGGAACATACTGTACTGTATGTCTGAGGGAAAAGGGGGACATGTTAGCACCTGACTATACAAAGTGGACAAAAACACTATACAGAGAACATGATCTTCCAGTGTCACAAACGATATTATTGCCTGTCTTTAAGCTTGACCATGAGAATCCAAAAAAATATAAAGCATAGGGGAAAAAAATATATATATATGTATAGAATAGTGCTGGGAATGGAATGTTTTTTCAATGCTGTTTTGAATGTTTCTTGACGTTTTTCTTGCTGCTTTTCTAATGCACTGCAATGTATGGCAAGTGCACACGTAAAACACAAACATATACGGTACATACACACACACAAAAAAAAAAAATTAATAACAAAACATAGAAATAGTGTAAGAGAGTGAGAAAGTGACTGACACAATCTCCAAAACAAACAAACAAACAAACAAAAAAAACACCAGTAGTGCACTAAAACTTCTAAAGTATTTATTCCGCGTAAAACACATTGCCCTGGATAGAGCTTATATAAACAGTCGTGTTTAATTGATCAACTTGATTTAAGTAAGGCAGTGAGAACTATCCTAGAACCAGCGAAGAAATAAAAAAGTATGTTTTTCCTTAATGGCCAAAAGATGTTAATTAGAGAATCTCTGCAGGGAGCAGTTACAGATAGATTCGCTCAATCTCCACTCCGTCATTACAGAAACGCTTACTCTTCCTTTTCTTCACTGTCCCTCTTTTTTTTTTTCTTCTTTTTTTCATCTCAGCCCCAAGATGAAGCTCCTCTGGCGCCTGGTCTGGGTTTCAGTTTTGTCTGCTGATTAGCGCGGAGTGTGTTGGGTATTTGCGAGTTTAGTAAACTCCTTTCGGCAGATGTGAAGCAGCCTTAAGGCCCAGGGGTTTAAGTGTCGAGAGTTTCCCCTCGCAAAGCGGGAAGATATCGACTTTCTTAAAGTCGGGATCATTTCTCTTTATCACAAAACATTAATATCTCTCCCCTCCATGCCGCCAGTTTGCGCCCAGGCAATAAAAAAAAGCCCCACGTTCTATTTACCTCCTTACCCCTGCTTGGCTTTAACAAAAGGAAGTAAGATGAAAGTTGATCCACTTTATTTTACTCTGTAAGAGGCTCGATTTGGTCCATGTGCCATTAATCTTTTTTTTTCCTTTTTATCCAGATAGGAATATTCAAAACAGAAATGCATAAACAATATAAAGAAAATGGATCTGTTTTGGAGAATCGTATAAGTTGTAGAAAATGGAACTTTAATTGTCGCCAGGAGAAAACAAATAAGAAAAAAAAAACAAAGGGTAAATATCATTATCTATACACTTCATATCTACCGGATCACTTCTTCCATACTGCTTCATAATCTAGGACGTCTTCAGACATTTCAGATTGTGATTACTCCTTCATCTCAATCAAAATACAGGACGATCAGCTTCCGGGTGAAGCTCCACAGAGTGTGTTATGTGAAGGCTGCTTGGCTGGAGATCAGCAAGTCATCGCTTTCTGTAGTCGAACTGAATAAACTAACAAGTTGCGTCATCTTACGAAGAAGAAAGTTAAGGAAAAGCACATTCCACGTTTCACCTTCTGCTCAAATGTGATACTCGAACAAATGACACACTGTAACTGCACAAATAACACACATCTGACTCTAATGGGGCCTGTAAATACATTTCATTGATTTTTTTTTTTTTTCTCCTGTTGGTGGTCATCTTGAGGGAGGGAGGAAGGACAGAGAGCAGGGAGGGTTGCTGGGCAGTTCTGGGGGCCGACCCTAAATGACGAGTACTGTGTGTGTGTGTGTGTGTGTGTGTGTGTGGGTGTGTGTTGGGGCAATGGTGGAGGAGGTGAATTGATTTCCTCTGCAATGACAGCTCCAGTCAGACTGGCACCAAGGCCCCCACCTCCCGTCATCTCCTCCCCTCATCTCCCCATCCGCCCCCCTGCTCTTTCCATCCACTGCCTCCATCCGCCCTCATCATTGGCGCTGGGCAAATGGCCACCGTGGTGTCATGTTCGTGAAGGGTGTTTGTGGCAGCCCTCTTCCATCTCTCCTCCCTCTTTGACTATCACCAAATCGTTCACACGGATCATTTTTCTGATAAAAGCATTATTTTTGGGACAAAAGTCATTTTAAGTGACTGGATTCAGTGACTGTCCTTTTTCTTCTTCTTTTTTTTCCCCCTCTAATGCTTTGTAATATCATTTTAGGTAACTACAGTAATGCTACGGATTGTGTTTCACACTGATCAGGCAATGATGTACTCTATATGATTTATAATCTTCGCAAGACTGCCTGTTCAATCTTTTTACGAGCATGCTTCATATTCATAGCACACCTGATCACTACCGTGCCTGCTGTGGCTGAAAATCAGGTTTAGTCACTAGATTTGGGGCAGTCCATGCTTCTGCTTCTCTCGTCCGTTGTAAAAAAAAAAGAAAAAGAAAGAAAAGAAATAACTGTTCACCATCTGATGCTACTCGATGGGAGATGGTGACGCTATGAGGCTCTACGGCTCTACAGTTTCTCTGAATCTCTGGATGAAGTTTGGGCCGTGTCACTCGCAAAAGCGAATCCTTCCGCTGCACCTCCCTGGCCAAGGTGTCCATCATCAGGGTTGCCAGATGCATCATTCTCGATTCGCAAGCGTTTGAAGCGTCGATCTGGATACTGGCTGTTGTCGAAGGGCATGCGGTGGACACACAGTACGTGGGTCTTTAGGTTACCTTTCTGTGAAGCGCTATAAGGGCAGTACTGACACTGGAACGGCCTCTGACCTGCAGGAGAGAGAGAGATAGAGTTTTTTTTATGAGGTTTGAGGTTGTAGGTAACAGCTAACTAGTGCGTTCATCTCAATGCAGAAATGTCTGACTTGTTGAATCCAAGATCCAAGTAAACAGTTTTTCTCAAGTATTCAATTTTTATCCATGACCACGTTTCTCATGAACCAACAAGTGTAAAGATAAAAAAAATACAAAGATGAACGAAACAATAAATGAACATTAGAATAGTGGCTCTATATGAAAAAACAGTTAGCAATACCTCACGCAGGAGATCTAATGTACTTTAAAAAAAAAAAAAAAAAACTTAGCTTGATATTCGGTGCACTGCATATTGGATCTGATCACCGCTGAGTTGTACACAAAGGCCCCTATTAGGCCACACAAGCTCGTATGAGAGATGCAGATTACGTGCCTATCATATCGGTGCTCCCTTATCAGCTCCTTCCACTTAAAGCAAAGCCAGACACTCTCAGCTGCACACTACTTTAGGACATTAATAACAGTACATTTGCTCTCCATTTTTCTCAATTCAATTTGAAAAGCACTAAATCAAATTAACATGGGGTTTAAAATAGCAGCCGGCGAGGTCCACTGCATGTAAAGAGGCTGCATTAAAGGTGTGGCAGGAATGCATTGTGGATACCGGCCGTCTCCACGCACGCACACACACACACACACACACACACACTGTGCGTGAGGCTGAAAAAGACAGGATTTATAAGCATTTGGAGTTTGGCTTTGGAGTCTCGGCAGCTTTCAAATACTACAATGTCTGCTCAGGCTGCAGCACAAAGGGGATTGCTACAAGTTTGGGGGCTTTCGATGTTCCAGTTGTCTGAATTTTTCGATAAGCGAGCCGGCGCCACACAATGCTGGCCTACTCTTATTCATGCGCCCTTTAATTTCACACTCCCTTACATTACGCCAAGTCCGAGAGGCAGAATTTCCTCATCCGATTTTACACTCAAATAAAAAGCCAGTGTTGGCCCAACAAGTACCCCCAACACTCATCTACACACACATATACACACACACACACACACACACACACACACACACACACACACACACACACACACACTTTCTCACTCCATCCCTTCCCTCCTCTGCCGAAGTGCTGGCAAAACACCGATTGAGCTCTCTGTTATTGTCAAAGCAGAGTCCGTCTAAGGTAAAGAGCGCATCCATTTTTAATCCAGTATGAATAAAAGATCCTCTGTAGGTTTGCTCCTTAGAGAGAGAGAGAAAGAGAGAGAGAGAGAGAGAGAGAGAGAGAGAGAGAGAGAAAAGGAGGGGGAAAGAAAAGATGGCAATGTCTGTCATCTTATTATTATTATTATTATTATTATTATTATTATTAGCAGTGGTAATAATACTGTAGTAGCATAGTAATTGCAAAACAACGGTCAAAACCTACTCCTGTACAAACACATTACACATATTACATTTATCTAAGGAACAAAAAAGCTGTTCATCAAAGTTGTTGAACCTAAACTGGTCAACACACTATACAGTGCAAACGTCAGTAACAATTGATTATTTCCCCAATTAGACAAATTAACCAGATTTAAAGTTTGATTTACAAATACATTTGAATAAAAAGAATTCAGTGTTCTAACCTCCTTACCAATGTCTATTACACTGTAATGTATTAAGTGACTTAAGTAAACAGATTTTCTTTTCTTTTTTTTCATTTTAGAGAAATATATCAAATTGGTAGCGGTATTAATTATGTATATGCTACAGGTCCAGATAATACATACCCCAGTGGGGCGAGACTCATGCTGCCCCTTGCTCAGGGTAGAAACAGTGGACAGGAAAGATATACTGTAGTGGTCGTCTCCAATATCTTGTAGCAAATAATCAGATAATAAATTGCCACAAACATATTGCAAGTGCAAACAGTGCAAACATGTGTCTCTGTTTAAAATGCCCAGGGTACAGTAGGCTAGCTTTAAGTCTGTTGTGTGTGTGTTTGTTAGTTTTTTTCATTGTAATTGTGCAGGAAACTGTGATGGAACATGGCAACCTAAATAATATGAACTCTTCTGTGTAGGGATGGCTAAAACCATTTAAAATGTGCTGCTAGACTATATAATGTACAGTAGATAGGGTGTAAGTTTGGCACTTGACAGGTTTTCTGAGTGTGTATTATCAGGTGCTAAGTGACGCAAAGCAGGACGACAAATCCTGCTCTATTACCCTACAGTAGCATGCATGTTCCCTAAACAAGTAACAAACAAAAAAATGGAGAACTGGAATTTACTGCCTTTCTTTCTTTCTTTCTTTCTGTAAAGGAAAAAGTTACAGATTAAGATGAGGGAGAAAGAAAAAGAAGCATGGCGCTCTCGTTTCCATGAGTGTGCTATTATCAGGATTGCCTAATTAACCCCTGAAGGCCTTGTGTGGGGAGATCAGACACTGGAGGAGGTGGTGGAGGAGGAGGAGGAGGAGATGGGGAAACAAACGATAACACCCACATCCCTTCATTTCTTCCTCCCCTTTCCTCCTCTTTCACTCCATCTTGTTATTTATAAACGACCGGGTTCCTATCATTATGGTATTTTAACCTTTCTTCGGAGTTAAACTCAACTATCAACGCTCTGATCTCACTCTTATTTATTTTATTTTTAATATATATTTTTGTGTAACTCAGTAATGCTCCCTCTTGTGGTCATTCTGAAGATTGCATTTCAGTCTTTTGCTTTCAGTCTTCTGAGCAAACCCAGTCACAGACACACACACACACACAGAGTCAGAACTAGACAACACACAAGTATATAAACATGATGCGCATTATATATATAATGCGGCGCGTTTTATATGTATAAACGTATACATAGAAGAAATGCAGAAACAGAAGTAGGGATTTTTATGTGGTGGTATGCATGCCAGCACTCACATTCACACGCACACGTGTATGCACACACACACACACACACATATGCGTGTAGACACACACGGTGGTGGTTTGGCATGTAATCAGAACCACTCTTATATAAATTCCATCTGATGCCAGAGTTACCATCTGTGAGAGAGAGAGCCTCTCACCTCCGCCTGCCTGCCTGCTAGAAACCTCCCTCCACGAGCTGCGCAACAAAGGCTCTGTGTGTATGTGTGTGTGTGTGGAGAGAGAGAGAGAGAGAGAGAGAGAGACTGACAGAGAAGTGAGAGAGAATGAGAGACAGAGAGAGAAAGATGGGGGAAGAAAAATGATTAATTTGCAGAATGCTTGTGATTTGCTCATACATTATTATAGCAGCTCATCAGCACATGACGAATCCCCAGCCCTGCGCAGCAGAAAGAACCTGCAGGGCTTCAGCACTTTTACTCTGTGTGTGTGTGTGTGTGTGTGTGTGTGTGTGTGTGGGTGTGTGTGTGTGTCTCCGTGTGATACTTCTGTT
>JAOVVA010000037.1:7878062-7891408 GCA_028565275.1 Leiocassis micropogon | reverse complement strand
TATATTGCACTCTGTCACTATAGCTAAAAGTTACATTTCAAATGCTTTCTGCTTTGTACTTTTAATTTAAGCAATTAAATTTTGATAATAAAGATCTAACTTGTATCTCTGAGTTACCTGTCTAATACCCTTATTTCTTACATGAAGCTCCGCCTTAGATGAGAAACCGTTACACTGTTGCAAGATACACCACATACTGTACTCTGGCTGCTAAACACAGGTCCCTAGTAATACACTTACACAGAACATGCCTAATAACGCTTTTAACACAACTCTATTATTCATGGCTGCACCGACTAAACGATCGCTTTGATTTTTTCAATTATTTTTTTTTTATGGATCGAATCCTTTGACACATATTCATATGAATACGTATCTGACTTGTCTTCACTGGAAAGCTTCCTGTCCCATCCAAATGAGGACTAGATGTGGTTTTAAGAAGTCTCCTTCTAAACACTGAACACACACACACTGCCCATATTGAACACACACCACACATACGGTAACGAAGGGCGTCTTTGTTCTCTCGCAGGCATCCGGCACTGTTGGAAAAGTGTTGTTTTTGGCAAAGGTACACTTCATTGTACAGACCATTATTTATAAATATGTAAATACGAGTATGCACGCACACACGCGCGCGCACACACACACACACACACACAAGAGCAAGCTGAGCACTAGGAAGTGCACCCAAATCATATTTTTAGAAGGTTTTAATGAACACAGGATGTTTATGAATACCATTTGCAGTGATTCACAAAGAGTAGAGGGATCAGGCTGCGCCACCGCCACCCCTCCCTCACAGCGTCAAAGAAATCCAGTGTTTCTGGAGGGAAACAGCACTGTTGTGCCTCGGCGGTTGTGTGGGTTGAGATTGCCCTCAGATAAGCACGCTGCAGTTCCGAACAACACAAAAGAAACAGACAAAACCCGTACATGCGGCACTTAAAAAAGGCCTTCTGCTCGCTGATTTAACTGAGGGATTTGTGCGCCGTTTTTTTTTTTCGGAGAGGAGACGCGCACAGGTAAAACAAACAGCGCGGTCGTCGTTCTCCTGATCCAGAGCAACCATAAGCCACGGCAGATGACAAGTTTAGTGCATAATACAATACAGTACAATATAATACAGTACAACTTTCGGGAAAAGTAGAAAGAATCAGGATTGCGGGAGAAAACAGAACGGAACAATAATGTGAAACAATTTATTTTATTCTCCGTTCCAACTGGCAATCCAACACTTAAATCACGTCCAAAGATCTTGGTGGATAACACATAGATCACACCTAGGTCCCAAACACCTCCAGTTCCTGTCACTAAACCACACTTGAGTGTAACTTGGGTGAAACAGTGTGTGTTGGAGCTGTGGCTGGCAGGTTGACGGGGCCTACAGAGAAAAAAAAAAAAAAAAAAACGAAATGGAGGAGACAGAAAGAAAAAGAGTCCGGATGTCTGACTTTTTCCCTCTGACTCCATTTCTGGGGCAGAGATCGTCATCCTGATAATACCTCCACAGAGCAATTTAAGCCCAAACACTGACGCTGCTATCTGTCTTCTGTGCCTGATAGCGCTTTCTTCCCTCTCTCGCCCAAATTACTTTCTTTCATATCTAATTATATTTGCTAATGATCTTATAAGGGAATAATGGAATGTGCTTGATCTATTACCTTTTTTTGCCACACATAAATACAATACAAATGGCATTGCAGCATTTGGAGGTTTTTTTTTTTTTTTTTTTGGTCTTTACAGTTCAGGGGAAGTAGAGGAGAGGAGAGGAGAGGAGAGAGAAGCTCATCTCAGAAATGTGCCGTTATAACACAAATATCTGTGCTCTAAACAACTTGCTGAAATGATAGATTATGATAGGATAACGGATAATGATGGGATTTTTTTGAAGTCTGACTTTACGGTGGCCAGAAGCTTCACACTGGGTTGACCTGACCTAAGAGGGCATGACCTCAACCCTGACACGTGAAGATAAAAGATGAGTGATGGATGATTTCATGGGAAAATCACACTTTGTTTTTTAATGGACAAACTTAATCATATAACGCTAACCATTTGCGTCCAATAAAGACATCGAGCCAGATTCACTTGTCAATTATCTATTGAGTAAATTTCTATGGAAGTTCTGATGAAGTGCCTTCAAGAGTCATGACATTTCTGTCTTCTCCTTTGTCTTCCTCTTGTCGGACATGGGGTCAGCTCCGACCCCGAGCTCCACCCTGCTCTCTTCACTCTGTATTTCCCACAGGCCTGGTGATGACCGGTGCATGACAGACGCTCTAACCCCCTCGACATTAATGGAAGGAAATGGCACTCGATCTCCATTTTATCTCCTAATAATTTCTACCGAAATGATAATCGCCGTGCCGAGAATCCTCCCATCGGG
Organism: Leiocassis micropogon; assembly: GCA_028565275.1. Lineage (NCBI taxonomy): Eukaryota > Metazoa > Chordata > Actinopteri > Siluriformes > Bagridae > Leiocassis > Leiocassis micropogon. The sequence goes on along the minus strand of JAOVVA010000037.1, from coordinate 7,889,019 downwards.
CATCAACGGCGTAAAATAAAACTGAAAATCTTTCGAGCTCGAAACACTTCCGTCAACACATGACCACAGTCCCGGACGCCGAATACATATCGGACGCCGGGCTTCTCTTTCCTTTTTCCTCTCTCTCCCACTCTCACACACTCACACACAGGCCTCTTGGTCTGCTGGCGACTGCTGTCTGTGATTCTTTTCAACTGACATAATCCTGATTGATTCGTTCAGCAGATAAAAACTCAGTCCACTTGTGCCCTTTACTAAGGGAACATAATACCAGGCTTTATTCTGCAACAATGTAACATAATGGCGTCGGAATGTGCGGAGGGGGGGGGCAGAAAGAGGCCACGTCTTAAATGACTGTGACACTCTGTGGTCTAATGTAAAAGGAGGGGGAAAAAAAGTGAGTGAGTGAGTGAGGGAGGAGAAAAATCATTAAGCGCAGATTATCAGAGTGCCCCACTGCTAACAAGGTCAGAGCAGGGTTGCTGGTAAAAGTTGCTATTGTCGCCGGTGCTTTAGATTTCACCCCGATGAGAGTCGGTCCGTACAGTGCATGTGCGCTTTTTTTTTTTTTTTTTAAAGAACCTTTTGTTTGACAACAGGAAGGGATGAGGTCACTTTTTTTTATTTTTTTTTACATCAGAACTCGTTTGAGTATGAATCATGCTGTTTTGCAGAGCTTGACATGGGGTGAGTTGGGCTCTGCTTAAGTAGGCCAAACACACATACACACACACACACAGATGGCGTTGAGGGCAACAATGTGTCATACTTAAAAAAATAAAATAAAATAAAAAAGTGTGTGCATTTGATGGAAAACATAATCAAAAACAACGTGTTACATCTGTAGTGAGAATGACTGTAAACCAGTAAAGCACCAATGCGAGGTTAAAGAAAATCAATTAAAAGTCAGACGTCAGATACGTTCCTATAGTAACAAAGGCCACGTACAGCAGGCTTCTCTCTCTCTCTCTCTCTCTCTCTCTAATATATATTGTGTTAATTGGGAGTTCGAATATAGAAGACTCAAAGTCCCAGGAGTAAGTGCTGATAATATTTGCAGGAGCATCTCACACACACACACACACACACACACACACACACGGAGCGTGCTGATTCTGCACGCCATACACCTGCTCTAGAGTCGGCTCTAGAGTCGGCCCGCTCCCCTTAGAGTGACACCGTCAGTCAGTGCACTGATACACAGCGAGACAGATAGAGAGACAGGGAACGGAGGAGCGCCTTTTATCCAGCACGGTGGGACCTGTCAGTGGCACCTTCTCTCAGGTCCCCCACTAGCACGAACACAGCAGCTATCACAGGCAACCTGATATCCGTGCTCTTCATTTCCGGGAGGGAGGAATCATGAGAGCGGAGTAGAACGGCCCGGCGCGGGAGAGCAGCCAGCGACGACACGTCTCCCCTAAGATCACATGCTGGAGGAAAAATGCTGTACATGTACAGCGAGAGATGTATAAATGTCAAGGGAAAAAAAGGAGGTTGGTCTTTGTAGACTTGTGCTTTGATACTGTGGCAGAGTGTGAAGGAAAATAAAAAAGCTGCTTTTAGTTTTTTTTATTTGGACAGATTCGAGAACGAGTGAGCGAGTGACATGTCTTGTGTAGAGATCGCAGTTTCCTTGACGGCTCTTAAACGCTCCTTAGAGAAGCTCATGCCTGCCGGTGCTTTACCTGTAAAGCGTTCGTTCCACGTCGTCACGTTCGGAGCCGTACCGAACGACGTCAGCGCAGGCCGCTGCGATGGAAAATCACGAGGACTTGGCTGAGTTCTTTAAATGCAATTTCGCCTGTTCCCCCGCTGCTCTCTGATGATTCAACATTTCCTGCTTCAACATCTGCTACTTACTCTTACTGGGTCTCAATTAAGACACCACTATTTATGAACACCCCCATTCCTTATTTACGTTTAGTTTTTCTAGATTTTTTTTTTTTTTTTTCGCATATGTGCCAAGAGAGGAAGCCAAAAAAACCAGTCTCCCCCTGCATGCCCGGCTCGCAGATGTTTCCAGAAAGGAGCCGGAGGGTTAGTGCATGCCGCGATGCTACAGGAGAACTTAAAGAGAGAGTGATTTAAGGTTAGAACAAGAAGATTTGCAGATCTCCTGAGCTTCTGGAGGAGATGGGTGGCCGGGCTGATTGCTGGAATGGCGAAAGCAGATTCCTGCTCGCAGCAATTGATTTAGGAGATCGCTTTTAATTGACTGGATTGTTTTTTTTTTTCCCTCTAACTTAAACATCTGTATGGTGCTTTCCAGGCACACAGATTGGTCTACCATACATCTGCTCACTGGGGAGAAATGATCCTCTTCTTAAAGTAGACCTAAAGCCCGACATGGACATATTATCTTTAATATATGGATTTTATACGGTCAGTGTCAGCTATATATGCGAGAGGCATGACAATGTAGGAAGATATTGATTTTCCAGCTGAGCAGCAGAGATATGAAGGATAACGATTGCACAGTGTGACGATAATAATCAAGTAAATAATCAGCCCGGCTTTAGACTCTTTACTGGATTCTTTCGTCCTTGTTTGCCGAACTTTGGGGCTTTTTTATAGTAATGACACAACCCTGACACCACCTCCCTGCCTCTCAGGTCCGGTGTAATTTACAGTCTCGAAGTGGGAGAGCAAATACATATGGAATTGTATCAAGCATTACTCAGTGGTGAAAATATGCACTAGATACTGGAGAGCTCAGCGTCTCCACACACACACACACACACACACACACCTACCTACATGCGAGCATATGAATGCGAGCAGAATGTGGCAGGGTTTTATTTAATAGTCCACGTGTGCCTCTTGTAAGCAGTTAGCATGCTTATGCACTCGTGGGCTCACCAACACATGTCTGCACAAACAACACCAGAAGAAAAAGCACAACAAAGGAGGCCTGCGATTTCTAGAAACAGAACAAACATCTGGATTCAAAGGAGGGGGGAAAAAAAAAGTAAGGAAATAGGAAAAAGTGCAAAACTTAAAAGAGAGCGAGGAGATTTATATCCCATCACCCACGGAACCTGTTTACTCTTTTTTTGTATTTGCGCAGCGAGAGGTAAGACATTGTTAGAATATGAAACGTCAAACTATTTACGCGTCGGCATAAGCACTTAGGGCTATGACTCTTTTGGTTTGACACGAGTATAAACAGCGCGAGATCAAACCTCTCTTGACTATGACCATCCCCCGTAAAGAGATGACGGATATGACTGATTTTTTTTTTTTTTTTTTGTTTCCCCATGCAAACACAAAACACACGTTTCATTTCAAATCCCCCCCCTCCCCCCTAAAAAAAAAAAAGAAAAGAAAAAGTGAAGCTCATTAAATGCAACAGCTTTATGAGTATCAGCTGTTCCATCAACTTTTGAAGCCCAGTATCAACCGCAACCGGTTGTCAAAGAGACGTTATTATCTCAAATGTGTTTTATTAATAATTTATCTCGGAGAGCTGTTTATGAGTGTTTGGGACACGGTTCATTTGGGACGCGGTCCTAATAAGCAACGGAGCGGAATATGGCATGAGATGGCCAACGTTGTTCGTTTTTTTTTTTTTTTTTTGAGAATCATTACTTTGCTTCTCTAATTGAGGCTTCATAAATTACCCAGAAGGCTTGGTCTGGTTGCTGATTGCTCTCTGTCTTGGCCCACATTGTGCCCTTGGTTGAGAGACACAAACCGTGAGTGTTTTCCAGAGCGGAGTGACAGTTTTTTTTTTCTTTTTTTTTCTTTTGTACACAGAGATGAGACAAGGGGCTTAAAAAGAGTCACTACACTCTGGTGCAAAACTGCGTAATTAATAATAATTTATTGAATATAATAGAATAAAATGATCTTGATTAGTATTTTAAAAAGTTATATATGTCCAAATAATAATAATAATAATAATAATAATAATAATAATAGTAATACAAAATCCTTATCAACTACATTTTGAAACTACCAGAGTCTTATCTTGCTTCATCTCTTCTTCGCTCGGTTCTCACTGTTTCAGACAAGCAAATCCATAATGTTCTCTTTTTTTTTTTTTCCTTCTTGTTGTTCACTTCGCTCGCCTCCTTTTTTTTTTTCCCAAGCCTGAGAAACTTCAGACATGAGAACCATTAACAGAGTCTAATATAAAACCAGTGAAATTTACCTGGGATTATAAGTCATTGACAAATAACCTTGCTGATAGATGCGAACTAGATTTTGTTCAAAGCACTCTGACAGCCTCAAAAGAGATTAGCGGAGTTCTTATCAGGTCAGCGGTGTCGCCGGGGAAATGTGTTTAAAGTCACATTGATTTATTGAAAGATTTTCCAATAAGAGTATCTCTACTCTCCAACAAGAAAGAGCATGTGTGTGTGCATGGTTTGTGTTTGTGTGTCTAACACAATGAGCGTGAACCTGAAATTCGCATCCACATTACAGATGACCTAAATAGTGAGAGAGATTCGCTGATGGCTGAAATGAAACCTTCGCAAAACATTATTATTTTTTTTATTTCCCCCTCTCTGTCTACTGTTTGCAATTCATCCTGCTGAAAGAAATGACTGTACATCAGCGAACACATACGCACACACACACACACACACACACACACACACACACACACACACACACACACACACACACACACACAAACTGACAGCCAAATCTTATAAAGATCCTTTGTTCCTCTGGGCGCTCATTTGACACTATTACCTTCTTAAAAGTAATTATGAATGATTTCAGAAAGCCGGATCGTGAGATCCTGTCATGTGAAAACCCAGGACGTCAATCTACAAGCCTGTCACCGAAATGTTGTCTCTCTCTCTCTCTCTCTCTCTCTCTCGTGCTCTTTGTCTTATTTTTTTCTTTTTCTTCTATTTTCTCTTGCACACACACACGCGCGCGCACACACTATCGCGCCCGCTGCTCCGTTTGATCTCAGAGGTCTGCTGGAACCCTGGAAAGTTATCCCAGCATTCTCAGCGCCGTCGGAGCCCCGCGGTGAACCTTCTGGAAGTGACGGCGTGTCCAGGCCATAACCTTAGCCACTGACGTCTCTAACTCCGCCACGCAATCTGTCAGGGACCGCACCTTAACACCACTGCACGCTGGGGAACCTACACAAATCCCTGCTTAAGCCAGAACCACGCTTAAACCCAGGATCCTTTAAGAAAATAATAATAATCATCATGAATCAGTTTATCCCGGGCCAATCTGTCACGTTTGTATGTGAAAATGTGTAATAATTGAAAGTGTAGCGGATGTGATTTTTTTTTCTTTTTTTATATATATATATATATATATATACAAAAAGAATTCTACATTCTAGAATACCTTCAACCCTTGGAATTCTTTACATCATGTTTTAAAGGTTTAAAAAGTTTTTTAAGTTAATTCCACATTATGTTCTTTGAATACCCTGACCTTTGAAACTTTTTTTTGTCCAACAAAATGCATAGAAATCTCTATTTAAAGGACACTTCCTACATTCTAAGACATGCAGTTCAATCTCTCACTGTAAGAGAAGAAAAGGCCATTTCATACACAAGCCCGTGACACAGAGGTTTACAATCAGAACATCTTTTTTTAATTTAAGGAGGCCTTGAACCCCTTTTCAGAAGTTTCTGCAGGCGCAAGTGTGAGCGCGAAAAATTAACGTCAGGACGGGAAAGCGAGATCAACTTCGCTGTTTGAAATTTGCAAATCCCTGATGTTGTTTCACCTTCAGGTGAAGATGAGTTCATTTAAATGGCAGATGAGAAAAACGAAACAAAATCGTGAAATCGCGTTAAGCCAAAATGCGACGTGGCAGAACATCGGAGGTGAGACGACTCCCTCGTTTCGTTTCCTGAACCTAGAAAGCGAAGGCGATGCGGTTTGATGCCTTAACTCCGCTCTCTGTTCTTCCCGGCATCATTTTCTCTGGAGTCAAACCCACTCGATCATGCTGCCTTCCACTCACTGTAATAGCTATTCTCCAAGGTACTAGCGTGGTCAACAACAGGAGCGGGCTAATATTTTTATGTTATCGGTAACACTCTCACATTTGTTTTCATATCTGCTTGAAGGCCTGAGTTTAGGGATGACAGGAAATGGCAGAGTCTCTGTCTGAATCCCCACATTCACCTCCCCTTTCTGCCAATGAACGTGGGAGGATCCGTCGTACACAATGATCTCTTGTTCAGATGGAAGGGCTTTGTGCATTCATCTATAACTGCCCAGCGTGCAAAGATAACCAGGCGGCCCGATGATCGATAAATAAATAGCGAACAGCGGGAATAAAAAAGAGAAAAGAGGAGGGGACAAAGAGGAGAAAATGGAGATGGATGGACGACTGTTTGCCTCCTGTGTTTTTGTCTTCTTTACAAAAGTGAAAAAAAGAACGCTTTTTTTTTTTTTTTTTTTGACTCATTTATAAAAACCTATGATGTGTACTTAACCTTTTAAAAAGGTTTGCCGGAGCTCAGCGAGAAAAGCTTTAAAATGAATTTTATCGTTACAGCAGTCACCTTTATCCATATTAGGGACTATATATGGCTTGAAAATAATTACAAAATTAATTGCAGTTAATAAGCCAGGACTTATAAATAAGCTGTTAAATGAGGTTCAGTCTCACGTGTAGGCTTTGTATCAGTGTGAAAAAGTGAAACAGGTTAGGATGGAGGGTCTGGTTCATGCCGAGGTTATCACAGACAGGCAGTAGCAGGAACTGGGTGACTGCGCTCACACACACACACAGCCACGCATTTAAGCACAGAAGGAGAAACGTGGCTTTTGCGAGGGCCGTGTATCTCCGAGTAAACAGCGGCTCTCAGCTCAAAGCCTGGCAGCCTAAAGAGAGGATCAAACGCAGCCGGCATTTGGGTGAAACTGCTTCGACAGAATGTCAAGTACAACATGGACCAGAAAAGGAGGCGCTATCTATCTCTCTTTTACTTCCTCTCTCTTTCAAAGAGACAGTCAGGATGCCCCGCTACACGTCTCAATACCGTATATCTGTGCAGAGCGCTAGAATAAAATAAAACGCTTTCATCGCATCATCCCAGATGAAAAAAAATATATATCCCTGACTCAACACATGGTGCTCTGTTTAAACATCAGGCAATGTGTTAGGGGAGGAAAAAAAGAAAAAAAAAACGTATATTGGTTATGATTTAAGCAAAAGCGGATATTGAAACCAGATCAAATAATAATAATAAAAAAAAAAGTCAAATTCTCATGGCTGACTCTAAACAGTGAGTCAGCGTTGTATAAATGAGGCTGCGGTTTCTCCTACAAGTCGCCCCCCCCCCCACACACACACAGGGGAACGCATATCCCTAATGACAGGCTCCCTAGACTCTGGGTAGTAGAATTGAGCAGGCCTGAGTGGGCCTGCGTCTCGTCTGTAATCAAACCAATCCTGACAAACTCCAGAACACGCTCTTGTGCATGGTTCACTTGCATGTATGTACTGTGTGTGTGTGTGTGTGTGTGTGTGTGTGTATATATATATATATATATATATATATATATATATATATACAGTATACGCACTTTCACAGTGGCTCTCGGTCCTGGATGCTGGTGTGCCGTGTACTGTACGTAGATTCGATTCTAATGATGAATTGGAGCAGCTGTGATTTAATGTCTTGGGAGTAAGAACTTGCGTTATAAGAGCTGCAAGTAAATAATGCATAAAGAGCAGAGAGATAGGTGGAAAGCTCATAAAGGTCCACACAAGTGTCCCATTTCCCCTCCTGGCCCATTCAGTCAGTTATGGTCAATGACCTGAAGGGGGAGCTGCTCTTTAACATGTTGAGGGGGTTTCGTATTTGCGCGAGACAATAAAAACATTAATTTGCCCTGAAATCACTCCTGACGTAAATGTAAAATGGTGCCCATTGGAACCCAGTAATGAAGCATGCTGCATCTCTGCAGCTCCTAATTTGACTAGTTAAACGACTCCATTACGTGTCTAACAGACAGAGGCAAATCATTTCTGGTCAGTTGAGGCTCACTTAGCCGCATCGCGTCGCCGAGCTGGAGGAGAAATGGAGAAGACGACAGGACCTGCTTTCTTCGTCTTTCTCCTGCTGGCTTTGCACTCGGCATCCTATTGTAGCCAAAATAAGATGAGGCTAAGATCAACCCCGAAATGAGATGTGCACGAGCAGGGTATGCGTGAGCCACGGTACTTCCTCTCTCTCTCATTTAAAAAAAAATTTCTAAAAAAAAAAAAAAAAAAAACATTCTTTCTCCTCATTGACTGTGCTTGCGAATGTCTCCATCACTTGGTTTAGCGAACCAGCCCTAATGATTAAACGTGCACACTGTTAAGTTAGCAAAATAGATTTTCAGTGCAATCACCAAGAGCTGATCACCCCATACGAAAAAAAAAAAAAAAAAAGATTAGGAAATACTGCATTATTAAACAGCCTGCCTGCGGTCCATCTCTGTCACTTAGTATACAGAGTTCCGTTTCAAGCACAATTCCTATCCACCCCCCCCCCCCCCCAAAAAAAATTTAATTACTTTGTTTTTGTTTGTGTCAATAGTTGCTAGAAGCGCGCACATACACACAGAGTGAAAAAACGTGAAATACACACCCATCCTTCATTTAAATGATTATTCAGTGACAGCATTGATATATTGATGGAAGGACAAGTCTGTACACGAGACAGAAAGAAAAAAAAAATCTGTTGAGAAAGGTCCAGAGAAATTCTCACACAGGTGAATATACAACAATAAAACTAAAACGTATTATATCGGTCTTATTTCTATCTAAAGGTTGATTAAGTTTGTATGAATGTGCATAAATATTATATGACATCATAATATTCTGCTGACACAAAAAGTACAAACATTATTATTATATACTATTATATTAATAACTTTTAAAAAAATTTAATTATTTTGATGTACAGTATATGGTAGTATACACTATATTACACTACATTACAGTATATTATGTAATACTATAGCATATACCAGTAGTCTTAAAGAAATGAGCCTTTGAAAAAGGCTTATAAATGAATTTGGTTTCTAAAACGAGGAACAAGTAAATGATGTTTAAGTGCATTATGTAAATTAAATTATATATAAGTTTAAGTACTAAAGTCTAGGTAGGTTTCCACTGGCCTGCTTTAAGAAAAGTCTCAGAGGTGAAGCTGGTTATGAAGATGCTGAGAGGGATGCTGAGAGGGATTACGTTGCTCTTAATTTTAAAAGTAGGAAAAAAAAATTCTGATGAATATTCTTCTTGGTCACTGAATAATCCCATATGTGTTACATAATAGCATTGATTATTATTTGGAAATGGTAGAAAACTTCAACAATAAAGAAACACCACGTATGGCTATCCTAATGCACGGCTTGTAATTTACAAGTTGTATACAGAGTAAGTAAATAAATAACACGTCTACAGAAGTCTTTTTCTACATTTATTAATTCTTCATGGATGAGTGTGGATGTAACCCTGAGCCTTCACACCGCCGGCTATAAATACGAGTCATCTAGAATGAAAGAGTTGGTGTCGACTTCCTGATGCCTTCGCTGGCCTACACAAGAAGACACTGAAGGGCATGTAGTATTCACCCGCTCATGTCATGCCAGGATGTTGGACAGTGCTTCGGGGCCAGGCAGCGCCTTGATCCTGCTCTTCATGCAAAGAGAATGTGGGCAGGCTGAAGGCATTGGCACGCTTGCCTTTAAAAGGACTGTATTGCAGAAATCTGTTGACTGAGGTTAAGATTCAAGCTTTTGGATCATTAAATACACGCTTGTGTGGAGTCCGTCCATGTAGGCCTTCAGAAATGGGCGAGTGTCACATGAAGATGTACGCACACACACACACACACACACATACATACACAAGCATACACATACACAGACTCTCATGCACTCAAAGAGGGTCTGGGTCATCTTGCCCTTGGCACTTTGTGCATTGCACTAATGCCCACAGCTGCTGCATGCTGGCTTGCAAGTATGTGTGTGTATGTGTTTATGTGTGTGTGTGTGTGCGTGTGTGTGTGCGTGCACGCACAAGCGCAAGTGTGTATGCATGTGCATGCGTACGCGTGCTTAATGCGATAGGTAATTATGTAGTCTGATCTCACAGACGAGGGATTTAAGAGCTAAGTATACTGTAATAGCCCTCACGATGTGACACATGTCTGGGCCTAATAATAGCCAAGAGTGATGAGCAAACAGATGGACAGATAAGAATGAAACACTAAGGTGAGGCTGTTATAGCGGAAGATGGCAGACTCACTATGACAAGCTGCTCAGGAGACTCGAGCTCTACGTACTTCTCTGACATGAATAACGCATTTGGAGTTCATTCGGAAGAACAGTTCTGTACAGGCGAAAGCGTGTCACGTTATTCAGATCCTGTTTGGATAAAACTGTGCGGATGATGTCAATGAATGGATTTGATCTTGTATATGCAAAACACATACTGTAGCAGGGGACAATGAAGCTAGACTTAAGAGAACTTTTAAATAAAAATCTGAGATTCAGCACGGACAGACAGACAAACAGGCAGATGGAGGGTAATGAATTGCAAGAACCTGTATAGCATGTGTGAATGAATGAATGAATGAATGAATGAATGAATATATTGATGAAACCTGATTTTATTGCACTCACAACAATTCACACCGTCAAACATATAAGACCAAATTCAGGACCATTTCAACTCGATTATAATAAATGAAGCCCCACAGGTCCCCACATGCTGCGATCAGGAAATACTCTGGCTATACATGTTCATAGCCAAGAAGTTGCGATTTTTCCTCCTGGCATTATTACTTCAGTATCTGCTCTCATAACCACAGAGGGTATAAAGTCAAATGCTGATGAATCCCATGCTGTGTGAGTTCCTGAAGAGCGAAGAGCAGAGCTTCCTTTCTGGCTCCGTCACCCAGGCTTTTGTGGAGCGATTGAAGCAGAGCGGAGTGTTTTCATGCTTGCTCACCCCCCCAAG
>JAOVVA010000037.1:7863684-7878048 GCA_028565275.1 Leiocassis micropogon | reverse complement strand
CTCCCCCTTAACTCTACGTCTCTCTGCCCACTGCTTTCTGTCTGTTGATCCTCCTGAAGAGGACAGATCAAATATTCCACTCCAGTCGGAGAGCGTGCCTTCCGTTCAGGGGGGTGCCGATATGATTGGAGCTGACGGATGAGGCCGGCGGTTTTGAAGTCTTAACAGACAGAACAACTTTGATATCTGCTTGTGCTGTGTATCACCAAAGGAACAGAGAGAGAACGAGAGAGAGAGAGAGAGAGATGAGTGACTATAAGTAAGCACTAAGCCAAAGAGAAGGAGTGAGTGAGTTAGAGGCAAGTGACAGAGCGAGAGGGATGAACAAAAGCATCTGTGGAGTGGTCAGGGCCAGCGGCAGCTTGTGTCGGAGGCTTTTTGAAGTTCAAACCATCCCCTCCTCCTCATCGTCCCCTCCCTAGTTCCTACCCCGAAGGCCTTCTCCGTCTTTCCTGCTCTATGGGAGAACCTACTGGCGACACACACATTCGCACACACTTCGCTATTACAGTATATGCTGCCGGTCCCAAAAAAAGTCCATACACAATCCAAGCATCCTTAATTCTTTCGACACAGACCTAGTTTGAGATCACAAACTACTACAAAAAGAAAACCAAGCAAATCAAGCAAAACATCTTCGCTCGATACTTTTATCTCTTTAATTATATGCTCTTACTCTTTTTTTGTCTTTTTTTTAATTCTATGCCAAGCAGGACTAAGCTTTACAGTGACAGGATGAGAGAAAGACTAAACAGATGTCGCAGTTTGGCGGGAGCGAGGGAGTTAACAGGCTTTATTTTTCTTCCTCTTTTTAAACGTCTTCCGTATAAACAGATTTCGCTGCCGCTTAAAGTGGGCTCAAAATTAAAGCATATCATTTTACACACATATTGCATGCATATTAGCGAGCCCCAGCTGCCAGTGTCCTGTTCTTAAGAGCCATATGATTGAGTTAGGGGGCCGCGGTATCAGATAAGATTTAAGCCCGCGCTCCCTGCGTGCCTCCCTCCCTCCCTCCCTCTGCCTCCTTTCGCATTTTACTGCTAACTTATTAAATGGAGAGAAATGACATTATTTTTCTGAGTGTATGTGTAATTATTGTCACACACCTGTGACTCCCACCATCTTTGGCAAGGGGGAACGAAGGTGGTGGGAGGGGAAGGGGAAGAAGGGGGGGGTAGTCAGAAAGAGCGTGTGTGTGTATGTGTGAGTGAGTGACAGAGAGAGAGGGAAAAGGAGAGATCTCATCTGGAGCAGCGGGAGTTCTCGTTTAAAAAAAAAAAAAAAAAAGGAATCAGAGAGATTAAAAAACAGAGAGCTTGTTAATCAGATCGTCTCTGTCACTGGCAGTACACTGATATCCTAATGATTCGCACAGCGGCTCCCGCTTCGGAGTCTACTGATGAGCACGAGTCTCTCCGTACCATCCACTCCAAACCCAACAGCCTTGCACTTTATTACAACACACAGCGGCTCTTCAGCCTGAGGGTCCTGAATGTCACTTTTTGCCTTTCAGAAATCTGTCAAAACAGTTTTTTTTTTTTTTTCCGTTCACACACCGGCAACAAAAGTGCTGGATGTCGAGCGCACAGCCGACTCTATTCTCTCTCCTTTTTTCTCCCCTTCCCTTTTCCTGAAGAAAAAAAAAACGAGACCACCCCGAGAAGGGGAACATATGAAATAGTGCTCAGAAGACAAAGGAAATTACCTATTAGAGAAGGAGAAATGATCTTTCTTTGCCCTCGCTCCAAAACGTGACTCACGATGGTGTAATTGTTTACCTTTGACATCGGCCATAATTCTTCTCTGTAACAGAATATTTCAACATCCCTCCTCAGTCTCTCTCTCTCTCTCTCTCTCTCCCTCCGTCTAAACACATCAAGGCCTCAGATGTCGTCAAGCCTGAATGTGTACCATTTTGACGCCCACCGTTCGCTTGTCACAAACCCCCCCCGCCCCTCCATCATCGGACGAGACACTGGGTCACTTAAAACGTGACCCTCTCTCTTTTTTGCCGTCTTGTGTAAATGCATCTATCGTTTTTCCCTCTCGAGCCGGCACTCTGGGAGGGGTCGTGAAAAAGAGCTAATCACAGCTAGTCGTGAGGCTTTACACTGTCAGTCTTGCTTTCCTGGGCTGATCTAAAAGCGTGGAAATAGCAGTGATTTTTGTGTGTGTAAGTGTGTGTGTGTGTAATGCTTTAATAGAAAACAGATGGCCACAGATGTAGGGCCGCGCCGAGCCTGGTGACATGTCTTTAATATTTTAGAGTGGTCTTGCTGTAAATGTAGAAGCAGCTGTTTCCTCCCGTTGTAAATTTGGAGTTTTTAATTCATGATTGACAGCTATTGGATTTACTGTAAATTATAGAAATGAATATGGAAGCGATGGAACAAGCCGGGCTGGATGTACTGTATGCGTGTGTGTGTGTGTGTGTGTGTGTGTGTGTGTATGTGTGTGTGTATATAGTGGAGGGGGACGTATTTAACGTCGTTCACGGCCGAATGGATTTATCACCACCCAAGTTTATTTTTCTTTTCGTTTTTTTTTTTTTTCCCGGCAAAGTGTAACTGTTTAAACACACAGCTGTCTCTCCGACTCCAGATATCCGCTGATATTTAAACGTACATGAATATTAAAGTGAAAAATACAGACGGGGAAGGAAGTGAGGAGGAGGAGGAAGAGACGAAGGAGGAGGAGGATGAGGAGGAGGAGGAGGAGGAGGGGGGGTGATTGCTAAAAGAGTTCTATTTCCATGTGTTTGTTTAGCTGCTGTTCGTTTAGTTTTAATGTCAGCCGCAAGTACAGCTCCCTTGACGCTTATGGTAGAGGTGATTGTCATCAATTCGCATCTTGGCATTTAAACCACCTGCTTCAAATACACATATTTGAAATGCAAATAAACTGCATATGCCCAGACAAATTAAAAAACGGGGCGAGTAAACACTTTTGAAGTCATAACTTTCGCTGTTTTTTTTTTTTTTTTGCGGTTGGGAGTTGCACTGTCAAACGTTCTTTGCGTCGAAAAGCCAATACCGGGAAGATAACGCCTCTCAAAGCAAACCTGCTTAATGCTAAATGATTATATATTTATTTGGGATTATATATTTATATGGGTTTGTTTTCGAAGGCATGAGGAGTTGCTTGTGCTTGTTTTTTAAGTTTTTTTTTGTCTTACCCTCCATTTGATTCTCTTGCCTCTTGGGCATTTTCCATTAAGCAGCTCTTCTGTAAAAGAGAATGCCGTGCATTTCATCCTGCTTCAGTCTTTGCTGTTATTCATACATCAATAGCCATACATCTTCTTTAGCACTGACCCTCTTTCATATCGATATTTGTATATGATCAGTACTTTTCCTCTCCATGCTTTGTCCCCTTGAGTTAGTTCTAAGGTGCATTATCCAATACTGCTGTCTCTGCAAAAAAAAAATCTTATGATGGACCCCCCACACTGCCCCGTACACCCCCCCTCAACCCCTCCCCTCCCTCACCACCACCCTTCACCAATCCCGAGGCTCTCAGTCCCGCAGGCCGATCTATGGCATTGGGTTGGACAGCTTTTTAATGAGCCGAGCGCATCATTTTTCATAAAGTGTCTATTTGGACATTATCATGTTGCGCTAACCAAATCAAGGCGTAGCACATATCTAACTTCTCCCTTTTTTTATTTTTTTTATTTTGTCTATTTCCGTCTAGACAGGCGTGTAAGTGAATATACTGATAAGAGCATTTTAATCAGGCAGATGGGCAGCTAAAATGTGCCTCCTGTACCATCTCATCACCATCGTCATCGCCATCCTCATCAGCATCAGCAGCAGCATAAGGACAATCATCATCATCATCATTACCGTCATCATCCTCCTCCTCATTGATGAAGTGACGGCGGTTTTGAGATAAGAGTTTGTCAAATCGCCTCTGTCGAGAAAACAGCTACAGAGGCAAAACTTCCAACCCGCTGTTTTTTCCTCTTCATCTCAAAAAAAAAAAAAAGTTGCTGAATGTTATTTTTTCTTCCAAATTAATGAGAAGCTTTCTGTCACATGAAGAAGACATGAATGATAGGAGGACAAACGTGAAAAATGCCTTATTAGCGTCATCGACAGCCTCCTACACCACCTACTGTAGATACGGATACGCACCTCTATGGTATATACAGTACACACACACACACACGTAAAACAGGAAAGCTCGTTGAGTCCTGATTTGAGTGAGATGTGTATTTCTGACGGCCGAGACGTGGTGTGGACAAGTGAGGGTCCTCCCCAAGAATCACCTGTCACTCGGCTTAACAAGTGTCTCGTCAAGCACCTGCACCATCCCGTGCATCATCAACGCTTTACTGCTAACGTTCACGCGCTTGTCAAGCACCAGTAGACAGAAGCCCTGACGAGGTGTTACCTAATTGTGTTTTAAAAAGCGACGACACCTCGTCTTTCTCCTTCTCTTTCTCTCTTCCTCTTCCTTCCGTGACACCTCTCCTAATGCAATTAAACATTATGAAAAACAAGACATGGCGGAGTGTTGAAAGGGTGGGCGTTGTTTGACTAAGGTGGTGGTGATGGGGGGGGGGGGGGGCTACCTGCAGAGTACAGGCGTTCAAATGAAACCGTAATAAGAGCATCAGAACGGAGAAGCATTGTCTCGGAGATGACAACGACGTTACAGAATAAGTCAGGTAATTAAAAACGCACTCCGTGTTTTGTCAAAGTGGTCATAATTGTTGAAGTTTCTACCCCTTTTTTTTCCCGCCGTGCTTGCTGTATGCAAGTAATGATTGTCTAAAAAAAAAATTTAAAAAAACGAACTAAACAACAACGAAGGGGAAAAAAAATCAATTAAATTATTGAAACGAAAAGTTGTTCTGTTCTCAAGGACATGAAGTTCTCGGCATACTGCTGGAACTGTCCAGCAGAGGGAAAAAAAAAAAAGGGAGAGAGAGATAACTTGGATGAGATGCTGATGAGAGGGGAGGGGAATGTGGAGGGGGAAAGACAGAAATAAACCAAACTCCCATCTGATGACCAGCTTGTCTATAATACTGAATCTTTTCACCGTGCCAAGATGCGAGAACAGGATAAGTCCAGATCGGAACGATCTGATGGCAGTCTCGGGCCTGCGAGCAAGAGATCACCACTTTCTTCTACGCCAAATCAGTTCTGCTACCTGCCCACACAAAGCCCTTTCCAAACGGATAAAAGCTTCAAGCATAAAATCAGGCTTGAAAAAGATACATGGCAAATATTCATGGCATTCATCTTATCCTCCCCCCATAACGAAAAAGGGGGGGAAAAAACTACAGGACAGATGATGTGGCCATCTTGAGATCGTTTGTCAACTGTCAGCCTGGGTTGACCTTGCAAAAAACAAACAGGGAGCATGGTGGCAGCGCTCGTCTTCGTGCTGAGGAAGAGGGAAGAGAGAGCGCTGTTGTTTTTTTACTAATAAAGAGTAAAAGCGTTTTTGCCTTGCATTTATTTATTTGCAGCGCCGGTTAAAAAGTGCAACAAACGTGGAAATCCATTACTTCAAAAGTGTGACCAATCCTCGTGCAGTCAATTAGGGACCGGAGACTGGGGACGCTGTTTGTCTGCTGATGGACAGAAGCTTCCTTTTTTTATTTTTCAGCTTCCCTTTCTTCCCTGTGGATTTGAGGACAGGATAGGTAGACGGATTTTCTGCATTTACTGAATCATTAATGCGCTACGTTTCCATTCTGTATTATGGAATGTTGTGTGAGAAAGAGAGAGAGAAAAAAAAGGGGGAATCACAGTCTTAAAAATGATTACTTTTAAATCATAGTGGGAATCCGTTGCTTGACAGCCCACGGAAGCTTTATTTAATCTGACCAGGTCCAATAAAAACTATAAAGTTGTAGGAAAAAAAAGTTCAGAACAGTGTGGGGTGCTAGGGCTGATTTTAAGAAAATTGCTGCCCACTGAATCCTGGAGAAAATTCATCATCACGAAACAGCTCGCTTTTTCCGGGACACATAATTAAATAGCAGTGATTTATTTATTTATTTATTTATTATTTTTGCCAAAAACAAAGTGGAACAAGGAGGTTATGAGTTACAGGATGCATTTAATTTATTATTATTATTATTATTATTACAACAACAACAACAACAACAATAATAATAATAATAATAATAATAACAAGAATGCAGAAACAAAAGCAACAACACTAATAATAACTAACGCTTTTATTAATTCATCCGTTCATTCAGAAATTGAAGCTCATCACATTAGTACTGCCTGCAAACTGAAATAGTGATGAAACATATGGCTAAATGCAGACGTCAGATTTCTTCATAAATATTTTATTCATATTTCCTGTTTGTGTGAGCGGAGCTGAGAATGCGTGTGTGTGCGCGTGTGTGTGTCCACTGTTTTTCTCCCCGTTTCTCTTCGTAATTAAATCTAATTTCCTATGAAACTGATAATCATACCAGTAAATTGCTCTCAGATTTGTCTTTTCCGATAAAGGGCAAAAATAAGGCAGGAAAACAGCTCCGGATTCAAAAGCAGGAGAAACTGGTTAAACGGAGAAATCTCAGCATTAACATCCATCCATTAACAAGATCAGCCTTAAATTGATCAGAAGTCTGTGTGTGTTTGTGTGTGTGTGTGTGTGTTTAGGAGCCAGTGTTCTGTTACACTGCGAGTTTTGGGTATGTTGTGTTTGTTTGTGGATCTCTCTCTCTCTCTCTCTCTCTCTCTCTCAGTGTGTGTGTGTGTGTGTGAGAGAGTGAAGTAAAATGGGATTTCGAGCCAGTTATTGGGTTTGAGTGGATACAAAAGGGCTACTGTTAGAGACAGCTAAAGCGGAGGCAGTTACTGTACCTTTCAAAACTAATATGTAACCATATCTGTTTTAAAAAGGACGATTCATATTACTGTGAAAGCAAGAGGAAAGTTGTTCCCATCTCTAGGAAGCTTTAGGAAATTCGACTCTTGCCCTAATGGCCCACAATTAGAAGGTGGCCTTTTGTCACATCACATAAAAAAAGGCACATAAAATTTTTCGCAGTGATGTAAAACATCTTAAGCTTTTCTTTTTTTTTTTTTTTTTTTGACGGCACAATGGCGCTTATTGTTCTTTACGGTCGCCGTGGCGACTCAAAGGTCATTTCGTACATGACTCGGCGGACAAGGGCAGCGCTGAATGAAAATTAGGTTATATGCGATCAACTAAGTTATTAATCAGATTAAAATGGATCTTCTTCGCTTCCTATTTACAAGCTCGGAGAGAAAGGACGCTTGAGGAGAGATCGAGAGAGGAGAGAAACGAGAACGTTTTATTTACTAAAAGCGCAGAAAGAACGCCGTTTAAGAAAAATATCATTATTTCCACATGAAAATCGCATATGTGCGCGTGGATCTTTTAAGCATCTGTGTCCTTGCGGTGTCGCCTCATCCAGGTAACCTTTTCTAATCCTGATTAAATTACTGCAATTAGAACGAGAGCTCCTCCACCTCCCTGCATATATTCCCTAATAAACAATGTACCGTTCTAAATCCAGTCGACAGGATTTGCATGGAACAATGTGCGAGTGTGTGCTATTTATTGCCATCTCTACAGAGGAATTAAGTGCATTTTTTAACAGCTAATGGTATAATGTTTTTTGGCTTATTTCTATATGCATTTTTTTTCCATCCGCTCTGTTCTTTGGAGGAACTTTTATTCCCCCTTCTCCGTTTGATGTTTAAATCAAACACGGCTTATTGGACCAGCTCTTCCTTTTCATAGCAGCCTGTACACGGGAGCGCGAGACACATTTGTCTGTAATTGCTGCGCTGCCTCTCGAAACACACCCCTGCCACTGTTGCCTTGGCTTCGGCACGCTGTTTGTTTTGTTTTATTAACTTTGCGGCGTCGTGCGCCATTGATGTGGAATAAAAGACAAAATAAAAGTTGACATAGTTGCGTCGCGTTTTTTTTTTTCATTTATTTTTTTATTTTTTTAAGACTATGTTCCTGCAGTCGTGTCTCTTTTGCGCATTGAAGTCAGGGCGCATTCGCTCATTACTGTTCGGCATGTGGGGTGTGCAAGTATGATTACCGCGTGTGTGCGTGCGCTCGCGTGTGTGTGTGTGTGTGTGAATATTCCAGGTGTACCTGTGCACCGGCAAGGAGTGTTATTTTATCAGAACAAGCCCTCTGAGACTGCTTCCTTAGATCTGAGGGTGCCTGGGGAGGGAGCTACAGAGCTAAAAAGGAAGATCGCAGACAGGAAGAAAAAAAAAAAAGAAAAAAAAAGTGCAGTTCCAGCTGTAGGGAAAAAACAAACTTAGAAATACGAGCAGCTACATTACAATTAAAACCATGCAGGGTCAGAAGGTCAGTCTATTCAATACTAACTCCAGTGCGTTCAGGTTATCCATATAGAGTGTATATGCATGTGTATACTGTGCAGCATCAGTGAGAATATTTTCTATTCCCAGCTTCCAAAAAGCGATGTCATTTTTTTTCCCCCTCTTATATCATGAATGGCATAATTGTTTTGCTGTCATTAGCACTGAATACTCCTTTTCCTTTCTTTTCAGGGTGGAACCTGATACTTTATTCATCCCCGTTTTTGTCCCTGACAGAAATGATGAAGCCTACATCATCAAGGTATTAGATAGAGTGAGCGAGAGAAAGAGAGAGATGAAGATTATGAGGCCTTTTCAAAGGCTTTCACCGCCCCAGCAGAAGCTGATATCAGGGGAAATTAGCAAGGGAAAATATTTTTAGAGCTTGCACAGCTGCAGAGGGAGAGCAACAGGTACCATCCAGTGGGCTTGACAACAGCGATTACAATTAATTGCTCTTTGGAAGTAGTATTTGCTCGACTGAGTGACAAGGTGTTAATTCACCTTGGTGCTAGTTAAAGCGGTAATGTTGAACATGTGAAATAGCGCCTTGCCTTCACCCAGCAATCCTGCGGAAAGCGAGGAGAGGAAAGGTCCAAACACTGTCTGTCGCTTGGGAGAATCAGAGATTGTGTGTGTACAGGACAGTATGTGTGTGTGTGTGTGTGTGTGTGTCTGAGAGTGAGAGAGAGGTTCCTCTGGCAGTGTACTCTATAACAGTAGAGGCATGAGATATTCGCAAGAGAGGAAGCTGATGTGCTTTGTCAGGTTGGCTTTAGAGTACAATCGACAAGTCACGTACTGTATGTAGCACAAATATCTGCTCTAAGGCTGATAGTGTCTTTACAAATAAACATCGACAGGATAGACTACGGGTAATGATCCAAGTGAACATGTCTGACCCACGGTCAAAAAAAAAACAAAAACAGTTATATTATATTATTCTATTTAAAAGAACATCACACAGTTTTACTGAAAATACACAGTCACTGCTTTATGATAAATGCATGCACTGAATGTCTCGGTCATTGACTTTTTTCCTTATAATAGAATAGAATGAAAATTCCAAAGAAATTTCTGATTTCCAAACAGGCCGGATTGTTAGTCATACTGAGGGCAGACTGTTCCAGAGACAAATAGCTAGGGATCTTAAAGGTCTCCCTATTCTACCAATAAAAGAATTATATTTCAATTAAAGAAAAGGGTAAAACATCAACAGAGCCGAGATATGGGCGAACTGGGCCTTCTGAAAGATGTCTTTGTGAAAGATGTTCGAAAACCTGCTTAGAAGAAGGTTGGTTGTTGCTCTTACTACAGTCGTTAAAGAAAAGTCAAATATATTAATAGCTGAACATTACTTCCTTGAAAAATTAAATAAACTTTATTGCAAACTCTGGGTGTCTATTTACTTCTTGCATATCTATGTAGAGAATTCACTCACTCACTCACTCACTCACTCACTCACTCACTCATTTTTTCTATACAGCATCGCTGGAGGCCTGGAGCCTATCAAGGCAGGATAACCCCGTCCAGGCCAGTCCATCACAGGGCACAAGCAAACACACTCACTCACACACTACGGACAATTTGGGAACGCCAATTAGCCTAATCTGAATGTCTTTGGACTGTGGGAGGAAACCGGAGTACCCGGAGGAAACCCACCAAGCACGAGGAGAACATGCAAACTCCATGCACACAGTTCGGGACTCGAACCTCAGTACAGCACCGTGCAAGACTCTACAGCATTCAGCTGAGGATAATTTTCTTTTTTTATCTACCAGTACATATTTGACATTATTTTGTGAATTATAATTTTGTTATATAAAGATTAGTCTCCAGAAAAACATTCATTCAGAAAAAAAATAAGGCACATTTTTGTGTGTAACATTTCTGTAGCCATGGGATACATTTAATTCTTATGAATCTGTATTTGTAGAGAAATGAAAGCATCATATTCATTTCTTTTAATTAAAAGGTTGAAAGTGCAGGTCTACTGCCTATTCATTAAATATGAATGTTTTGGTAAAAATGACATGAATGCTCTTCAGCTTATTCCGTACTCTAAGCACAACTGCAATGTTGAGTCTGTTATAAAGCTGAAACTGTGTAAATAGTCTGAACAATCCCGTGCACAGAACTACCCGCTTTAGGATTTATCTTTCCAAATCCCAAGCCTGACCTCTAACAGCGAAAGATGACGAAATCGGAAAAAAAACAACAAAATAAACTGGTATCTATTCATAGTGCGCGCACACACACAAGGAAGTTTATGTGGATATACAGTAGACACTGACTGACCCTCAGGCTGTACGCATCATCAGCGTGCGCCAGGCTGCCCCGAGTCTCCGCAGTAGGCCGAGCCGTGGCTGCGTGGATGCTAGCATGCTAAAACGAGCCATATTATAGCTAATTAGCCACCTGATGAGGACACTATTACTAGCAATTACCAAGTTGCATCCTAGCACTGCGTTTAAAGTCATCATATTTCTTTTCACCGCGAGCGAAGATGACAGCGAGTGGCGAACGAAAAAAAATAAAATAAGAACAGCGACGACAAAGAAATCAAAAGATATCTGTTTTGACTCTGCTCTCTCTCTCTCTCTCTCTCTCTCTTTCTCTCACACTAACAGCTTTACTAGTCTGTGAATTAGGAGACGGTAGTAATTACTTGGTTGCAAATTGAGAAAGCCATTAAGATGACAAGAGGCAATAATGCAATTGTGTGTTTGTGTGTATAATTCAATTTGTATACCTGTGGGGTTCTTCCCTTTACACGCTTACTGTATAGGGTGGTATGTGATAGGTGTAACTGAGATCCTGGAGATGCTTATGAATGTGTCAGATAAGACACAAGTGTTTATGCTATATGAGTGTCTTAAAGGGTGTCTACCTACCCGGTGCGTTCATTCTGCTGAACTGCACATGGGGATATTTAGTATCTCTTCTGTATGTGTTTGCATGTATGTGAGGGGGTGTTGGGGGTGCATGCACATGTGTACACACCATACGCTTCTTTATTTGTATTTCTAGGTGCAAGAAGGGAGTACAGGAGAATTTAATGCCTGCTCTGATCCTTTCCATCCATGAACACACTCACCCCCGTGCCGGCACCATATGTTTTTAATTATCATAATGACTTCAAAGAACCTGTTCAGAGGGACACACAAACACCTATGAGCTATTTATTACTGTGAGCTGGGGACTATAAAGAGAGAGAGAGAGAGAGAGAGAGAGAGAGAGAGAGAGAGAGAAAGAGATAGAGGGGTCAGTGGCTGACAGGAATGCAGAACACAGAGCGCCGTTCTTGACCCGAACCAGACTGGGGTCGTGACCCTCCCGGGAAGGGACCTGGATCTTACAGCCTCCTGACAGTGATAATTGGCCACTAGTGACATGAACACCACTTACAACTAAGGAGACAACTAACCACCGACAACCCCCACCCAACCTGCTTCTAAACACACACGCATACACACACATTCACAGAGACACACTGTGTACTGCCAAGCAGACTGGCAGATTCATGAAACAACAAAATGCCACGAATTCCTTCACTACATTTACGCTTCTGTGGTTTTCTGCTTTTCCTTTATAATATTTTTTTTCCTCTCTTCAGAGTCGTTTGTCGGCTTGACAAATGCTGTGGGTTTACTGTCTCATTTCTAGCGCTTGAGCTTTGCACTTGAACTTAGTAAGTGTGCAATGATGTGTTCAGAGGCCACTGAAGATTGATCAACCCGCGGGGAGATTATTGTCTTTTAAAAAAAAAAGACAAAAAAAAGGAAATTAAAAGAAAAAAGGATCCTTTGTGTCGCCGCTAAACTCGTTCTGTCATTCTCAGGCTCTCCCTGCTGTATATAAATATTTTCTGTGTCCCTCACTTCCTATGTGTCTGTCTTCTCTTACATCTCTGCTAACCCTTTCTCTTTTTACATGACTTATTTCCTCTCTTATGCCTTGCTGCCTTTGCTTCCATCTCTATCCTTCCCCAGCGTTCTCTGCTCATCTGTCATTCTCCTTGAGCGAGCTGGAGAGAATGGGGACAGGGTTCACCGCCTTTCCACCAGGGGGTGTCATGGCCTTATGAACTAGGATGAACCGGGAGAAGAAAGGCCCATAGACACAACCTGAGCCCTCTTTCTCGGTCTTTCTCAAGCATTTCTTGACTGGGTGGTAAAAGTGGCTGAAGGGTGGCAGCTTCACAGCTACTAGCGGTAAACATCTGAAAGCGGTACTCGATGCACGAACCAAGAGCTCACACTCTGTAAAAGTAGCCAGTGCTCATGCCACAGCATGCCACTGTAAATACCCTAAAGCCAGTGAGCCTCCTGCCCCGTCACCTCCACTTAGCCCTGATCTCACAGAGGCTAAGTACAGCCTGTGTATCGATATACTCTTCCCACACACACACACACACACACATACGCAGACACTCAAAGTGGAGGCATTTTTCACTGTGCCTAATGGTGCCGCAGAGGGCGAATCGAGATAACCATTTACCTAGCAATCAACAACAGCAGCAGCAATGACAACGACAACAACAACAACAGCGGTTGCGGCCCGAGGACAGAGTGGCCTGGAGAGCTTGGAGACACAAGAGGGATGGAGTGACAGAAAGTAAACAGAAACACGAGAGAACACCAATGATCTCATCTCTACCTCTCTCGCTTCCACTCTGCGTTGCCACTTCACCATAACTATAAGAGATCCTTTTTCTTAGCCACTGTGGGTTGTTTTTTCCGGACGCAAATTAAGCCTAGGCCCCGGACTAAATTTCACAGTCAATGGAGTTCCCATTATAAATGTGTTTAAGTAAAGAGCTGGGCTAAATCTGAGCCCTGTTCTTTTATTGCCAGTGTGGGACGTGTAACAGTTTGACGAGTATTCAGAAAGGAAGTAGATCTCGTATTGAAAAGAATGTTTTAAATCTTTTAATCGTGATGTACTGTGAATATTTCAGAAAGCACCTATTGTATGATTATTGAACGTTGTGTAAAATGTCGCACTCTAATTAGCAGATCTATACCGTAATTATGAATACTACAATGTGCTTTAAAATTTAGCACCTAAAATAAGCATTAAATATGTAGATCTAAAAAAAGACCAAAGAAAATATATGAGAACTCCGTATTGCACAAATGCATTGTTGACTCGTGACTTATGGGAACATATAAGACAAAAAGTAAAATAATAATAATAATAATAATAATAATAATAGGAAATTATATTAGAAAACTACTAATTATATACTACTACTTATATACTTTATAATATTAGGAAATTACTATAATTATACTACTACTACTAATAATAATAATAATAATAATATAATATTATTATTATATAATTATTTGATTGGTAAGAAGTAAGAAATCATTTTAAAAATGCAATATAATTTAATAAATGAATACATTAATGACATGTTTAGCAACTGAACTCCCTGGTTTCATACCATTACCTCTACAATATCAAACACTTTTTACCCTATGTAATAAATAAATAAAACAATAATACCCCACACTACACACAACCGTTTGAAAATCCTACGCCGTCCGAGATTGCTGATGTGAAATATGCGCTGTCTCATTTTAGCCTCCGCGTTTGGAGCAGTACAATATACAATGTATACATAACGATATCGCACTTACACAATTGGGTATTGATTATATGATAGGCTTACACAAGCACCCCAGTACAATGGAACACAGCCATTAAGAGATCTCAACAATACACGTCTAATCGACTAGACCGCAAATAGGCCTGAGATCAGAGAGAAGTCAGCACCGAGTTGCAGACGTTCGTTTGATTAATATGCCTCACGCAACATGTGAGATGGTGTTAACAAATACTATCATCTGAATAGCAACTTGCACAGAAATCTATGTGGATTATTGGATATGTGGTACACGGTATGCTTTTGTTGAAGACGAATGAAAAATTTGGTGTGTGAATCAGAGATCGATGTGTGTGTGTGAGTCTCAAAATACAATTAAAAAAAAAAAATATATAT
>JAOVVA010000037.1:7834330-7862425 GCA_028565275.1 Leiocassis micropogon | reverse complement strand
ACATATATGTATAACCAGCTCTTAAATGTAATACTATAAAGAAAAAGAAATCAGGTTCCAGTCAGAATAAATGTGCCGTTCTGGTTCAGGAATAGACATGCTGAATTTCAAATATTAATGGTTTCTACTCGATTTGCATGCAAACGTAATGCAAGCCCACTTCAGCTAATCACATAATCACATTTTGCCTGATTTTAATTGAATTTTGGACAGGAAAAAGATGGGTCAGTATTCATGACCCGTCCAATCTACAATATATAGTATCTGCATGTGGTCCATTAATATACAGTCTAAAGGACTGATGTGTTCATTTTCTGTTTTTTTTTTTACTTTTGTATTAAATATATACTTACTCTTTATATCGATTTAGATTAATGCTTGTGGATTCTGTAAGTGCAATGGTTGTTGGTCAGTATTAAATGGCTATTAAGTGTATTGCCTACACTTACACTGTTGTGGTCTGGAGAGAGTTATGTCAAGGGTTTTTTTCTTAGTCGAATGAAACAGTATAGTAAGAAAAGTGAGTCTTTCTGAAGGTGGATATGGCATGCTCCTTTTTTTTTTTATTGCTTTCCTTTCACAATTGCTGTCACTATTCATTGCCTCTTCCAACTGAATAAAGTGTGTTGTTGGTCTTTTCCTGTCCTTCAATGCTTATACTGTATATGTTCCTCGGAGATGCCTACGCTGTATCACAGTGCACGTCACCCGCACACGTGCCTTCAACCGCAAGCACCGGGCAGGGTGAGTCAAGCCTGAAAAATGCCTAACAAAAAAACTTTTGTCTTAGAGACAAAGCTTTATCTTGAAAGGTCAGTATCTTGCTAATGCAGCAAGAGAAGAGTGCGTCACAAGGGCATTTTTTTTTTAAAAACGTCTCTTGATTAAAGGAAGATATTACAACATGAGACATTCACCATGTGGACAAAAAAAAGCATTCATTTTCAGCCCTGTGAATGACCTCCTGTGAATATTAAAAATGCAACAGGTTCCTGCATGATGGACATATTTTCCATAATCGAAAGGTCAAAAGGAGCATTAATTCTTAATGAAAACTGTTTAGGCAAAAGAAAATGAAACATACACCACTCTACTCCATGCCACCACTTCCCATTGTACTGTACTCATTCGACATGAGAGACAACACTGACCTATCCAGGCTCAATACTTTTCACATACTGTAATTTGCGCTGAATGAAGAGATCCTTTCCCTTTTGTGCGCAAATAGAGCGATGCCATCTCTCCAATCACTGTTTTCTTCTGTGGTTTTTTTTTTTGTTGTTGTATAAAACGACTCTTTAGCCCCGTGTGTAGTTCTATTACTGACGCAGAATCCGTGGCACGACGTGAGAGTGTGTGATTCACTTCTTGCTTGATATGAGGCGGTAAACACCGGCCCAAATGTCACAGAATCAACCTACATACTGTACGGTCTTCACTTACATATATTCCCCCTCCATCGGAACGCAGCTAATAACGAACAATACCAGGATAATCGCTCTGGTTCCGCCTTATATCGTTCTCGCTGTTGATTAATTCCTGTTTACTAATCAAGCATAATACACAGTGCCTGAGCAAAGTGCAGTATCTTAAACAAACCATGCAAATGTTCAGAATTAAAAGAACAGAAAGTATTAAGACATATTTGTTCAAATAAAGCCGCTTAATCAAACAAGTCTGTTAAAAATGCGATTGGCTTTCCTTTCCCTCTCCTTAATCTTACATCTATTTGCAGTAAGATTGTTTTCCTTAGAGCAAAAAATAAAATGTCTGCCTTGCTCCTCTGTGTTTGCAGACTGGAGGCAATAACACTAATGTAAAGCTTCTAAACTAAAAGCATGTGTCTCAACACTCGGTTTGAAAATTAGACTCTGCTCTTGATAAATAATATATTAAGACAGAGAGCAAAATGGAATATACATACATTATATTGGCAGACAGTTTTATTTCGGCAAAATGAATAGCATTAACTGCTAGAAATACCTTCCTGATATTTGAGAGGGAAAAGAAATACCCAGAAGCTAAATTCGACGAGCTGTAGCACTCACTTGCCTTAAACTACTTCGTACTGACCTGCACTACAAGTTCAATTCTCTGAGTATTTTTTCATTTGCAGTTTTATATCGCTGAAATGTCGAAAAGGGGCACAGTGAAACACGGTAGTCTCAAAGAGCTCTAGTAACATTCACAGAGTCATGAAAGCTGACAGTTCATTTTTCACAGGGCCATAGATCTTTGGCTCTTATAAAGTAATGGGCTTTGGGGAGAGGTCTTATGAAAGCTAAGATAGTTAAGTGCTGTGTGCCAGGGATGACACAGGGAGTGGAGGTCCTGCTCCGCTCTAACACAGACACCCTTAATCCCAGTTATGAGAGGAACAGAGAGAAAGAAAAGGGCTGCGGACTGGGTAATATAAAATAGTAATAAAGATTAATCTGTTGCTGGTTGTCGAATAGATGGTCTCTAAACTTGCTTGAAATTAGGTTGAATTCACTCAAAAGCAAATCTTGTGTTTCTACTGAGAGGGCATATATTGGTGTGTTGGGGTTAGAGGACTGTTATTGCACATGAATTCTGTTTGGGAAATTGTACGGCGTGAAAGCATTTTAATGCAGTGTGGCTTTCAGGCACTTAAAAAAACAGTAGGGATACAAATGAAGGTGTAGGAATTTTTACTTTTATGGTACATGTCAACATAAAAAGTGGTCTAAGTCTATTAAAAAAAAAAAAAAAAAAAAAAAAATATATATATATATATATATATATATATATACACACAGTATATGGCTCACTTACCCGAGGGGTCAGATCTCTTAATGCCAGAGCTGCTTCCTCCACCTCCTCCACCAGAGCTGCTGGACAGGCCTCCGTTGAATGCTGCTAGGCTTTCAGAACTGTAGGCCCGCAAGACTGACAGCATGTTCATCTGGTGCTCCAGGTGAGCCTGCTCGGGCTTCAGCAGGCCTGGAGGACCGCTGCCTGGAGAAATGAGATTCAGGCTCGGCTGCTGCTGCCACTGCTTCTCTAAGGTTGGTGGATGGGGTGGAGATGCACCACGTCCCTGGGCAATCATGGCTAACTTTGCTCTCTGAGCATCTTTTCTAGACAAGGGAGAATCAGGATGCATTCTAATGGGCCCATGGTCTTCATCTTCCATATCTCTCATCTCCATATCTTCTTCTTCCTCTGCATCTGGATCTTCGTCATCAGAGCGCACCTGGTGCTCTGCAGAGGCAGAATTGGATGACTGTTCTTCATGGCCTGCTTCATCATCTTCTGACTGACCTTCCTGCTCTTCGCATGCCTCCATTTCAACACAGGACACCTTGTCAGAAAGCTCATCCTGACCACCCATTTGACTGTTTGGATTTTCTTGCTGGTCCAAGAATCCAGCTGGACCCCTGGAGGATCCATCATACACAGGGCTAAAAGGCTTGTAAAAGTCGCTTGAAAATGTTCCGATGGAGGCTCCGTGTGGGTTCGGCTCAAGGTGATTAGACCAACCAATTTGGTTCTTCAAGTCTCCAGGTTCAGACTCCTGCTCTTTAATGCCCTCATGCAGGTGAAGAAGGCCTGGAGGAGGAGCTAGACCAGAGTTGCCAGTATGGGAAGATTCACCCAGTAGGTGATCTTTAACTTCTTTTCCCTGGCCTGATTTGGTTTTACCCATGTGGTTGGCTTGCAAGTGAAGAGCCATTAACTCCACAGAGGCAGTGGTAAAGGAACAGAACAGACACCCATGCCAGGCGACATTGTCCTGGATGGTGATTGATGCCCCAGGCAGGGTTCCTGCATCAGGCCTGACTGAAAGATCCAGAGGTTCATACTGGGAGCGAATACCCTCAGTTGGTTTGGTCTCAGAAGGGTTCTCGTCCTGGTTGGCATCACTGGCTCTCTTGATCTTGGGCTCTGTGCCATCCAGGCCAAAGTGCTGGCCATGTAGCTGGTTCTCTCGTATTTCCTTCTCTTTCTTCATGGAATTCGGTACAAAACTATCCATGAAGGCCTGAAGAGAGCCCTGAAAGTTGACTCCATTCCCCATCATACTTTGATAAGCCCGTCCCAGGTCTGAAAAACTGGCTGGGCTGTCCCCTCCAGTGGCTTGACCTTCAGGGGTCTTCATGCTCTCAGAACTGGGCTCAGCCCCTAGTCCATGGCGGTCGCGCTCTCTCTCACGGTCTCTCTCTCTGGGAGAGAGCATAGGAGGAGTGGCCCACTGTGTAAGCATCTGGCCTCCTCTAAAATCAAGGCTGGAGGGCATCATCCCTTTGAAGACCCCACGTAGAACATCAGGCCTTGCAAAGATGCCACTCCCACTGTTGGTCTTGCTGTGGTCATCTTTGTGATCAGAGGATGGAGGGTGGTTGGCAGAGGAGGCATTGCCATTCTGACGCTCACGGTGGTGACGCTCAAGGTGGTACTTCAGGGAGGCAGACTGGGTGCCAGCATAGTCACAATGAGGACATCTGTAGGGCTTCTCACCTAAAGACATCAAGATAGATCAAGTAAGAATACCAAATATTCAAATCTGCAGCAAATATAGTTGTTGTGAACGCCCCCCCAAAAAACCCCGGTGACAATGTCTATTACAGTAGATATCCAATACCCTATTCAACATTCAGTAGCCACAAGCCAACCATTCTCTGTGGAAGAGAGAAGGAGGAGGAGGAGTGTTTTTTTTTTTTTTTTAATACAGGTTGATCCAGCTCCACCGAGTGAGCTATCACTCATATCAGCACCATAAAAAACACTTCGCCATATGGTGCCTTCAGTCCACTACAGAGATCATATTTTCAACTGACAACAAAACTGTCTGGATGTTATCTCTGTTCCTATAGGGGAGTACAAGTGAGTGGGGTCTGCTTGTAGCTATACTCTTTTGTTTCCAATCGGCCTTGTTCGTTGTCAGATCTCAACCTTGGTGGCGAGATGGTGATTCCTTGAACATTTTCTGGAATTTATCATACAGATAAATCAAGCTCTGCAGAAGCTCGCGATTCCCTACAGAGTCTAGGCTTGACTGTTTAGTCCAAAAGTGCAATGGACAGAAGAAAAAAAACCTGCTATGAAACTGAAGCAAAATTTCTAAAATCTGCATATGTGTAGCATATGATCCTCTTTCTTAAAAGGCAGCTTTAGATCAAGATTTAAGGAACGTGAAGGGTGGAATGTGCCATAAAAAAAAAAAGTATGCACAAAACATGATAGAATATACAATAGAACATTTGAAAATGGAAGGAATACGTCTGCATCTTAATATCCCATACATTCTGGCAGCCGTTATAAAATGTAAAAAAAAAAAAAAAAAATTAAAGCCATATTCTGACTTAATAAGCAATAAAGCCCAGAAAACATAGCTTGATTTCCTGAGGTACATTAGTGTTGCAGTTAAGAAAAGGAGTGCAGAGCTATGGAAAAAAAGAAAAAACAAATATAAAAAGATGTTTGTCAAGTACTGTGTTCATATGTCTTTGTGTGTATATATAACTATAAAAGGTTTAGATTATACACATGGAAACAATTTTTATCTGAGAAAAAAATGTTGCATTGTTACGCAAGACTGAACTGAATGATTTAAGTCTGGCTCTGTAGTAAATCATGGATATAATTAGCAAATGGCATACTGCTCAAGTAATTTATCATTATTTGGAGGGCACCATTCCAGAAAAAAAAGAAAGACTCAAAAATCTGCAGACCTACAGAACACAGCTTACCAAAAAGGGTCACAAAAATATCACCTCAATACTTCATTGATAGAAGAGTTAAAAGAGAGGGGGGGGAGAAAAAGAGGGGGTGAAAAAGAGAGGGAGAGCGAGAGTCATTTATTGCTTTACACTGGAGTGCGTGTGAGGCTTAAATTTAAAATAAACCATACAAGATGAGCTTTTAACCCAATAAGAGCTTATCCTCTGAGCAGGATAACAGGGACTTGGCCTGATTCAATAAGGAAATGTCCCTGATGCAAATGATCATTTTCAATTCCTTTAACTGGACAAAATGATATTCTGTGCCCAAAATTAGAGGCAATCTGCTAGGGTGATCTGCTTTTCCCCTTTTATTCCTTCCACCCAAAGCTTGTGTTTTAATTCATGACGACGCTGAGGCTGTCACTTGTTAAAGCACCATTATAAGGGAGAAAAATAGAAAGATGTGAATATTTTGTGCAATGTTACAATTAAGAACACTAGATAAATAATGGGTATTTATATAGACAATAAGCAAGTGCTCTCTCTCTTTCTCTCTGTGTGTGTGTGTGTGTGTGTGTGTGTGTGTCTGTGTATGCACACGCATGGCGTGTTCTTTGTGCACCATTTGGACTCAGTAAGACATCTGCTCCATCATACGTCAGGGGCATGTGTGACATCTGGGGAATATACTGTATCCTGCCTTGCAACATTACACACAATTTACTGCTAAAGGTCATTATGTACCCGTTAATCCACTTTTAATTGATATCCGCACAAACAGCACAACCTCTGAGAAACATAATGGATCGCCAAGGCCCAGAGGTAGAGGAATGATTATTTTTCATCATTTAAGATGAGGGAAGGCGGAAGAAAAAAAAAAAAAAAAGAAGAAGAATTAAAAAGTTTTCTTTCCCAAGCTTTCGTTCACTGTTGATGGACTGTCTTAATAAAAATAGGGGAAAACACACATCAAATTGCCATCTGGTACTGTATGACAGACTTGATATAAATTACAGAAGCCTCTTGCTGAGAGTGGTACATATCATTTCAGAAGTTCATTTTGCCGGTTGCTCTTTCCACTTGAAGGAGTCCGGCTCAAACCGATTTCATCTGGATTTGTGCGATTTGTCACGACTCCATAGCAACCACGCAAATAAACACCCAGAGCCTCTACAGAAGGGCAATTAAAATAGTTAATAGATATTACATACTTTAAGATGGATTTCCATATGGCTTTATATAATGGTGAAAAGACAGCCGGTATAGTGCAGGGATGGAGAGATCGACTGGTCTGGAAAAATAACTGTCTTTTATGTTCGGGGGTTGTTTATCTATGTTAAAGACGCGGAGCCAAAAACATCAAGGTGCTCATGTTTTCTGTCAGTAAGTGTTGTTTAGTTTCTAAATTGTGCTTTACTGTAAGGGCTATTACTGCAGTTCATGCATTCATTTTAAAGAGAGCGGGGGAAAAAAAGATGAAGAAAGGAAAGGAAAAAACGAGCGGAAATTATGTTTCTATAGACTAAATAATAATAATAATAATAATAATAATAATGATCATGTCTACCACTGAATAAACTTTCCTTGACACTGCTGTGAATCTCTAGACTGTCTGACCTTTGTAATTTACAGTGCTTACGGCTTGGAACGGTAGCAGCTGACCACACACCAGTGCTTAATCACTCTCATTCTCCTGAGTAAACTTTTTAAAATACTACTTGATACAACCATAAAACTCCAAAACTGCATCCAAGCCTTTTTTTTTTTTTTTTAACTCTTGTCAAAAGGACTCGCACAGCTTTTGTAACAAGTTAGCACGACTTGACCCGAATGTCCCTTTTTTAAATAAAGGTGATCCAGTCGATACGCAAGTTCTCCTGTGCCCTGAAGTTATGTGGAGCCGTTGTCAGGAGCGAGGACCTTTTTATTTTTTACCCACAGCTGCTTACTGCTAAATAGTGCCTTGTCCAGAAGGGGACAATCTGTGTCTCTAATTGCTGTCACTGAAGCCTAGATTCATTATGTGACTTTCCCATTAAAATGTGAGCATTAATTTGTATAATGAAATATCACCCACTGCAGTGTTCATTAGCTGTGGCCCCACACTGTATGCCGCACAATGTTAGCTACCTAGCAAACTGTGCTTAATTTCACTAATGGATATTTTCCCACTCACTGTTGGAGAGGAAATTAATACTGTAACATTAGCTCTTTAACTTTTGGAGAAATTTAAATTCACTTCATTCCTTTCAAGCCAGCATTAGAGAGTCATTAATCTAACATTGTGTTGCACAATGCCGTGGTCCTCTTAGTAAGCAATGCCATTATGATGGGGGAACGCGGTACGGATCGAGGGTCATCTGTGATGCCCTTTGTGTCATCTGCATGTCTGATTCTTTTAAATCAAGCAGTGGATGTTTTGTCTAATGTCAGCGGGCTTTGTTCCCGTCCCTGATTGTGATTAGGAGGGAGGAATTCGGGATGCAGGAGGACGCAGGGCGGTTGTTACCTGCTGATCTAAAGATCAGATTCATCACTTGTACAGGTAGTGAAAATGATTTAAAGCCCCAGTCAGGATGTTTTGGAAATCAATTCTTTTTTTCAGGCTTTTCCACTAGATTTATGTGTCGCGAGTGTGAGCGCGGCCGATTTGTTCGATGTAAAAGATTTCAGCTGGTCTTGTTTAACCAGGAGATTGAATGATTTTGATCTTCAGTTCACAGTATGTCGATTGGGTGGCATGTCATTAATCAGATCATATGCACAGTTATTTAGATTTTGATTAAGGGAAGGAAAGGGGGGGGAAAAAATCTTTCTTTGCGGTATTGATTCATTCCAAACTTGGACCATGGGGGTGAAAACTTTATGACAATTTTATATCCAACATGGCTCACACATCTTGCAAACAAATCAAGGCTGGTGTAAACTGCAGCATTGGCAGTCTGTAAGGACGTCAGCAGTGTAAACACGCACATACAGTACACAGACACACACACACACACACACACACATACACACACCAGGCTGCCTGGTGAGTTGAGTGAGATGAGTGAGTTGAGTGAGTGAGTGAGTTAACGGAGCTGCGGGACGAGGGCCTCTGCTTCCTCTTCGGAGAAATATGGCCCTACTGGGGACCCTTACCCTCTTCTCAAAGCATGCATAACTCAACCTCCCTGAGCTAGAAACATATTTCCCAGCTCCGTGCCCTTGCTCCCTCCCCTCTGCTTATAGGGACATAACAGTGCTGCACCGAGACTTAAAGCAATCCGTCTCCACGAACCCGGGAGCAGCTGACGCCGACACTTCCCTCGGACCTGCCTGTCAACGGACCTGCCTGACACCACATTTCCTCATTGCTTCACACTACTAATTCATCCGTATACAATTTCTCTTCATGGCTCTGTTCTAGTGGTACTTTTTGATATTTGAGACCAGCATGAAGTTCTGTTATAAACTTCCTTATATTTTAAACTAAACACTGTGTCCGCAGCTGCACGCTGACAGCTTCGTGACGGCTTTAAAAAACGGGTTACAGGAAAAAAAAAAAACGATACCATGTTGGCTGCATGGCCTTAGCCTCTGTGCATGTGTGTGTGCGTGTGTGTTTAAGCTTTGAGGTGTAATCATCAGCTCCAAGGCTAGACGTGCCATACAATCAGGCTTTAATTCCCCCAGAACAGCAGGGCTATGTGCTTCTTATTAAGTGGGACGAATACTATTTGGGTGGTCTCCCTTCTTCCTTGTAAGCGCATACCAAAAAAATAACAACCATCAATTTCCTGAACCGAGAGCCATTTCCATTTTAAGTTAGAGCGAGAGTGCAAGCTGTCCTCAAAGCACTTGTTGAATAGTTTTCCCTTTCATTATTTTATAATTTTCTTTTTTCTTTTTTTCTTTTTTTTTACATGGCCCTCTCCAGATGATGTTTTAAAGGTATTGAGGGAAGCCAAAGCAGTAAAGTAACTAAAGAAAAAAGTATTTAAAAATGAAAAAGCCTACATATGAGTTATGAGTCTACAGATGGTTGATTATATTGCGCTGAAAGGAAGAAAAAAAAAAAGAAAAGGAATTTATTGTGCTCATGATATGATATAGTTTCGCACAAAGTTTCTATTTACACTGTCTCATGATTTCTTTTTCTGTCTCACACACACACACACACACTCTCACTCACACTGGCAGTGACCTCGCAGTGCTTCCCTGTGTTAACTAGGACAAGCTGTGCAGGAGAGTAACTCTCAGCTTCGCTGTGGGCTACACAGCAGAATTTCACCGAACTCTCTACATCATTACTGTAAAAGTGGGAAAACTCCGTGATACAAGCAGGAACTCCAGGGCATGTGAGCCGTGCTACACGTCAGAGTAACATGACGAACCAAAGCAAATGGCTGTGGTGGGTTTTGTTTTTTTTTTGGTGGGAAAAAAAAAGGAAGATGGTGCGCCGTTGATGAAGATGTGATGTGAAGTGTGAATGAAATGTAGACAAATTGTTTCAGTGTTAAACATATTTATTGGTTTTGGACCAATAAAAATCCTGAGAGTTTGGATTTTGACTTAAACAGTATATACAACAATCCCAGGACAAGGGTTTAGCCTTGGCAGTTTTTAAATCCAGTTAAAAAAAATATATAAAGCTGTGAAGAATTATAATCAACATGATTGACAGATAATGAGAAACGCCTCCTTGGCCTAATTGGCTGGATCTTGGTGGTCCAATTTGTTTTTTTTGTATTTTAAAAATGTTAATTTTAAAAACCTGCTAGCAAGGGTGGGAATTTAAATGGATGGATGGATGGATGGATGGATGGATGGATAGATAGATAGACAGATAATGTGTCAAAATGTTAGTTAAAAGTAGAAGTATCTGGACAAAATGTAGTCAAGGGAAAGGCAAAAATGTTACTTTTTAATGTATATTTATTTAATGTATTCATACGATGCAGAATATGATTACTTTTTTTTTCCTATGCTGATTGGTTTGCTTTGAGACCTTCGAGATTTGTAATGTGCGTACAAAAGAACTAAATAAATGAATGCAAGCTGTAAAAAGTAAGTTTTTTTCCCCCTCATAAATGCAATTAAGCAATAGTATTCAGTTTCAATAACACTTGAGTACGGTATACAGCATAAACCACCAAATAACAATTAAAGTTCTCAACTACTTTCCGTTCCTGACTCCTAATACGTAAGAACTTGGTCCACGGAAATGTTCCAAAAACACTCACACATGGGCTAAAAGTGACAGGATTGTGTTAGACGTGATAGTGACGTGTCTGCTTTCTTACCCGTATGTATTCTCAGGTGGACTTTCAGGTGATGGGAGGTGCGGAAGGACTTGCCGCAGTAGGGGCAGTCTTTCATGGCGGAGCCAACGCTCCTCTCTCGGTGCTGGGTGGCAGGAGGAGGAACTGCTCCTGGTGCCTTCGCCATCTCATCTCCAACATCTGACAGAGACAGGGCAGGAGAATGAGAGAGAGAGAGAGAGAGAGAGAGAGAGAGAGAGAGAGAAACACACAGAGCGAGGGAGAGAGAGAGAGAGAGAGAGAGAGAGATGTAATTCGGTGAGTATTCAGTTTCACTTCAAACCAGCCACAAGCCACTCTGCTTTTCTTCCACTTGTTCTTTTTTTTTTCTTCTCCCGTCTTTCCTTCTCCTTTCAGCCTTTTTTGCTGCACAAATCTGCTAACACCACACAAAGTCAAACACATCAATGGGTTCACGCGCGCCACTTTCTTTTTTTTTCCTCGCCGCACTCTCCTCGGTCTGACAGAACGCTGACAGTTCAGAAGCTTTTCAGGTTGCTTTAGAGACGTCGCCTTGACGCCCTCCCCTACGTACACACTCCAATTCTTCCATTTTATCCCTCCTATCATCATCTTTACCGGGTAGCATATGGCGGATTGTGTCAAAACGAACAATACGGGAAAGGAAACAGCTATGTCAGCAGTTGGTCTGTGCCTTCGTGTTGCGCCCTGGTTTTGACAGGTGACGTCGGCGGCGTGGCTGATAGGAGAGGGTGATAACGAAGGCCTCGCTCTGATTGAGCTGCTGTCACTACAATACTCTAAACGTGTCAAGACCAACAAGCCCGGGCTCGGAGATAATTAACCACGCTGAAGTGAGTTATTACAGGAGATGCTGGATGTTGGAATGGTACAGGAGATTATGCCGAGGTATTTGCACATATGCTCGGAATTATTATCCCGCATTAGATCACGAGTTCATCTGAATCCTCGCACACGGCGGAGTTTGGCTCCTGACCAGCCACGGAAAAGTACGCAGCATAACTCAAATCAGAACGTTTCGGATCTGCCGTTGCAGTTTTTGTTGGTTTTTTTCCTTTCTTTTCTATTGTAACTTGAACTACAGAAGTACTAATGGAAGTGAAGTAAAGTTTAAAAGGCCAGCTTTCCTCAGTTCCTCGGCGCTACCTGATATGATACGTATGCGAGGAAAGAAACGGTCTAACCCACTTAGACAACCGTTCTGCACCATCTTGGTTTTTTTTTTTTCCAATAATCTTTCCATTTCTTTATATTTCTTCTAGCGCTTTTTAAAAATCAAAGGAGATTTAGGAAGTTAAAAGAGAAAGGATGAAGTCAGCATTCTCTTCCACTCTTGTGACTGATCACGTGCCTGTGATTTGCTTCCCTCGCTTTGCCTACACACATTACATTGTACTGCGTGCCCCATTTTTTGACCCAAACATACACACAATGATACAAACACCTACTCTGACCTAGTTCGAGTTTGTATCCTGATAAATTAGCTTTAGTGACAAGTGTGTGTGTGTGTGTGTGTGTGTGTATGTGTATGTTTTTTTTCCCCTTCTTTTGGAGAAAGCTACAAGAGGGGAGGTCAATTCACAACGAATCTACTGAAAAAAAAAAAAAAGTACAACAGTAGCAGATTCTAAAACTTTTCCTGTACTCGTTTTAAAACGGCTTTAAAAGCAACTGCACGACAAACACACACACACACATACACAGTACAAACACAACCAGACGGCCCGACAGCGGTGTCTTTAATCAGCTGACTGCTTCCCGGCTTTTAATATGGCCGTTCCAATTACTGTAAAATTCATCCTGCACCGTATAACCACAAATATTGACAGTTTATTGCACAACACATTTATGACATTTGAAGGTCACCCCATATATTACGCTCCATCCTTCTGCCCAGGGTGTCTGCAACACAGAGCTTCCCGATAACCCCCCACCTATAACTATTTTCTCTGTATTGATTTTCCATTTCGCATCCTCTTTTTATGCAAAGCGTGAAAAAAAAAAAATCGGTAAGAGACACACACAATATTAAAGTATTCTTCATCATTTCTGCCCATCAGGTGTCTCAGTGTGTATGTGTGTGTGTCACAAGCCGGGTATCGGCTTCATATTTTAAATTGCTAATATGTACAAACAATACGTCTCGAGGGTGAGTTTTGTAGACGCCGCACCACAACAATCTTATTGTGAACACTGTGCTTTAGAGACGTTTACCGTCGATGTAATCAATTGCACTTAAGGAACGATATAAATGAAATTTATAATGATTCATCATATACGATTAACTCGTTCATGCGCACTGTAGATCAGAAACGGTATCGAATGGTCAGGATTACACTACACACTCCTGAGGTTGACGAGTGACTGTTGAGCCGTAGTATTCTATTCAGATGAGATACTGTATCTGGACAGTGCTGAGGTGTGAAGTGTGTGTTATGCTCCGTACTGGGCCTGCACTAATGCACTACAGCAAACTGAAACAAAGAGCTGGGATCAGACCAAGGGCCAGTGGCATGAGCCATCTGGGAGGAGGAGGAGTATCAGTCACTCACCCTGCTGTCTGTCTCATGTCTCACACACACACACACATAGGCACATACACACTCTTCAGCTACTCATCAGCTACCACCAGGGTGTGTATGTGTTTACTGTAAGACAGGATATGGACTGTATATGGATTTGCATCTGTGTGTGTATGTGTGTGTGTGTGTGTGTGTGTGAGACTGTTTGAACGTGTTTGTATGTGTGCATCCTCTGGAGTCCCTCCAGATGGACCACACCCTGTTCCCATTAATGAAAAGAAAGACAACAAAAACAAAAGCTCTCTCTTAATGGTACTTTCCCAATCACACTCGCCACACCAAATCAGGTTGTCGTGCGGTTTTGATTGCTCTCGTATCACTTTCCGGAAATTTAAAAGAAAAAAAAAAAGGAGAGAGAAAGAGAGAGAGAGAGAGAGGGAGAAATATAAAAAGACAAGACGCCTCTCATCTCCATTACAATAATGTGTCACGTGTCTCAGTCAAAGCCATTGACCTCTCTCTTACAGGAGCCTGCGCCAGACAGTAGGAGGAATGTAACAGAAACAAAAAATGATAAATAATGATAAGATGGAGACAGATATAAAGAGAGTGCTAGAGATAGATAGAAAGAGAGAGAGAAAGCGAAAGAGAGGGAGAGAGATATACAGAGAGAAAGGGGTAAATGTGATGACATCATTTGAAAGGCATTAGGCTTTTAAAAATGCACCCGGGGGGAGTTGATTTCCTTACGCCGAGGCAACACAACACCATCCGGCTGATGGGCGCACTACACGCTCTTTTTTGATTTGGACCCGTGCCATCTTTGTGAACGGGCTGGTTCAGGCGAGTTAATCAATTTGAGGTTTAGTTACACTGCTGAGGCTAGCATTCTAGCGGCTGCTCGAAAAAAGTAATCGGAACTCGCTGAATTTATTAACCAAACACCAATTATCATTAAAC
The DNA here is from genome assembly GCA_028565275.1 of Leiocassis micropogon. Lineage (NCBI taxonomy): Eukaryota > Metazoa > Chordata > Actinopteri > Siluriformes > Bagridae > Leiocassis > Leiocassis micropogon. Next base: position 7,847,971 of record JAOVVA010000037.1, on the reverse strand, counting down.
ACCACTGCATTATCTCTTACTTTTACTACCTGACAAGGACTACTTAATGAAATTTTAGATTAAAGTTATTTAGCCGGCTGATTTACGGTGGTCGAAGTTCCTAATGCAGTCTCGCGGCATGGATCCCAGCTTAGGCAGATTTTATTTTTTTAGGTGTATGCCAGCAAATCCTTCATTGGTATCACAACAACGAAGTCTTTTGCCCAGAAAAAAAGCACTGCAGTCGAATTGCCAGCGTTGGCCGTGAAAGGAGCAAACCAAAAACCCTGACCGGGGTGTCAATGAGGAAATAAATTCATAAAACATAATGGGAATTTAAATAATAAAAAAAAAATTAAAAAACAGCCTGAATTCAAAAAAAAGTGTTTGTCCCTGCTCTGTTTGTGAGATGAAACAGCCGCAAAATGTGTTACATATAAGGCATGTGGGTAAACAGGGGCACCAGATGTTCTTTGATGTTAATAATGGCATTTATTATTAATATTAATTAGACTGCATTCAGCAATACATTTGGGCCATTTCCAAGTCAATTAAGCAAAATGGCATTCGGGAGATGTTGAAACGACATTTTAAGGCAGGTGTTCAGCGGTCCCCTAATAAAACATTTTCGCAGCGACTGAAAAACAACCCATTTTCAGCAGATTTTCTTTTCTTTGTCTGCAGGAGAGTCGTGTTTTCTTGCTCCAAGCGCAAACATATTTATAAAAAAAAAAAAAAGAAAAAAAAAAAAAGCAGCTTCATTTTAGTCATGAACAGTTTTGCCCTGAAAAAACAGACATGTTTTTATGTTCTAGGTATGCCATTAAACACGAATTCACATGAGGTGATGATTCTTAACAAAAAAAAAAAAAAAACACACACATATGCACAGACATAAACACTGAGACACCTGATGGGCAAAAATGATGAAGAATACAAAATAAGAATGTTTAATTGTGTTCACTGCTGTTTCAATCTAGTGGTTATGTGCGGCATCATTTTGACAGCTTAATTCTAGGTTATAATATAACACTCCTAGCCAAATCGGCATGATCTGGGCACCAAATGCCATACACATGGCCCGTACACACTGCTCTATGGCACATCAGCCTAAAAAACTAATTACTCAACACATGGTAGCGGAGTCGCAGCGGGGAAAAGCTCAGCTGTCTATATGATTCTTATTCCGCGTCTAAATAGAAATATAGACATTAAGACACAGACAGAGAGACGGTTACACACAGATATGGAGTTGTAATGCTTTCTCTACGTTGTGTAATCAGACTTTAAAGAAGGGCTCTGCTGCACATGCTACTTGCAAGCTAGCGCCGATTTGGCAGGAAGGCCAATTTTTTTTTTTTTTTTTTTAAAGCTCGGTGAGGCTCGACCATACAATGGTACATTAACAATCTGTGCATTCATTTATCAGCCGATGCGTTTTTGGACTGTGCGTTTATGGCGCAGTGCACTTTTCATCGCTGAAAATTAATGAACATGCCTCCCCTCGCAACAAACATGCACCTGTGCCGCCACGATGCTAATCACAAACATTTATATTTATTAGCGACGGGCTGAGCGAAAGTGGGATTATAAAAGGAGGAGGGAAGACTGTCCTTTTTCTGCTCGCTGAACAGAACAGCACATTTCTCTTTTTTAGAGCACATTTGTTCTGCCTGCTAGTAGAGGGGGGTCAGGTGAAATTAAGCTTCAAGCATTCTGCCTTCGATTGCGAGGAATTAGAAATCATTCATGCCTTTACAAGCTTGACTGAATTCACTCTATCAATAACACTGCTTTCGATGCAGTTTTAATAGGACGCATAAAACACCGCGCTCCGATATGAATCGTTATCTCTCTTTTTCACGGCGCAGTCAGAAAAACCTGACCACGATGTCTCAAGGTCTTCGTAACACACCCCGTCCGAGCGGCGTGAGGCCGCGCACCAGCACAAACAACATGACATTGTCTCAGGAGGTCAGCGAGGTGAAAGTAGCAGAACCGTGCAAATGAGCCACATTGACAGCGCTCCTGACCATGGAGGACCCGTCCCCCCCTCCTCCCTCTCCCTCTCCATCGCTCCTTCTCGCTCTCTCACTCTCGTTTTCTCTCTATCTCTCTCGCTCTCCTGTGCACCCTCCCTCCCTCCCTCCCTCCGCTAGTGACAGAAGGTGCGCCTCTCCCTCTTTAAAGGCGAAGCCTCTGCCGAGCTGGGGGAACAGGAATGGTGCCATAACTTTCTGGCTGGCACGCGACCATCTTTGTTTTCTCCTCTCGAGTTGCTTTCAGGCTTCAAAGAGCAGCAAATTTATGAAAAAAAAAAAGAGAGAAAAAAAAAACTGAAAGTAATAAACAAGTCCTGGAAAAAAAAAACAGAGAAAATGAAAAGAAGGGTTGCTGAGGAGGCAGTGAGGTCTCACTAACTGTATTATTCTGCAAGGTGATCAAAGCGTAAAGCACAGAGGGGAGGAACATGAGACCAACGCTGGCCCGATGCGGGAACGCTGGGGGTTTTGCATGATCAGGACCCGTCCTAGGTATGAGTGGGCACGGGCGAGCCCCGGGGGCGGGCATCTCATAAGGAGCTCTGCTTCACTAGGGCCGGCTGCTCTTAATAGTGGTAAATATTCATCGGGTGCTGACTGTTTTGGCAGGAAGGAAGTGTTTATCATTAGTGAAGCATGAATAGATTCGGTCTGCATGGAGACGACGTGATTTCTGTGGATCGGTTGTGCAAATCGGCTTCCTGATTTAATTCCACCAAATTAGAATCTACATTTCTTATGTACGTCCCTGTGGCCGCAGTGATATTAATAAACATTAAAATGACACGAATAGAACGGCGGACTCATCTGCTGCTGTGCCTTTTAAAAACGCTTTAAAGAGTCGACAAGAAAAGGGGGGGAAAAAAAAGGAAAAAAAAAAACACGTTCTCGCCTGACATTGATTTCCTATTCATTTTTCTAGCTGGCCAAATCAACAAGTACAACAGGCAATCATAAAGCTGACTTACAGATCCATGTCCAAGGCACAGCTACAGCACCCTTCTGAATCCATTACCTTCACTGTAAAGCCATTAGCTTTCAAAAAGCATCACTCCTCTCCTTTCATTGCTTTAATGCGAATTAAAAGAATGCAGTGGTACTCTGAGAAAAATTACCATAAGGGTTATGACCTGACGCACAATAGAATTATAAAACCAGACACCAAGACAGAGTGTTTCTGTTACGCTGATCCGATGAACACCTTAAAAAATGTAACAACCTTCCGGCCTTAAATATGTGGCCTTAAACAAAACCCTCTTTTCTTACAGCAGATCTACAGTAGTATGTGTCTTCCCCCCACGCTGAGCCACGGGGCCTATAAATTGTACAGCCAAGGACGTCCGCTGTTTTACTCATATATGCGCTTGTCCAGTGCCTCGGAAAAATGAAATAAAACGATTTATCATGCCAAACACAGCGGTATGAGCAGCTCAGAGACGGGCTGGGATATGAGCCCGTCTCGACGCCGCTTCTTTTTCCTTATCCTCAATATTAGATATCATTTATTTAACCCACATTAATCTGAGCGAAGTGTCTAATGAAAGTTTTGCAGAACGTAGACAAGGAGTAAAGTAGCTAAGAACAGCCTGGTAGGCGGATTTCTGAAAAGGGTGATGATTGATAATAAAATGAAGCGCGCGGTGCGAAAGCCGATAACAGCTACATAATCACGCGTGTGAAAGCATGTGTGCGTGTGTTTGTGTAGATGTGAAATGCGGGTTCGTTCGAGATTCGGTCAATCTCCCTACTGTAACAAAACGCATCTCCAGTGCATGTCATATTTACCCGGGATCGCTCCTTCTCACTCGTAGCTAAAAAGGAAAAAAAAAATAGATCGGTGTGATGATTTATTTGTGTTTGTATCTCATCCCCCCCTTCACAACCTTTCTGTTTCCACCACGCCTCCTCCCACAGCTCCCATTCCTTCCAGTTTGCTGTGCGTCACCCGTAACACATGTCTGTGAGAGAGAGAGCCCGCTTCTATTTCCTCCACAGCCGGAATGTTAATTTGTTATGAAGGTCATTGACAGAGAGTAATAATCACCATTGGGGATCTAACAATTTGCCATTTCTGAACATTGCGGCGCAGATGACTCAACTATTAATAGACCACTGCCCCGTCTTAATATGACTAAAAACTATCGCGACGATTCCACGGGCCAGAAAAAGGCAGCCCTTGTGTCTTTATTTCTCATCGTCTGTTTTATCTGAGTGGAGATATCTGACATTTGGAGCGAATTAATGTGAACCTAAGTCTGCTGAAAAGCATCGTATGACAGGATATTGAAAATTAAATCACATAGAGAAAAGGCTTCTCATTTCTGTTTTTTCTCCCTCCCTTTCGCTCTTTCTCTCCTTCTCTCTCTCTCTCTCTCTGTCTCTCTGTCTCTCTGTAAAGGACTGTGTTTGTACAATACCACCAACATGCTGACACTTAAGCACGACCCGAGATTCCATTATATGGATCCGATGCGGCGAAATGTTTACAACTAAACAATAACAGTTTATTTCAAAACTCATTTACCGCCGGCCTCGCCGTTGCCAGCACATTCAGACATATGTGTCGGAATTCGTCGGGCGAACAAAATAATTCTGGCCGGAGCTATTTTTATCAGACACCCAGCATTTGTTCGTTTTAAATGATCAGCATTTATGGAACGGAGCGAGCAAGTCGAATCCTTTATCTACACAGCCTCAACATCTCAAGACTAATTACAAATTAATCTGAATCTGTATATCTGCACTAAGAGGGCAATAACTCAGCACGCTAAGATCTATCTCTTATATATTTATAAATATCCTCACATGGCAGCATTGGAAGGGATGATCGTGACATAATTGCCTCGCGTCTATACCCATGCAGGGACATCAAGGCCAGAGATTGCGAATATTAATAACTGATCATTAGCTCGATAAGTGTGTGTGAGCTCAACTTTCGGCTGATTCCATTACGGCTGATCCTGGGGGCCGAGGAGCAGCCAGGCGAAGGTCACATGTGTCATAACTAACTCTCTGTCTTTACTAGATGACTGGATCCAAGAACAATTAAAAGCGGAAAACCCTCTGATCGTCGGGGGGGGGGGGGGTTTCCAAAATTTGACATCGTGGAGGTTATTTTATTTTTAATCAGGAATCTCACTCTAGTAAATGTGCGTAGTAAATCACAGGTCGGTTTGGCGGACTTTTCGACTTTTGGATTGAAAACTTGTATAGATGTTGAAGTGGCTGCACTATTACACAGATCAAACTGGCGTCCACGAGATTATTTTCCCAGGCAGCTGATCCAGGCACCTGCGATACCCCGTCACCCGGACATGTCTGCTCTGTCCGACCCCTCCCGCGCTCGTACGCTGCGGTGAACCTCTGGGCACCTTGACTGCTGTTAACTGCTTGTGGCACGAGCGAAGGAAATGGGTCATTAAATGAAACGAGCCAGGGCCAACCTCCCAGACTCCCAGAGCTGTTTCCAATCAGATAGCTTCCTTTAGCAGGAGCCAAAGTCTCACACAGCATTAGCGTCATTAAAGGGCCCTACACGCTCTCACTCCTTCTCTCTCTCTCTGCCTCTCAGTCTCTCGGCCGCTGCCCCTGCTAATGTAAGCTTCACTGTGTATTGCAATGATGTGAGGGAGGGCATCTTTCGTCAAGGTAAATACTTGACGCCCGTAGCAAAGAGGCGCCATAGCGTGTCAGACACTCATTTGACAGTCCTTCATCTTTCTCTGTCTTTCTCTCAGACTATCAGTCTTCTTTCCCTACTTTTACCTTTCCACACACACACACACACACACACACAACACGCAACGTCCTCCTGGAAGTGTATGTGTGGCGAGGCTTTCTGATGCGGCCCTATATTTATACGCCTGAAAATAGAATGAGTCCTCGCTGCCAATCAAAGCGCAAAATATGTACCGGAGAAACACATTATCGCAGACGTTGAAACTCGCTCGCACTTGTTGCCTCCGCGTCTGTGTATCCCTCCTTTCGCTTTCATTTTCGGGAGTGATAAATGAACCGTGCGCGATTCTCACACCTGTCCTAGCATCCTTTCCTCACCACCACGATAAGGGATTTCATTAACGGCAGAACGTTTGGGCTGAGGGAAACATAATTGCTTGGCTGTTGTTGTTGCCTCCACCGACACCCTAATTTCCTCCTTCCCTTACTCTTGACTGTTAAGTGATCATTATATCAAGAAGCGACGGGAGCAAGGTTAAAATATCGACGCGTGTTCCAAACCGAACTTGGGATTTGTAACGTTGCATAAAAGCGAAGAAGGACCACTTAAAAAAAAGAAAAAATTATGAAGAAGGAACGAAAAAAAAAAAAAAGTATAATGTGGTAAGAGAATGACAGTGGAAGTGAGAGATAAGATCAATTGAGAAAGATCACAGCATTCGGTAATGATTTAAGCGTTCAGACCGCTCCCTCTAATAGTCCTTGATGGATAACTGTATGAAAAAGATACATAATTTTTGACTTGCCATTTACACAGCATTGCACCTGAAAGCCGGCTGGAATAATAGACAGTTTAAAATGTCAGGGAACTAACTAAGAAAGAGAGACGGATCGGCCAGCAGAATCTTAATTAGGAAAGCCAGCTAATGGTCCTGGCAGCTCAAGAGGGAGGAAAGAGAGAGGGAGATAGAGAGAGAGAGAGAGAGAAAGAAAAAAAAAGAGCGGTTAGAGAAAGGAAGTGCTCTTCTGAAATACACAACACTTCCCAGGAATACTTTGGACCAATTAGCTTAGGCCTCTTCTCCTCATTTGTAGTTCTTTTTTCTCCCCTCTCTCTCTCTCTCTCTCTCTCTCTCTCTATTCTTTACCCATTTATATGTTTTTTTTTTTTTCCAAATGGCTGACCAGTCACATTGCAAATATATATCTAGTTGTGAACCCCATCAAGAATACGCTCTGTCTGGAAACGCATGTATAGGATTTACCTATCTATCCCAGAGCAGACCTGCGTGTTGAGCGCCAGCCAGAAGCGCATGATTGTGTTAATTAATCTGCCATTGTGAGCAGAGGGAACAGCTGCAGTGGCTCTCGTGGCTGCGTTGTCAAAGCAAAACAATGCTGTGTTAAGCTTCCCCCGCTGAATCTTCCCATTACAAAGCAGCTCCAATACAGGGGCTAAATTCATAAAAAAAAATGTAAAAAAAACCCACAGATCAATTTTAACCAGCGCTAATGTCTGACCTTTAAAGGGAAAGGGGTTTATACATGCTTCATTCCCGGCTTGAAATATGGTCAGATATGTGACACCTAGAATTTAAGCCAACACCTTGGGTTTTGAAAACAGAAAGACTTGGGGAAGGGAGGAAGACGCGGGGTGTGTCGCTATACAGAGAGGGAGAGGGAGAAGCCAAAGAGGTCTGATTTCTTAAACAGAGACAAACAGAAGAGCACCAGGATTCACCAGCTGGGCGCTGGTATTTTAAAACAATACGTCTAACGCGATTAGGAGGCAGCCATCGATCTCTGTTATGTGGATTTAATTTACGAAGGGAAGAAAGCAAAAGAGGATGGGGAGGGGTTTGAAGGGGGAAAAAAAAAAAACTCTAACGGTTTTGGATACAATTGTAAAAAGTGAGCAAGGTGAAAAGGGAAGAAATGGGAAGGACAGAACTGATTACAAACTATAGTGTGATGCGTATATGAAATTGTTGGAATCGATGTCTTTATAAAGTTAAAGAAATCAGGAAACAGAAATAAAAGTGGCGCTTTCCAGATTGTGTCCTTTAGAGCTTTAAAGACAGAAATGTGATAAGTTATGAAGTGATGTGTGCGTCTGCTGACTGAGGAGTTTGTGCACTATTTCGATCAGGGACTTGTGCAGGGTTGGACTGACGCTCAAACTTGGAAGGAAAGACGGTGTGGAGATTCTCTGGAAGAGCCATGGGGGGGGAAAGATGCCGATTTCTAGTGCACTGGTTTCCAGAGAGATAACGATGCGTCTCGAGAAACTCATGCGGCTCCCTGGACCTCGACCCACTCACTGCAGTGGGAGACCGTCTGTTTAGGCGAAGCCCCTCCAAAAAGCCCACCATGTGTGCCAAGCATTTAAAGGGAAGGAAAAAAGAAAACAAAACACCTCCCTAAGGCTGATTCAAAGTGCTGCTCTCTGTTTAACCAACATCACCTCGAGTTGAGAAGGAGGACACTGCATGGCAGGAAGTAAAACCTTTTCCAAAATGCACACTTGAATCACACTCCATGTACGATACTGCAGTGACACAGTCAAGTGAGCGTCTTCAATGCAGATTTAGCTACTGGAGTTGGTTGAAGGTATGCATGCAAGTAAGAAGCTTTGCTTAATTTATCAAAGTTGGGAACAGTAGCCAATGAATACTCTCCTGTGCTGCTGCTTGTGTGTGAGTGTGTGTGTGTGTGTGTGTGCGTGCGTGTGAGTGTGTGGCAGAGACAAGCTGAAGGAGGATTTTCTGAAAGCTTGCAGATGGAGAACGATGCCATGGTGTGAACACACGTCTCCAAAGTGTCGCTTGCTCGCCCATCTCACCTGTCCGCCAGGCAGCGTCACGGCGAGCCGTCAGATGCTCCACATACCGCTACAGTAAGCATGAGATAAGAAAAATCTGACTGTTAGCGCACGTTTTCCGTCACGTTTTCAGCGTTTCGGAAGGCACCCGGTAACCTTTCGCCCATGAATCATGGCTGTGTCTCGTGCTGGATTGTCGTGATAAGACGTGCACCGGCCTAGTTTACATCATTCACGTAACATGTAACATGTTTTCGGCTCGGGATCTGTCAAAGACATTTGGAAGCAGGATATGTTGACTTAAGATCTGTGCCTACACCAACTTTTTTTTTTTTTTCTTTTTTTTTTCATGTCTAACCATGCCGAGCCTTGTGGGGAGTAAAAATAAACTTTATCGAAATAGATCCTCATTGACATGGTGCCATGTTCAGGCTGTGAGCAGCTTGTGTCTCATAAACATAATTCAGAAATGTCCTCCAAACTTTTTTTTTTCCCTCCTCTTTTGAAAGTTCGAGTTTTTCCTTCTTCATCCCCACTTCCCTTCTATGTTGACTAGCATGAGAGAAAGAAAAAAACACCAGAATCATTAAGGTAAAATCCCAACCGATTCAGGGGCTGTAGCGAAGGGCCATGAGGAAACCTGCTTTGATGATCTTTCATGAATCCTCAACCCTGCGTCTAATGGGAAATACCTGTTCCTGGCAGAGGGAAGTGCTTCGGCTGCGCGATTACACCTCACCTGCAGCCAGAGCCAGGAGAGAGGTGGCATTTAGGCGCTCGGTCCCCAGCGAGGAGCTCACGGAGCTCAGCCGTGGTTTTAGCCACGTTGAGGGAGCGGGCTGAGCCGCAGCACTAAACCCCCACTAAACCTACTGCCTCTGGGGAAGAGCGCAAAAACTTCTCATAAGCCTGCTGCTAAAACACCCAAATCTCTACAATAATGGCCCATGGGTACAATCAACAAAATGTCAGGGCCTTCAGATTAAAAAAAAAAAAAAAGTTGCATCTGTTTTTTTTTCTTCTTCTTCTTCTTCTTCTTCTTTTTTTGCACTCACTAATATCTTAAAGCACAGTGGGCCTTAGGGAGAATAATTAAATAATTTAAACTGTATGCTTTATTAGAATTAAAATGACCCATTTATAAATCTGAAACAATACTAATTATGAGTTTCCAAATTTAAAATATGTCAGATTTTTTTTTTTTTTTCTTTTTTAAACCTTCATTAAAATTTGTATTTGTTTTATTCAGGGCTGAATTTCGGAAAAAGTACTGTACTGTAGCACAAATACAGTTCTCTCTCCCCCTCTCTCTCTCTCTTTCTCTCTCTGGTTTCTCCCAGTTACAAACAAAACTTCAGAACACTTTTTCGCAAGCATGGCCCTCACTGATGAAAAAAATTATTTGATGCATTGGTGCTTTTTTTTTATATATTTCACATCTTTGATTCAGTTTGTTTCAATACTTATAGTTGCTATAAGATAGATAATGGCTCAGGGATCAAAGAGAAAGATTATCGAAGCAACATTTAGGTCAGTTTCAAATGGATATGAAATCCTTGAGAATAAGAGGTGTTTGCACAACAACAGGGTTATAATAAATCAGTGTTGCAACCTTTTTTTTTCTCCCTTACACTGCAAACCTCTACTGTACGAATCTCTCCCTTGTATACGACTTTGTCCCTTTTTTTTTCTATATTTTACATCTTCTATTTAGTTTGTTACAATACTTACTGTATACAGTAGTTGCCATGAAATAGATAGAAAATCAGGGATCAAAGGGAGACCCTGAAATAATATCGGAAGATCAGGTCCGTTTCAAATGGATATGAAATCCTTGAGAATAAGAGGTGGTTGCAACAACAGGGTTATTATAAATCAGTGTTGCAACCTTTTTTTTTTTCCTCCCCTCACACTGCAAACCTATACGACTCGCTCCCATGTGAGACACGCGTGACATTTAAAGAGCTAGGGAGAAGTTAACCTCATCACCTCGGCTTCTGTATCGCCGTTTCTGGTTTAAGTCTCGTCGCATCAAAAGAGGGGAAAAAAAAGGAGGATGTTACCTGATCATGATAGAGAAGGATCAGGAAAACTTGCTGTTAACGCTTAACGATGGCTGTTTACTCCAGCTTCCTATACGTACGTGCGAAAATATCGAAATAATCATCCTACTTAATAGTAGAAATGCGTATTTGAATAAACAAGGGGGAAAAAATACTAAACAAGGAATGATCACGGGAGGCACGGTTCATACAGTGTGCTTAAATAATTACTAAAGTGTGAGCTTAATGATGCCCACACGTTCAGTCAGGGTATGTAAAGAGGAAGACGGAGCACAGCTGTAAGATTTTGCACTGTTCTTTAGTTGCTCTGCTGTGAATTAAGTCTGTTTGCTATTTTGTAAACACACGCGCTAACAGCTCTTTTCACATGAAAGTTAAAGTCAAATAACATATGCTATTAACAACAACAATAGGTGTTAACCGACTAAATTGCAATTGCGTTAGATCTTATACAAACAAACACCAAGCTTTGTTACCAAGACAACTGAAACAATGCGATTCCCGTGGCGCTGTCAGCGCTGCCACTTCTTGCCGCCGATGTGTGAAGAACTGTAACAGGCATAGTGTGAGATTTAAAGCAAAAGCAAAAAAAATAAAATAAAATAAAATTATAAAATTGCAATTAGCATTCCTGCTATAGTAATGTAGTGCATTTAGGCAGATTAAAAACAGGGGGGAAAATCCTAAGGGGCAATCGAAATGTTTTTTTTTTTTAAAATTTTATTTTTATTTTTTTTAACCAAGAACTGGGAACGATTGAACTTTCAGCTCAACCATATTTTTTCTTTCTTTCTTCTTCCTCTCTTTTTTTTTCTTTCTTTCTTGTTGCATTCCAGTGTCGCGAAATGAATTCAACTCCAAACCTAATTAATCCACAAAGGTTTCATGTCTTAATCCCCAAAGTCAAGGGGGTTATTGTCCTCACAAATGAGGTCAGTGTTTCTCCCAGTGGAAATATGGGAACAGCAGTGCAACTGTGAGAGAGAGAGAGAGAGAGAGAGACACTTCTTCTCCTCTTGAATACAGTGGGACTTACAGAGATGTCGACACAACGCTTAAAGGTGTAGACCTGGTCCACTTATTTTCGGTCTAGATTGAGAAACAAGGTTCAGGACCATACACTGGCGCGAGGACACGAATTACGCGAGGGATGAGTGTTACCACTCAACGAGCAGACCTTCGTAACCTCCCCTTGTCAGAATCCTTGTTTCCACGGTAATCATCACTAGGGCAGATTTCTACGACTTGGACGCTAAGAACTCTGGTGTGACACATTGATGACAGTGATAGATTTGTCATCTTTCTAACACAACACACTCAAGCCCACTTTGTAGCTGCACTGCTGCAAGTGCAGCCTTGCCAATGGATGAGAGATGAGCTATATGACCCTTGGAGGCTTCACCAAAGCCTGAGGGAACGATTGAGGAAATAACCAAGAATCAGTGACCTCCGACGAGGCGAGGCCAGCCAATGAGATTTCAAACTCCAAATGGCAGGCAACAGGCGTATGAAGGGTGAGCGTGGCGAAGCCGACTCAACAGCTTGGAGAAATCTGCCATCTATCGCTATGTACAGTAGCATAAACCCGGGGTAAAAGGAAAAAAAAAAAAAAAAAAAGACAGAACATACTGTAAAGGCAGCGTTTCAAATTGGCAAAAAAAGAGACCACCACAAACAGAACAAAGAGCTTCTCTTCTACCCACACTAAGTGGAGGCTCCGTATGAACCCAACATACCACACAGTCTCATTAGCAAGAGCGCCGCTGTTTATGATTACCCATAATTACCAGCACTCGAATGAGACCTAAGAAGAGGGAAAAAAGAACATAAGAGGAAGGAGAGGAAAGGAAAAAAAAAAAACAAGAGACAGGGGAAGAGAGAGACTAAAAACTAACACAACTGTAATCTATCACACACTATTTTTCTTTTTTTTTCAGTTTCATTTATTCTTTATTTCTCAAGTTCTTTCAAGAAAAAAAGGTTAACACTGTCATGACAACCTCTGCACTTGGCATTTTAGTTTAAACCGTCAGCGGGAATTAAAATCCGTAACCGTTCTTTTATTATTGTTGGGTTTTTTTTCTTTTTTCGCTTTTTTTTCTACACAAAGTACGAATCACCTGTCAAAGTTGGTGCTTGTTGATTTTTATCAGATGGGTTATTACATTGCGAGAATGTGACAATTCAAAAGCCCGCGATCGTTCCATAACTTTGCCTCGGGGTGCCGATGCGGCATGATGGGATGTGAAACGGGAAGACAAAAAGCATACGTGCGTTCTGTTTGAGAGCGAGCGGCAGTCGTGCATAGTCAGGTTCAACTGCTATGCGCTCGTTTCCAACAACCTGCCAGCTAAACTAGGCTTTAAACTCTATTATTCATTCTTTTTAAACAGGGGTGAAAAAATAATAATAATAAATCTGTGCTTTAAAGAAGGAGTTTTCCAGGATGTCATAAGTGATGCGTCATTATTTAATATGATTATCAAAGCACCAGCTCTCAGGCATTATGGCTTAGACAGGACACAACAAGGCAGCACATCTTAGTTGAATGAAGTCTGTAATCAGAGGCAGGTGATAGAACTATGCTACCTGAGAGAGAGAGAGAGAGAGAGAGAGAGAGTGAAACAGAAAGCTTATTCTTCTATCCTATCATAGAGGATGTTCGGAGGAGAAAAAAGATTTAAAGGAGAAAAGAAAAAAAAAACACAATTGTTTATTGATTTTATAATAGGCTTAGTGCCAGAGAAATAAAGAGGAGGTCAGCAAGCGAGACCCAGCATGAAGCAATGGCGTGACAAACATGAGCTTACATGCAGGTAACAAGGCCGAGTGTCAGAACGGTGAGATTACAGGAGGCTTGTTTCCCCTACAAACCACAAAATGGCACAAGATGGGTTACGGCTCTTGCGTTCTGTTTTACTGGATGGAGCCGTGTAATCATTTAATGCTTTCTGTTTGAAACAAAAAAAAACAGGACCAAAGAAAAAAAAGAAAAACAGGCATATACAAAATACAGGTATTCATCATCATTATTATTATTATTATTATTATTATTATT
>JAOVVA010000037.1:7794242-7834230 GCA_028565275.1 Leiocassis micropogon | reverse complement strand
ATTATTATTATTATTATTATTATTATTATTGTCTATATAATATAGTGAAATTAATAATTGAATGAATTAATGAGGTAGTTAATTAATTTATTATAAATCCATGCATTCATTATACAGTTTCCATTTGCTTGCCTTTTTTTTTTTTTTTGATATATTGTGCTGCTCATCTGGTCAGTGTGCCATCACGCTGCTGTTAACTTTTTTTTTTTTTTTTTCCTTCCCCACATGAGCAGAGTCAGAACTGCACGTTTAAACTTTGTATCTCTTCACGGCTAGATCTACATTGCTATCAGCTACAATTCAAATTAGGTAGAACATATTCGGATGATCTCCCATCTCTTCAATTAATGACTCAATTTCACCATCAGTCATCTTTGATTTGATCAACAAAACGAGTGAAAAATATCAGGTGAGCGACCTCTCTCTCTCTCTCTCTCTCTCTCTCGCTATCAACAAATCAGCCTGAGGATCTAAAGCCAGGGTGCAGACGGAGAGACGGTGATGCTGAGGATTTCTGTCTGTGTGTGAGAAAGGAAAAGAGAGTAAGGATCAGTGTGTATGTGTATGGCCTGATATATGGATGATAACACTAATTAGCTCATTTTGTTTGGGGCACAACACTCATTAAAAACCCAGTGGGGCCATTAACGCTACCGTCCCTCCAAAACACTGCAACCGCCATATTAATCTCCCAAGCTCCTATTTCTAATGGCTACTGCTTCAGGTTGGGTTGAGGAGGAAAAAAAAAGATTTGTGGGTTCAAAATTTATCTCTTTTTGCGTCTTTTTTTTTTTTTTTTTTTTACATGGAATGGCGAGGTACACACTCATTTCTTTCTCTCTCACCAATTACCCAGTATACCTCCTGCTCAGGGGCATGCTCACTGATGGTGTATGAAAAAAAAAAATGAAAAAAAAAAGGAGGATTCAGGCATGCTGGGTTTGACAGTGTTTTCAGCATTACGTGGTAATGTACCCATAATACCACTGCTTCACCGAGGCTTGCGATGCCATAAGGCAGCACTTACAGTCAGGCAGTAGAAGCTGATAGCGCAGGCCTGGTAGGATTAGCTCGGGAAAAATAGCATCCTGTTAATAGATGAAACATGGAAGCCTCACTCTCAAGGGCTGGGTATATCAAATCTTCAATGTGTCGGCTTTTCTTGCCATATTTTAAGCATCGCAACCTGTTCTGGGATTTACATTCGGCTCTGGTTAGGAAACGGACATGGTACCTAGCATTACATGGCAGGTATCCACGGAATCACAAAGGATACCAGAAATCGCAGAGGAGCTCCATACTTCAGGCCGAAATACGCTCGCCCATTTTAAGCAGCCTGAGAACGTGGCGAGATAGCATGTGCTCTGAATCCAGCTGGGTTCCCAGTCTTCCACATCCCAGCTTCGGATGGAGGAGGGTGAAAAGGCTAATATTCTCCATCTCTGAGCTGGATATTAACAGCGTTGATGAGATATATGAGTTTGCCATTTGCCCACGGAGCGGTGATGCTCCGGCAGAACTCGGTACCATATGGCTGGTGAGAGATTTCCTCCCTCTCTTCCTCCTATCTGAGCCTGACAGCTGGATGCCTGCTAACAGGGGACGAGGAGCTTGGCAGCTGCAAGCTGAGAGCGTAGCTTTGATGCAACGCAAACTTTCTACAGGTAGGTGAGGGGAGGGTGAGACGTATAGCCGGCGAACAGGGAAAGGTGTGAGTGGGAAGAGGAACAGGGAGAGAATGGGGAGGAGAGAAAATGCTTCTGGGAGCACATTAAAACGTACAGCTGGCGAGTACAAAAGTGAGGGGGCTTTCTTTTTTTTCAGATTTCTTTTTTTTCTTTGAGTCAAAAGAACCTTTCATCATCTAAAAAAAAAAAAAACAGTTTCCTTTTGGATACAGTGATGCAAGTATGATGATGTTTTGTGGAGTGTGAATGAAACGGCGCATCTCACTTTTTTGTTGTTTTAATCAACGTAGAAAAGAGACAGCAGTTGGTGCTGTACTGCAGAACACAGCATTTCACATGGAAAATGAACCATAGAAGAAATCTTGGGAACTTATTTAAAGGTAAAAAATAAACACACACACACACACACACACACACACACAAAAAAAAAAAAACTGCCTGTTGTGTTTAAGTGGCCTTGTGCATAGGGAGTAAATAACTCATCTGCTGATGAGCTCCATTCCATGGCTTTCCATTGGGGCAGCTTATCAGCCCTCCTCTGTGCGAGAGAAGGAGAAGAAGCCCAGAGACACTGCAGTGTCCTACACTCCAGATCAAATAATTCACCTCTTATTAATCAAAAACAAGCCACTCAAAAGCGCAGGAGGTAGCAATGTTCACATGGCCACTTCCTATCACTGTCAGCAACAATAAACAACGCCGCTGTACGCCTGAGTTGCTGAAAAGGGCAAGAGATCCTTATTGGAGCGTTACACAAACCAAAATGTCTGCCTTGGAAATGATAAATGCCAAAAGTACACATAACGAGTAAAGCAACTTCCTAACTGACTGGTAAAGATCAAGGAGGGTGAAGGAGTTGGAAGACAGGGAGCTAAAGGTTACATAACCGGGAGCATGTCCTTCTGTAGCATTTCTTTTCTTTTCTTTTTTTTTTTCCAAGTATACACCGCAGTGATGTAACTAATATGAATATATAATTTATAATAATAAAAAAAGACAACTTGTTCAAAAGTTATACAAATACAAATGCAGACATGAATAGAAAGCAGAGTTTATGTTTTTGTTTTTGTTTTTTTGCTTATTTGTTCACAAGACATTGGGGTTGGAATTCCACAAACGTTCGTTATGTTCGTTAATAAAAATGTAAATTATTGTTTCATTTGCATGAACTGCCTGTTTAAATGTAACTGTCTGGATTCATTCAATTCATCAATTTGCAATATCCTGTGTAGGGTCATGCAGCCTCTCCAAGGAAAATCAAGGCACAAGATAGAAGACCCTCCACCCTAGTGGAGAATCACCCATGGGCAATTTGGAAACAGCAATCAGCCCTGAGTGCATGTATTCAGACTGTTGTGTGAAACCTGGAGTTATACTACAGGAAACCATAAAGACAAGGCTGAACATACTGTAGAAAATTCACACGCACAAAGTGGAAGTGTGATTTGAAGCCCCCAGCCTGGTGGTGCGAGGTGACCGTGTTAACCAATAAACCAACAGGTACCCATGGAAAATATTGTGGTGGGGAGGCCAAGTATAATGATAAGCTTCAAGTGATGTAACTGATGATGAGAAACTGTAGACCAGGTCAAATCTAAATGCAGATACAGATATTTGAAAAATTGCACAGGTACAGGTGGGTTGCATGCCACCCCCTAGCACCTTGAACTTCTGTTTTCTTATGAATCATTTGTAAAGTGACATCCGAGCACATGGTAATACTTGTAACAGCTAGAGCAGGCCTGAGGAGGTGCGAAGCGACTGGAAAACCCCTTTCTGTTTCATTTCCACTGCTCCTACGTAAACAACGTAAAGGAGACTAACATAATGACTTACGAAGCAAAAGTAAAATCAGATAAGTATTGCTTTTTACTTTCTCGGATCATTTTTTCCTGTTTCTTTAGTGCTGTAGAGAAAAGCTTCACTCTCTGACTGTCAACCAGCTTCCTTGTTTCTTTCAGCTTGGGTTGTGTGTGTGTGTGTGTGTGTGTGTGTTTTTTTTATGGTTCAATTGAATATATTTTCACCCGTCCACCATGTGTTCTATCTCTATCTCTCTTTGTGTCTGTGCTGAGTTTGCCCTGTCTTACCCCCGTCTGCCAGAGGAGGGATCTGCAGGGGGAAAGATTTGCCCGAGCAAAGCGCTATGGCACCCTGGCTCTTTATTTCCCCCCAGTCAAATTACCATCCAAAGTTTTTCGCCCTCATAATCTAAACATTCGGCTCCAAGAACCGTATGAATGATTTTTTAATTCTCTCCCAGCACTCTGTTTCACCGAGCTCGTCTCCTTCTGTCTCACCACGCTCCTTGCCTTTTACCCCCCGCTTTTCTCAACCAGCCGTTTCGCTCACGTTTCAAAGCAGCACCTACCGGAGGCCGCGGTTTGCGCGATCTGACCCTCGTTCACTCATCATCACCCATCATGCCCTCTCCAACCATCCCTGAATTTCCATCTCACTCTATCATGCACAGTTCTGCTCTCTCGCCCGCTCTCTCTCCCTGCTGCCAGTCCTCCCTCCCTCCCGCCTTTCCTCCCTCTCTCTCTCTCTCTCTCTCTCTCTCTCTCCAGACCCCCTGTTGCTGCCTGCTACCCTGAGCCGTGGTGTCGAGTTTGGCTAGAGTCGAGAGGAGCAGCTGGGCCAGGCTAACGGGGAATGATAATGACCTCAGAAATCTGCTCCTCGCTCCACAACAATAGGGTGCTCAGTCTAGTGGAAAATTGTGTTCATCAGCTAGCTCTGCTCTCTTACTAATTGACATTGCCAAATATTTTAAGAACAATTGGAATGCACGGCCGCAAAAAAAAAAAAAAAAATGAAGATCTTAATCCGTGGACACTTTTTCTCCCCCTTGTTCTGACCATTCTAGCCCTCTCTCTCTCTCACGCTCTTATTTTGCCTTTGATTAAACGATAAATATGACTGAAAATCTAGAATAAAAAGAAGAGACAAACTTTTCATGTCATTATCTGCCTCATGTCAGTGTTGTGATGCTGACACAAAAGGCTTTTTTATGTGGCCTGTCAATGGTGTTAGGAGAGAGAGAGAAAGAAAAAGAGAGAGAGGGAACGAGAGGGTGGAAAACGAGAGAGATACTCATCAGTGCATGATGAATGCCCTCCACCCCCCACCCTAAAACCCTGTCCTGTCCTATCCAACACAGCATGGCTATGGGAGAACAGGAAATCTGTGACAAGTGTATCGTTCTCTAAATACTAATCCTTATAAAGTTCCTATTTTTTTAATGACCGAAAGAGAGAGAGAGAAATTGAGAGAGAAGAAGAGACTTGGAAAGACTTAGCCAGAGGAGGAGGACGAGGAGCAGGAGGGGGGGACGGTGCAGAGAAGGCTAAAGGAGGATTCTTCTGTCATGGTATCATATGCCTGGTCCTCCATTTTTAATGAGACAAAGGTCAATGTATTCACTTGCTCTTTCACACGAAAGGCACCCCAATCATGCCCAAGTTAACTTGTTCAAACAAAGCACCCTCCTACCCGGATCCACCATTTGTATGCGTTAGGTTTTTTTTGGGAGCGAGAGGGAAAACGTCAGGAGAGAGAGAGAGAGAGAGAGAGAGAGAGAGACAGAGAGAGACTCATTCCTGAGGAATTCAGCTCTGATGGAGTCAGACAGCTGTCACCCTCCCGCTCTCCAGTCAACATTCCCATCACAGGCACAGAAAACAGCGTACCATCCCGCCTTTCGGCAAATAGTTTCGACTCTGCTGAAAAGAAACTCAGTGTCAACAGAGAAGCTTTGGTGCTCCCGTGGACTGAGTGACCAAAAACAAAAAAAACAAAAAAAAAAGGAGTCGGATACCACTCTTCCTCTGAGCCAAGCTTAGCCCCCTTTAACACACGGCGAGACAAGATCACAATTTCCCAATTAAAGCAATGACACCTTCCAAGCCTGCTGAAGAGATGTCATACTGATGCATTTAAAATATTAATATTCAAACAGACTGCCTACCCCAGCACAGCATCCTTCTGTTACGGAAAGATAAATATTATGTTTTAATTATAAAAACATAAAACAGAAATGGAGAGAGTGATGAAAAAAAGCCCGTCCTTGCCAAGGAGGCTTGTACAGGAGAAAGGTAAGCAATGTTTTGGCAAAGACATGGAATTAAAATCTGGTTGGTATACTGCATGCAGTTTACTTTCTCCAACCTGTTCGCCTCTCCCTCTCTCTCTCTCTCTCACTCTCCACTACATTGCTCTGTGTTGTCTCCATAACCAAGCAGGGAATCCTAACAGGATCATTAAGACATAAAACAGACTGATAAATGTTTCATAAGGACTGCCCGGTGACAGTCTCAAAGGAGTACGGGCAGTACAGAGAGACAACACTCTCAGCCTTGCTCTCATCTACACTTCGGAATACAATTGGAAATTTAAATACATTGAGAAGAAAAAAGAAAAAAAGAAAAAAACTAATTCCAACTATGGGTAATATTTACAAATTTAGTCTAAAAGACAGAAGAAGGAAGGATAAGAAAGAAATATAATATAGAGCGGAAAGTGGGCATGCGAGAGATAGAAACCAAATGAGCTACTGAGGGGGAAATAAATTGGCCTTTTATATTGTTCAAGCATGCACAAAAATACTAAGCCTACATTTATCCAAGGCGTGTCAATCAGGCAAGCATTCAGACAATTAATGCACTGAATGGGGCTTTTATCATTTAAGGACACCAGAGCCCTGACCTACTGTACTGAAATACGGCAGCATAATGAACTCGCCTCACACATTATGACATCTTTTTTACTTTTTCTGTGACACACCACCGAAAAAAAAAAAGACAAAGAAAAAAGGTCTCCATAGACGGATTTAAGCAGGTAAAGAAAATGTGTCATTGAGAGACAGATTCAAAAAGTGTTTATAGGGAAAAAATTTGATTAAAAAATATATATATATATATATATATATATATATAAAGATTGGGAACAGACCAAAAAAAAAAAAAAAAGAGTACAAATCTGATATTCAGTGAAAACATAAAAGAAAAGAAAGAAAAAATACTAAATGATAAAAAAAAACAATGTCAGTTGATGATGAATATATTTCTCTTTACAAACCTTTAGAAACAAATACAAAATGGTTTTAATGCTGCACAATGTAGTCACTGTATAATACCGGTTTAACTATAAAACTCAATAACCCTTGTAAAACTTATGCACACAAACTTATATAAGTGTGTGTGTGCATGAGTGTGTCTTTATTTATATTCACAACATTAGTAAATCAGCTAGGAGCTAAATATTATACAAAAAAATTAATAATCGACAAACATGAAACTTTCTACATTTTAATACAGAAAAAAAAGTATAAACCACTTGCGTTAAAAGTCTGAACAAAATAAAGGCAGAACATTTTGGTTTTATTTTGACTTTAATTACACAGCAATTACATTGTAACAGTAATTCTGTGTGTGTAATTACCCTTATTGTAACGGCGTAATTAGATGAATATCCATGCTTTATAACCTAAGGCATCGGTTGGCAAATCCAATTTCAATTTGTGAGGCGCGAGTGTTTTTACCGACATGTTGGACAGCGTTGAGGACTTAGGGATATATGTGTAATCCTTGCCATGTTAAAACGCCGTTCCTCTTGAAAATATTTAGACATGGGGGATTTTCAGCAGGAGGAGGGGAAAAATGGTGAGGGGATGTTTATGGCTGTTAAAAACGAAGATAAAGAAAGGGGAAAGGGGGACACGGGATTAAACATATACAGTACAGGTTATAGTAGATCGTCTCTGTCATGGTTATTATCTTTTCCATTTAGATCGTTGTGCATGATGAAGTTTCAATTATACTTTTAAAAACGTACAGTTGGATGTTAGCTCGTCATCAAAGATAAAAATTTGCTTGACCCTCAACCCTGCCACGATCGCTCCAATTCATTCAACCTTTGCGCGCATTCAAATGGAATCAATGTGTTTGCAGATCCTGCTTTTTTTTTTTATGTTTAAGGCAATCTTCGCCTCACTCTTTCTGTCTTTCCGTGCTGTCGCTCAAAGGCCTATCATAATGAATTCAGAAACACTATCAAAAGTGGAGCCCCCCCCTTGTTTATGAAGCCCAATTCCGAGTGAAGAATCTGAAATAACAATGGATTCCTTCCTCAGTCAAACCAATCTTGTAATAGTAATAAGAAATAAAAGAGGGGATGGGAGAGGGGGGAAAAAAATGTAATAAAGGAAAAGATAGAGCAGACGTAAAAAGGGCTAGAGATTCCATTGAATGAGAAGCATACATTTAGGGTTGATTATTGAGAGGGAGAGGAGAAAGGTCCTTAAAGGACGTTTCTGAGGCAACTCTCTCTCTCTATCTCTAAACAAGTGTAGTGTTAAAGACAAAAGCGATTGTGTCGACCTTCTTTCACAGTTGAGATGTTATTGTTGATTACTGTAATTCAAGTTTAACTCAAAATTGCAGTGGGTAGGTGGTTTAGAGGTTGGCAGAGCTTGTCGAAGGGAGTCTGGCAGATGAAGCCGCTGTGTGTTAAAGAGAATTAATCTTTTTTTTTTTTTTTATAAAAACCTACAGTTGAGAAAGGAAGTCTGTTCTCAAAGGGTGACAGCAACAAGTGAGATATTAAAAGTAAAACAGAGGTATAGCATGCCACATCCTGTTGCCTAATGTGCAAACACATATGTTTGCAGGCAAGTGCATACAGTAAAAATACAGTATGTTCTGTTTCCAACAACTCAATCTAAAGAATAAGATTTTACTTTATTATTGACAATAAAAACTTTTTTTTATTTATGCAACTAATAAAATGAATATTGCTATTTTTATACATATATATATATATATATATATATATACTATATATATATATATACATATATATATATACTATATATATATAACCTCGACCAGTGAGTCTAATGTCGCTTTGTTTCCTCCTTTGCATTTCTCACCTGTAACTTTGTTGTGGGTTAAAAAAAAAAAAAAGTGTACGCTACAACCAGTAGCTGTCTGTGCACCGTGGCTGTTTGAATTTACACATCTAAGAATGTATCAGCTTCTGTGATATCAGTCTGTCACAACTATAGAGAGACCTCAAGGTCAATCTTAAGACACAGCTGTGTCAGTGTAGAGACTAGGGGGGGTAACTGGCATCACGCCCTCAGCACCTAAGCTGGGTACCGACATGCGGATTTCAAATGGTGATCACACTTTAACACTAGCAAGGACAAAGAGAGAACGACAGGAAAAAAGAAAGAAAGAAAAAAATGAGAGCTCGAGAACTGTTCATACCTTAATGAAATAGAGCGTGTCATAAAACAACCATTACTCATATGAACTTTGAAATTAATCAATCATACTTTTAGAAATGTTCTGAGACGTTTTTTTTTTTTTTTTTTACGACAGATGAATTATTAAATATATTGCTATGTTTTACTACAGGAAATCATAAAACCTGATGAAGAATAAATTAGTATACGTATATAGATTCTGCTTACAACTAGCTCATCCTGACAGTTTGACAGTGAGGAAAGATTTCACAAGAGTTTATAAAATGGCATGAGTTAAACATCACTGCTTTAAAGTACTTGTAAAAGAGATGCGAAAGACATCAAACTTTCTGCATTAAAATTCATAGCGTAATTACTTTCATATCATCCCCTCTCTGGTGAAATGTGTTTAGGTTAAACCATCTCTATAAAAAAAGAAAAAGAAAAAAAAAGGCTTTATCTTGCTCTCATTTTCATTAATTCCTAATTGGGGTTGGGGTTGTCTGTTATTATTACTTAGATTAAAATAAGCATAGCCCATTGCATGTTCAAACCCATCTCACTACACAATAGTGATAAGGGAATAAATAAACAATTCCTCCTGTACTGTTGAAATTAAGTTGCTTAGAGCCTTAAGCTAAGCTACAGCCTCCTTTTTTCATTATTTTTTTTCTCTCCACAACTTAAAAGCACATTTTACCATGCAAATGAAGTTCACATTTTTGACCTGTTTTATATGTATATCTTTAATTAGTGTCTTGTTTAGCTTAAACCAACTGATTATCACATAGTCATGACCTAATTATAAGACAGGCTGCTTAGCTGCAGCGTTCTACCGCAAGGAACGAGAAAGTTACCTTTAAAACTTCTGTAATCATTAGCTGCAGCTTCTTTTAATCCCACTAAACACAGACTTTATCTACTAAAAGAAGTAGAAATGCTTTTTTCCAGTTGGTTGTGGTAGATTCACAGTTTTTTTCTCCAACATGAAAATCATTTAATCACTAGTTATTGGTCAAAGCCCTTTATGAGTGTTTATGATGAAATCTGATAATGGATGCCATGTTTCATGCCAATTTGTGTCTTTAGTTAAGCATCTAGTCTAAAGTAAAATGACTGATTGATAGTTAGATATATTAGTCTTTGGGTCACGTGTGAAATGAAGAGATAGTGGCTTTTTATTTGAGCAGAAAGATTTCAACAGTATTAACCTAATCTTAACCTAAATCAAATACATGGGTTTCACAAAAAAATGCACCATTTCATTTTGGTTTCTCACAGGATAAATAAAAACAACATGCAAAATCCCCTCCAGTAACATGTTTTAGCAGGACAAAATGGGCTGGTATGATATGAAGTATTTTCCCCCTATTTGCATGTTATCTATTATTAAGCATATTAAATAAAATGGCATTACCTGATGAAGGGGAAGAGGGATGAGGGCTGTCATCCTGAACACTTCCAGTCTGGGAGTGGCCTCCTCCGGCCCCGCTCTCCTCTGTCACATTGGATGAGCCTGGGGTGGTGGAACGGCTAATAGACTGAGATTCAGGGTCGCTGGCGGAGCCACGCCTCTCATCTAGGCCATGCTGCGGACCATCATCTGGGCGTCGGTCCTTGTTATGCACCCGAGAGTGGACCACCATCTGGTGGTAGGTTCTAAATACTCTACCACAGTCAGGGCACTCAGTAGGCTTCTCTTTCATGCTGACAAGGCTATACTCGAGCCCCTGGCCGAGGCCGAGTCCACCGTGGTGAGACAGGAATTCACGGTGACCATCAAAGCTCCCAGCTTCTTCCTTCATGGACATTATGTTTCCTCCGGTTCTTACCCCATGGAGGGCGTCAGGGTGGTTCTTTTGCTTGGGCCCATCACTAGAATCAAGAGTAGAGTGCTCGTGTTTGTCTTTCCCAAAGGGCACTATCCCAGTGGCACTAGCCATTTCATCCTCTTGAACGTGGGCTCCATGGTGCTGTTCTTTTGGCATGAAAGAACGCTCCATAGCCATGCTGCGGGCCATAATCTGCCATGCCTGGTAACTATTAAGTGGATCCATTTCTGCCACTTTTGCTGCTGCTTGTAAACGCTCCATACAACTTGACTTTAGAGGAGGCACCAGGTTCAAGCAACCTAACAGCGAGCGCTTCTCATTCTCCCCGAGACCATGACTCATGCTGGCCATTGGTCCCAGCAGCTTTCCAAGCATTTCTTTCTCTTTCATAGCTATTCCAGCCTTGGCCAAAATTTGGTGCTGTTGTTCAGCCAAGCTCTGCTTTTCAGGACTGAGGAAACCACCTTGCAGACAAGAGATGTAACGCGAGTACAAGTTGGCATGGGCTTCTTGTGCTAAGCTGCTTATACTGTTGACTGAGGGCTCATCATGCTCAGCTCCACCTCCAATTGGAGGCTTACTCTTAATCGCAAGCTTGTTTAGATGCACCTTCATATGATTTTTAAGGAACCAGGGCTCCTTGAAGCGACGCCCGCAGATCTGACAACAGTGCTCAAAGGAGTCCTTGTGCTTGCGCATGTGACCCTTCAGGAACCAAGCCTGGCTGAAGATCTGGCCACAAACGTCACATCGAAACTCATTGGCAGGCTTCTCTCCACTGCCAGCTCCTGTACCCTGGCCTTGGCATGACTCAGCAGTGATGTGTGCCTTCTCCACATGGCTGATGAGGTCTTCTTCCTGGGAAGCAGCAAACTCACAGAGAGTGCACTTGTAGGGTTTATGAAGGATGCGGATATGACGCTCCAACTCCTCACGTTTTTTGAATTTGCCTTTGCAAAAGGTACAACGGAATCCTATGCATGGGTTAAGTGCCTGCTCATCTTGTTGGTTGGTGCCTGCTGGCTTAGGTGAGGCAGAGGGCTGTGCAAGCGCCTCTGATGTGCTTCCCAGACTTGTAGGTGTTAGGAGGCCACATGCAGAGCTGGGCTGTTGCTGGTTTTGGTTCTGTAGACCCAGGTGGGGTGGAAGTGATTGTGAAGGCTGCAGCAAACTGCTTCTCATTTGCTTATCACGTAGAATGGCACGCTCTTCAAGTTCATGAAGAAGTCGGTTTTCTTCACGTACACGACCACGACCCTTTCCCAGACTACCCAACTTGTGGGTACGAAGGTGAATCTTGAGGTTGCCCTTCTGGGCTGCTCGGTGATCACAGTAGGGACACTTGAAGGGCTTCTCACCAGTGTGTGTGCGCATATGCAAGGAAAGGATGCTGTTGAAACGGAATCGTTTTCCACATAGTGGGCATGGATACTTGCGGTTCTTGCGCGCATCATCTTCTATATCGTTCATCTGAGACATGATTCCTAAATTCTGCCCATTGAGGAACTGCTGTAAGTCAACACGGCCATTGAGACCACCTAGGGCACTTGCATCCATGTTACGGTTGAGCTGATTGGCTAGTAGAGCCATCTGGCTGGTAATCGGCTGACTTGCGAGTGCAACATGTGTTTTCTCATCCAATGGGGTGGCGGCTTTTTCCTCTGGGATTTGTTGGCGGCTTGGAAAGTCAGGAAAGGCATGACCAAGTTGAGCAGTCAGCTGATGCAGTTTCTGACTGATTGGGTAGCGGCCATTAAGCATGGCACTGGTGATATGAGTGTCAGCATCCGGGACCGCTGAGGACACACCAAGGCACAAACTAGAGTCTTCCATCCTGCAATTGAGAACAGGAAAAATGGGGATGGCATTAAATCAGTGCAGATCTTTAGACTGCTTTAAGACAACCAACAGAAAAGTTCAGATGAGATTCAGGGATGAAAAGAGAAAGTAAAACAATAGAAAAATATATCAATTAAAGATTTACATCTAAACATTCACACTACTTTCATAGCTCACAAGTCAGATCTATTATTCGCAAGAATGTAGACATAAAGGCTCATTCCACAAAAAGGTGCTTCATTTGAAGAACGCTATCCTGGGTGGTGTGCTTAGAGTCATGTTTCCCACGTAAACAATATCCCAAACAGGTTTTGGCACAAAGATAAGCACATTTCATCGATCACTAAAGAAGGTGTAGGAGTGGAAAACACTTTAGTGATAAGGTGCAATTGAAATGTGAATTTGAAAGCTAGAAAACAAATTCTTCTCACACGTTTCCTCGGTGCTTTATGCAGTCTGTGTGTGGGGGGAAATAGTTATTAACGATGACTGCACTAGAGTGACGAGTGTGAAGAAAAAAAGTGAGTTTATCTCCTTCTGATTTATGAAGTACTACATGTACTCACACTTGGGGGAAAAGCTGTAACTCTCAGAACTTTTTTTTTTTTTTTTCTCAAACAGTAACACAATTTTTGAGGCAATAATTACCCAGTAAACATGGCAAGGCACTGCATAATTAAACTACTTGGGCCCATCCTATCAGAATTCCTCCAATTACACGCCTTAATGAAACAGAGCAGGGGCATTGTCATGAAGCCGTCGCAATACTACAATTATGATATTAACAATAGCACTTAAAACCAAGGGGTTACTCCAGTAAACACACACCCTTATCTCACTGCTGCGACACTTGTCGTGGCGTAATTTTTCATTAAGAGGCACATTACGTTTGATGCGAATCACTTTGCTCTCGCCTTCATTTTTTTCTCCCTCTCTCTGTCTCTCTCTCTCTCTCTCTCCACTCTCACTCTCGTATGGCTTCCGATGAGTAGAAAACAACAGTTGGCATTATTGAAAGGGTTCCCAATGTATCAGAGGCTTCCCAGGCATTTAAAATGGCCACAGAGCAGCTCAGTGCACCATCAGGATGAAATGAATACACAAGCAGAGTCTGTTGTCATCTGGCACGGTTGTGCAAATTTAGGATGCTGTGCGCTGTCTTAAGGAGGGATAATGGTTTTGCAACATTCCCCTGTGACAAACAGGGTCAAGCTTCAAAAACAATAAAGCAAGATTTGCTTTGGTCAACAAAATATTGTATAATATCTCATTAAGCTGATTAGTATGCGGCTTAGTAGAAGCGGCCATGTGCTATAACACATGACTATAATTATATAAAAAATAATAATTTCAAGGCTGACTGCTATGTGCTATCACGAGCGACATTCATTTTTAAAAGTCAAAGGAAGGAACAATTACCGCGTATGGAAATGAAGCACCTTTACTTAAAAACACAATGCAATTCATTGATGCACCAATCCAGTCCAGTCCATTTTTGTTTCTTTAAAACACACACAAAGTATGATAGGGCAGATCGGGAATTTATACATCTTGGTCATTAATAAACCTTTTAAATGGTGCAGATTAACCCAGTTTACCCCAAAGGAGAACTAATGACTCAGCATCCTGACTCCTCTGTATAAGGATGCTGCTTTTTCTACCAGCATATGAACTTTACTGTATAGTGCACAAGATTTTACGATATTTCCTCCAAAGTTATCCACGTTCATACACCTACAGTCGAAGATCATTAAAAAAATCCGATGCACACAGGCGGTGTTGTGTTAGGCAGTGGGTGTGGAGAACATATTCGCTGACACTCGGACTTTAAGGGCTCTAATAAGGGCTGCCTGTTTGTTAGCTATTTACTCTTCCTACGCTATGTTGGTTGTGGACTCTTATCGCTCCGACATGAATAAAACACTGTGGTCACTTCCAGTTTGTTCTGAATGCGTTGTGGGCTGTTGATGGATGCCATTTCACTTTGTCCCCCTGCTACATCTTCGAGGAATGTAAAGAAAAACAAGCACTGGCTTGGAACAATGCTCTGTAGGTGTATTATGGATTTAATCACTGGTTATGAAGACACTCACGCGCGTAGGCATGCGTGCCGCGCGAATCTACATTGCTAAGCGTTTCTGTACGAATTGTCAAATTCAGCAAAATGTAATTTGGGAAGCAAGTTTAAGACAAACATAAATTACTGATGGGTGAATGCATGCATGTTTAGCGATCGGCTAAACCCGAACGTTCAGCCGAAGTCGATAATGTCAGGGTGAAATTTAGTTTTACGCCAGTGCTCGTGACTCTAGGGTTTCTTCAGCTTGAGAACGGGGGTAAAATTGATGTTAAAAGTAATTTGACTCGCTTTTTTGCTGTCCCTGCAGATATTAGATGAAGGCTCTTTGAAAGTGGCTGGCATGTGCACTGCTTTCTGCAATAGAAATGTATGATTTCAGCAAGGCCTGATGAGCTGTTGCTCATTTAGAGAGATAGCAGCTTGGCCTTTTCTTCAATTTGATTTCCTCCTTTATCTTTACCATATAACAAAGGCAGATAGACAAAGGAACATTGTGAAATGAACTGACGAATCCAGTTTGTTTTTGAACATACCCTCACTGACGAGTGTATGCAAATGAAGTGCATTAATATGCTTTTCTTGCTCCCAAGTCATTCCAGTTTTTTTTTTTTGTTTTTTTTGTTTTTTTTCTTGTTAAAAAAGGGCATTTCTTATGGTTAAAAATGTGACACATACTTGCGGAGACATAAAAACTGTTTCTCTTACACCCATATACACACGCATCCATGTACACACGCACACACACACACACACACATAATGCAATCTTTTAAAAGGCCATCCAAAAAAAAAAATGCTCTGTGGGAATACTCAGTGAGAGGCATCACTATGGTGCAATTATCTACAACATGCATATTTTCCACAGTATAATCAGTAAAAGCTCTACGCCAAGAGCCTTATCTCTAAAGAAACATAGGAATTAAAACCAACGTCACATTAGTGCTCTTAAATTCTACAATACTGGCGTAGTTAATCCTTATAGAAAAACAGCCCCAAACTGAATTTGCAGAATCGGGGTCAATTTTTCAAAATACTTTAGATATCCCGTACGTTTACTGTAATTTTCTTTTAACTCACTTAATTTAGCTTCTTCTTTTTTTTTTTCTTCTTTTTTTTTTTTTGCAATCTCATTTAAAACACTAAAAAATATATTATCAGCTTTGCAGATTTGATCTCTAAACGCTTTTAGTGTTTCCTCTATTACAGTATATAACTCCAGTATGCACTATGACCCAGATAAAACACAAGATGTATATAGCAAAGCTTTAATCGTTAAACTAACTCAGGCTTATCTCCATCTAGAACGCTTACAGCTGTTAGTTAGCCTAGCCTCACCTATTCGCAAGCGTGCCATTGGTTGGTGGTCCACAGCAGACACACTTCCTAGCTCTTCCTTCTTGTGGACTCTTGATTTCCCTGTTCAGGTCTGGGACAGCCGCTCAGCAGCTGTGAGGCTGAGACAAGGTCTATGTGTGTTTGTGTGCATGTGCGAGTGTGTGTGTGTGTAGTTTCTTTCTTTCTTTCTTTCTTTCTTTTTTTTTCTAGTACCTGCCACACATAGTCTAAGAGCAGCCGCATGCTCTAATTAATGCTAACTTTCTCACCAAGCTTTTTAAAAAGCCACTGAGACTTCCTCTGTTGGTGCGTTCTCACACGGGAGCCAGTGGCATGCACGTCTGTGGTTAATACGCAGCCTTTCAAGCAACACGGCAAAACAACCGGATTCGTGTCTTATCTTATGCTTAACTTTCTGTCTTGCACTGCAAATTGCTCTGCACCACACACCTTAATTAGAAAGTAAAAAAAAAAGACACTGTGTATTCTTCAAGGTCTGAATTTTGTTGCATGTGTACGTGTGTGTGTGTATGTGTGTATGTATATATATATATATATATATATATATATAGTCTCATCCAGTGACTGCTAGCATCTGCGCCTTAATGTGCTTAAAAACTATACAGTATTATTACCTTTGCGGATTACTGTATGCATCACAGTGGCATTCGTGTGCCGTAGTCATTCAGGTACAACGCTAGTTCAGACAGCACTCTAACCAACAACTTTTACCTTTGCTTTTACTAAGCTGATTGTGGTAATTACCTGTGATCTAATCGTGGTTTCGTACAAAACGAACAGGATGCATTTACAAAATTGCAGGAATATTTGTTACTTCGGCTTGAATCTTGTAGAACCTTGTAGAAGGAAAATGTTGCACATGTTTTCTTCGCCCGTTTCAGCGTGTAAGCAGTTGATAACTATAGAAGCTGTTCTTCAGGCGAACAGGCGAACAGGCGAAAGTATTACAAGGGGGGTAGTAATACCCAACTGCCCTCGTATGAGAATCCATCTGGTGCGAAAACCTTCTTATCGGAAGATTCTTGGAAACAGACAAACGTGAAAGCTGGGTTTTGACAGTGGGTTACTTTTATATCTCTACTTTAAGAAAGAAGAAAAAAAGCAGCCAGTTTAACATATGGTCTAACAGATGTCTAAAATATTAGCAGCTAACTGTGATATCCTAACACAGTCAGGGATGTCAGGTTTTTGCTTACCTACATGGCATAAAAGAACAAACACAAGTCTCATTTAAAATCTAAAGTTTGTAAACAGGTTGTGGTTATCAAATTGTCTGCAAAGATCCTCTATCATTGCATAATCACTAAAACAGAGAAGAGAACATATACGCTTGTTTGCACTTTAAAATGTCTAAACTACTTCATCCTGTATACTGGGGGGGCCTGGAGCCTATCTTGGGAGGCTTAGGGCACGGGGTGCCAATACATTGCAGGGCACACACACTCACATGCTCATTTAAACACTAGTGGCAATTTGGGAATGTCAGGTAGCCTAACCTACATGTTTTTTCACTGTAGGAGGAAACCAGAGAACCTGGAGGAAACTCACCAAGCATGAGGCAAAGACCCAAAGCAGGAATCGAACCCGGACCCTGGAGATGCAACCCGACAGCGCTAACCACTACGCCACTGTGCCATCTAAAATGTTTCAATGACTCTAATAACAACAACAACAAAAAATCTATCAAAAGAAGAGAACTGTCCGAATTAATTATCGATGTTAGACTGAACAGAGACCAGTCAAGTGAGAAGGTGACAACGAGGCTCAGGGAGCGACTTTGTTACGTCATGCGATGAAACTAGGACTCATGCACAAGATGCTGATAATTAAAGTCAGATTAAAGTGTCATTTCGCATTTTAAACTGCTTTTCTACGAGTAGATAAGATCATAAGCATGGCGACAGGTGGGGTCGTTTTTCAGTTATTAACATTTTTTTGGACAAAACAGCTTGATTCATGCATTTGTCTAAGCGAACACATCTGACTTATTTCTAAAGCGGCGAAGTAAAAATGTAACGTCGTGATCCAATGACTTTATGCGCTCGCGTCCTTGAGTGGAGCCTCCGCTAGATCTCACAAATCAGGGTGAAGTGCGTAAGTAAAGCTCTATAAAACACACACCGCCACAACGGGGCCTTGAACCAGCTGTGTAAAAGCCGACTTTGAAAGTATGTCCCACCTCACATAGAGGACGTAAAGCATATCGTTTTTACATGCGCGGTGGAATGTACTGTAGTGCACTTAAACGATCACGTGATTTTGATTGCATGCATGGTGTAAGTTTTTGAAGAATGGAAATACGAAACAATCGGCTAATCGTTTGAGTAATGTGGATCATTATTAGTTACTTCGTAATCTTGGGCCTATATTGATCAAAACTCATTGACTAATTAGTATGAGGTAGCATGTGAATTAATTAGAATGGAGGTCATCATCATTAATAAATCAATCATTATTTACTCGGCTTAAAAGTCAGACCAAGTTCCGCACGGTTATTAATGACTTTGATGTATAAAATAAATAAATAAATAAATAAATAAATAATGAGGTGAAGAATTTGAGAAAGTGGTCGCCATATGGTGCATATCTAATGTGAGGATATAATGCGCACGCTACGCATTTATGGACGTATGGGCAGAAATGCACAATAGATAAATCATGAGCAGATCATGGCTCGAATCCCACTTTGTGCATATTAGTGTTTCAGGCCTGACTCTCTCTCTCACTCCCTCTCTCTCTCTCTCTCTGTTTAGTCTATTGCAGGTGGTCTTCAGAATGCATCTAATTAATCCAATAAAAGCTGAAAGAACAAAGCCATTTTCATTGTGGCTCGTCACAAAATGGAGGTGGTGTTTCGTGTATTCGTGGTTAAAACAGAAAACAGTTTGTAACGGCCTAATTATAGTCGTACGATTGCAGACTCTACAACAAGCGCTGTATAACACTCATGAATATATTTGGCTTGGGTAACCTTATTCTCTTTGCTTTCCCCCCCCCCCCCTTATTTCTCATAACTCTCTCCCTCTCCATCTATCACTCGTTCTCTCTCTCTCTCTCTCTCTCTCTCTCTTGCTCTCTCTGCTTTACACAATATATCATTGAGGAGGTCTTAAGAGAACTTTTCAACAGGTAGTTCAGCTTTCAGCTCATCTCTACAGATCAGTATGAGGCTACGGGAAGAAAAAAAAAAGGAGAGGAGGAAGAAAAGAGAGAAAAATGCTGCTCTTTTCATCCCTATGTCAGACAGGCTTGTTGGGATGCCAGGGGAGGCGAGATCAATGGGAGACCAGAGAATTCCCACAGTTCATTGTGCTGCTTCGCCGCATCATCATCGTCATCATCATCTTACGCCGGTCAAAAGCTCAAAGCATCCCTTTATGCTATCTATTCACAGTGTTATCCTGAAGTACAGCAGATGTACTGTGTGTGCATGTGTGTAAGAGTATGTGTGTGTGTGTGTGTGTGCGTCTGTGTGGTGCAACGGTATTCACAGCAGTGTGTGGGGACTCCTGCCTGTAGATTTTACGCTGTGTGTAGGGAGGAAGATTAATAACTTTGAGCATTTGTTAAGCAGACAGCAGGCTGGAGAGGAGTGTTGGTGGGGGTCTTGAAATGAAGATGTGTGGGGTGCTTCCAAAAGGTGTTCATCTCACATACGAACATGTAATGAATACACGTGTTTACTGTTTTCTCTGATTAATAGAAGAGTCATAGTTTCACACTGGGCTTGATTGCAAGTTTTCCTGTCCAAAAAAAATGGAAGGAAAAAAAAAAAACCCATGAACTAACTCTGTTGAACACGAATAAGACATACTTGTACTGTATATAAGAGGACCAGAACTTGGACTACACATTTCATATTATAATATCCTTTTCCTGATTTATGTGTCAGCAACACGGTGGCTTGGTACTGTCGCCTTGCACCTCCAGGTCGCGTGTTCGATTCCCGCCTCGAGTTCGTGTGCTTGGAGTTTGCATGTTCTTGATGGGTTTCCTCTGGGTACTCTGGTTTTTTCCCACAGTCCAAAGACATGCAGATTAGGCTAATTGCCGTTCCCAAATTTCCTGACGTGTGTGCTTTGTAATGTATCGGCACACTATCTATGCCCTAAGTCTCCTGTATGAACAATGAGTGAGTGAGGTTTGTGTGTCAGATAAAATCACTTAAAGAACCTGTGGAGATGGAGGTCAGGGGTCAGCCATCATCTAGACCTAGTTTGATTATCCAAGCGATCCTACAGTAGATAGGACAACCATGACTATACACACAGATCGATTTGAATAATATACGTTATAAATGGTTTAGATTAAGGTTAAGAATAGATGAATTTGGAGGGAAATTAGTATTTGCGCCCCGTTTCTTATGGTTTCACAATTAAATGCTTATAGCTGCAATTACACAAGACGACTGTGTGTAGTCCTTTGCAGCATCACTTATGGAGGTCCTCAGAAATGAACACCATGTATCATGCAGTAATCACTCAGGGCAGTATAGCCCCATGTGGCACTCTTAGTGTCTTTGATTGCATTCTTACTGTTCAAGACAATTATCGAATGCTGATACTAATTCTTTTTCATATTACGATAACAGTTTGAACTGTTTGAAATCTTTCACATACTGACTGGATTATGAGCTACAGGAAATTGAGTCGTAGTTTTCAAAATGAGTGCCGGAAAAATGCCAAAGTGCATTTTACAATTTGACCTGAAAACCAAATGGACACAATGGGATTGACTCTGATGTGACATCTTTTAAATCCTTTAGATGTCCTGTATATTAAGTTGTACATAATGTACGCAGGCACGAGTAAAAAGCATGCGAGGCAGGAATTGAACTCCAACCCTGGAAGAACAAAGTGACGGAGCTAACCCCTAAACCACCGCGCCACGCAAATGGGATCCAGCTACATCAAAATTTCCATGTTGGATGTTTAAATATTCTCTGATTAGGACACAACACAAAAGCAGGCTTTACTAGCAAGATAAACCTGATGAACCAGTCGTAGATATGTGTTAAGTCATGTAAAAAATTACATCTTTTTGATTCACAGTGTGAGTCTGAATGTGAGCGTGAACCCGCATTAAACAGGATTCTGAATCGGTTCGGACGGGTGCGAATCTAGTGTAAATGGTTACCTTTTGTGATATCTGTCCGTTTCATTTTTGTTTTTTTTAAAGCCCGTTTGTAACATGTGCGTTCCCTTGCAGGTAGTGGCAAACATAGCTTACCTTTCCCGAAACCTTCAAATGTCAGTATAACCCCTGAATAAGTGAATATCAGAAATAATTGCTGCTTTCTTTTCGCCCATGCTGATTCTGTTCGTATGAGTTTTGCATAATGACTTCAACAAGGGGTGTTGTTTTGACAGGTGGTGAAATCAAGTCGGGAGGAGAGGGAGACAAGGTTCAATTTAGTTTGTGAATCTTTTAATTGTTGCATGGCTAATTAAAATAAAAGCATGTGGGAGAGAGAGAGAGAGAGAGAGAGAGAGAGAAAGAGAGAGAGACAGACAGAGAACAAATCTCCTTAACACGCTACACTATTTACTACAGCTTGTGTGCATACATGGGCTCTAAATTGTGTCTTCAGGCAGTTAGATGTATGCACAACTGAAACAGAGAAAAGAAAGAGTGATACAGAGGAGAAAAAGAAAAAAAAAGATCTGCTGCTACAGTACTTCCATGTACTCACTAGCTCTTCATAACTCGAGTCACAAAACAAATGTATGGCTAATTAGAGGTACTCATTATGGAAGGCAAGTCGAGTAATTATTTTACATCACGCCGCTATTAATTGAATGATTCTTCAGTGTCTTTTGAAAAATCGTTTCTTTTTTTGTCTCGTTCTTTTTTCTTTCTTTTTTTCCCCTCTCCTTACAGTACATGAAAGACGATAAGAAAAGACAAGCCTATAAACAGGTAGAGCTGCCATATGCTCTCGACTGAAAAAGCGCTTCTGTCATGACAAATGGGCTTTTTAAATATTGAACCGCTGCATGTCTTTTTTAATACGGGTGGTGTCGGATCCGCTTCGTGCCGTCACTTTTTAATAAACCCAAACTACCCCCCACCCCCCACCCCCCTGTAAAGGCGAATCTGAAAGTTTCATTTCGAAGAGAAGCTCTCTGTCACGCCCGTTATGCAACTGTTCTGGGTATGTCCATAAAGCATGCTTTTTAAAAGGCACATCCTGTTTAAGAAAAGCCTGTAATCTTATCAAAACCATCAGGAAGTCAGACTTCAGTGGAAATGCTAGCAATTCTTTGCATATGTTACAATATTTTTGCACCACTATTGTTTGCAGCTGCGAGTTGTACCGAGGCCAAATGATAATGCAAAGGTTTTTTTTTTCTCCTCTCCATACGGTTTAGCATTAGTCATAACGTTCGCATCTGTCAGTCATCACTGTACGGTTAAATATATGAGCGGATGATGTAAAGAAAGTTCTCTCCTTGTTAAGAGCGAGTTGTGTTTTAGTGTAAGCGATCAAAGAGTCTCTGGAGGAACCAACAGGGTGGAGGACCTGAGGGAGAGCAGGGCTTGAAAGGTCCGTGTTTACTTATCGCTCTTTGTCGGAAATGGTGTGGCTGCTTATTCCAGGACGAGTGAACAGCACGAAGGAAAAATAAATAAAAAGCACGGTCTTATACTGTACGAGCTACACTACACACTCTGCGCTGAGACACGAGCCTTTGATATGCGATTATGTGAAATCTACTCTAGGATTTTATTTGCGGGCAGGTGCTTAACCGAGATCTATAAACATTCACAGACGGAGACGATTCTGGCACGAACTCGGTATATCTAACATGTTTCTGACAGATAAAGCAAGAGTCGATTCGACCTAGAAATACCATCCTGCCACAAGGTGCCCACTGCACTGGCCTTCAGGTAGCGTGCGTGAGAGAGAGAGAGAGAGAGAGAATAAAGTGAGGAGAGAAATCAAGGCAGGTTTGGCCACAAAGCTGGAATCCAGATATCTCTCCTCACTTTATTTTCCTCTCTTTATCTCTCTCTCTCTCTCCCCACATTTTTATCATTGCTTGCTGCCCAGTTTGACCTTGAACATGATCACTTACTCATCCTCTTTCAAAGGCCACTGTCACAGCTGCTGTACAAAGTAGAAACACAAGATAGAAGGTGCGGAGTGAGACAGACAGACAGACAGACAGACAGACAGACACCTGTTTCCCATGTCCTCCGTTCTGTTCATGTTATGACCGCCATGTTAGCATGTCGAGTGTGTTGCCATGGCTGCACATGCCTTCTAGCATGTTTAACAGCGCTAACCCCTGTGCATGAGGCTGTATAGGTCGTGACCCCTGTGCACACTCCCAGTGTCTGAAGCTCCACAGATGGGAGGATTTTATAGGTTGTTTATACAGCTCATGCCGAGATTAATTACTGTACAGTCACCATAAATCCGCCACTTGTTTGGAAAAAAACAGAGAAAAAAAAATAATCGAGAACATTTACTGTTGAATATAATTGAGATGAGGAGAGGAGGAATTTGTAGCATTCGCTACATTGGATGGAGTCCATGGCTTAAGTGATGGCACAGGTGGAGAAGAGCGGAGGTATTCAGTACGACTGGGTTAAAGTGTTATTGCTGCTAAACTGCTGCCTGAGACACTTCAGGTATCTCTGAAAAGGGACTTCATCAGCTCCGGCTTCTGACAAAAGCAGGCGAACCTCTCTCTCTCTCTCTCTCTCTCTCTCACACACACACACATACACACAAACACACACACAATTTACCAGCCCAAGGGGCTAACACTGCCACCCTGCCTACATCATCTACGTACATAGAGAGGCTTAATCTGTCTCACCCTCCGCCATTTCAGAAGACCCTGATTCTTGTTTGTGCACCCCTCCTCCTTTCTCTCCATCTTTCTCTCTCTCTCTCTCTTCCCCACCTCCCTCTCCATATTTTCTCTCCTGCATCTGATTAAGTTAACAATGTGGCGTTATTTGCATGCTGATTTGGCGAGGTCCCTCTCCTCGCCGCTTGCTCTCACAAACACACAGGCTGGATGGCGGTAATGTGATAGCACAGCAGCCAGCCGATCCAATCTCTCCCCCCTTCAAACCCAGGTGCGCGCTATCCACTTCCCCCTTAATTCCCTCCCCGCTCATATTTTACTCCTCTTTTATTTATTCTTTCGTCTTCCCTTCATCCTTCTGAGTCGTATAAGGGTTCAAATCTGGTTGGGAGAAAAAGAAAAAAAAAAGAAGAAGAAGGGGCGGGGGGGATATACGCTGTCTTTTTTTATTAATTATAGACCGCGGCTGATGCGGATGTATTCCGAAAGCATCTTCAAAATAGGTCGACATACAGTTTTCTATTCTTATCACATTTAAATGTCAACATGGTGCAAAGCTCTACAAATTAGTTCAGGCAGACTTCAACCCCCATTTAACATTTAGAGCTCCGTTCTGTAAGCCCCCAATGTGTGATTCAAATCAGTTTACACACACGCATAAAAAAAGAGCCATGCGTCTTTCAAACTTCTCATTTCAATACTGGTATTATTGCCAACCTTTGCCAAGTAATATGCTGGCAGGGAGAAGGGGGGGGGGGGGGGGATGGTGGGGTGAAGGAGATATGATATAAAGCACCAGAAACAATGCATTAGCTTTCATGAATTATAGATCCACCATTCTGCACAAGATCTAGGATTTTTCTGTCTCCTCATACAACCCGGGAAGAGATAAATAAATCAGAATGCCACAGTCGTTCTTTTAACAAATATTGAGATAATAATGTCCGCATAAAACTCTCGGAATGTCTCATTTGAAAGGAAATCTATGCTAAATCCTTCTGGAAGGCTGCGTGTCAATAAAACCAACCTCGAAAAAATTCCCCAAAACGGTGTCAGTTGAGAAGATCATAAAGCTGTTATTGACTTGAGAGTTGGACGTAAACTTCAACTTTAAACTCACCTTTAAACCAACACCGAGTCAATAATGTACCGTGATTAAACAGCTTCATTTCTTTTTATACTTGTATCTCCGGTGTTACTCTCCGGTACTGTATATCCGAACTCGTCCACCAGTACCGAGTTCCTCTAGTGACTCAGCATTCCACTGCAAAGTGGTTTCGGGGCCTCGGGGAACATTTTTACACCTTGAGTGGTTTGGCCGCACGGGCTGAACGCGACCCTGCGAGTGAGAGCCTCACCGCCCTGGAGGAGCGTGGCTCTAGCGAGGGAGGATGTGCTTCTCATGCTTCATTACCCCACACTCCCTATCTGAGTTCCC
Source organism: Leiocassis micropogon (assembly GCA_028565275.1). Lineage (NCBI taxonomy): Eukaryota > Metazoa > Chordata > Actinopteri > Siluriformes > Bagridae > Leiocassis > Leiocassis micropogon. Next base: position 7,808,926 of record JAOVVA010000037.1, on the reverse strand, counting down.
CAGTCACAGGCATTAGGATTGAAATAGCCCGGTTGAACCTCCCTTACCCCGTAAATCCTGCTTTCCACCAGAGACCTCAGAGAGAGACTGCATGCCAGACTTTCAGAAGATCAGGACCTCTTAGCCTTGTCTGTGAACTTGTCTGTGGACCGTTTACCTACCCCAGCCTTTCATCATTTTAGGTAATGTTAATCTACACCAGAAATAGACGATGAGAAGAGATAAAAAGTCTGCTTCTGTGTAGATTTATAAAACTACCATTATGTCGATAGATTACCAAGGGTCTTAGTCACAAAATAGGGGTCCATATGTAAAGTTTCAACCCCTCTGTGACTCACATCAGTTCTGGGCTCTTTAAAAGTGCTAATGGAGTGCGCTCTGTGTGTGCTCTGGGTGTGCCTAATACGGCTATGGCCAAATGTCAGAGGAGTTATATATCCCTTTATGCCCAGATGGGGCCAGAGGGGTTTAATTGACTATGGTGTAAAGTGAGTTGGAGTCGAGCATAAGAGCACGATGAAGATGAATACCATCCATTATGAGACAAACAGAGCCCAATGGCGCTCCTCAAATTGGCAGGAAACGAAGATTCCCCAAAGTTAAAGCACATTTTGTCCGCAGAGTAATTATCTGAGTGAACTTTCCATGGCATTGTTTCAAAATTATAAAGGGAGGAGGGATCTTAATGTGTATGGACAATGAAAGGCTGATAATGGAAGTGTGATCTGTAAGAGTGTCAAGTGCGTGTTTACCGTCTTTCTTACAGTATATGGATGTGGAATTGTGTACGAAAGTTTGCATTCCCCAAGGGTTCTGAGTGAAAAAAAAAAGAAAAAAGGATACTTCAGAGTTCAAACGGATATGGCGTGAATAATGGGAGAAGACTAGACGAGCGCTCGAGCCAAGTTAGAACAGAGATGTCAGGCCTGGGGTGCATGTATTACAAGAGAGAAGATCCCAAAGCTGCTTAGAGATAGAAAGCAAAGAGTTGGGTTTTAGAACATTTTTACATCACTGATTAATATTGTAAAATGGACTAAAACCATTTTGATACTTAAGGAACATCTGTGAAAAAGAAAATTACACTTTTTGGTTACATTACACATTCGTCTTCATTTTATCCTAAGGGTGGGTAATCATTTGCTCTTATTATTAAAAATGCTGTACACTCTATAGGACCTTTTGTGTATTGTTCATACCTTGATACTAATAGTGTGTGTGTGTGTGTGTGTGTGTGTGTGTGTGTGTGTGTGTGTGGATGTTAAAGATTTGGTAATGAGCAACACCAGGTCCATTTATCTTCTTATTACCATACCTGCAACACAATACTAAAGCTATCGTGTTCCCTCAAAGCCACTCAGTGTGCTCTTCTCCTCCCTGACTTTCCGGATTCTCTGCACTCAGCTCCAAAAGATTGCTCGGTGATTTCAAATATTCATCAAACAGAGGAGGAGAAGAGAGAGCCCTCTCCATCCCACCGCAGTCCTTTACCAATTATTTTGAGTAACTGCTGACAGGTACTAGTCCTTTTGCACAGCCGTTCCATCTTTCCCCCTGCTGAGGAAGAAGCCGCTACGCTCCAGGGAAGAGGAGGAGAAGAGGAACGAGGGGGCTGCCTGCCCCAAACTCCATGCACTTTGATTTTTGCAAATAGTTGCTTGGCTAGACCAGACATCTATGGAATCAACATAAGGATAATCACAAGACACGCTGTCAAACTGACAAATAGGTCTGAAAGAAAGCAAATACACAATAATGACTCATTAAGACAGGGATTTGGATCAACAAAGGGCCTATTGAGGACTGTCAGCAAACAACTGTGCTAATAAAGAGAGAAACAACAAAGCCACACACACACACACACACACACACACACACACACACCTGAAGTATCACAAACCGCTTTTACAGCACACGTCAAATCAGCGGTACCGTGTGTCACTGCAGAAGGAGCATAAACGGAAGATTGTCATGTACTTGCGTGTGTTAACAATGTTTCATCTTTTGAGGAAATACGGAGATTACAACAATAAATAATGAACAAACGATAAATAAAAAATAAAAAAACAGAAAAAAAACACTAAATCCAGTTTTATGTTTTATCTTCGTCCATCTGTGCTTACAAAACAAAATGTGGGCCGGTATTCAGAATCTTTTCTGTGTATCATCCATTTGTGCCCTAGAAAACACAGTCGCTTCTTTACTGGCAAAATCCGGTCACATGTACAGTATGATGGGTTTCACTGCGATTTTGGTTTTATTTAGCAAAACGCTATACATCCATTATTCGAGAGTTGGGCCAAAATGGAGAAATCGCAATGTAAATATGCAATTCTATACCAGTAATTAGTTTTTATATATTTTAATTAAAAGAAATAAATAAAGCAAACCGATTTTGTATTGAGTCATCCGGCAGCAAACTGAAACAAACAAAAAAAAAAAAACAATGAGCTTTGCACACTAAACCTTTTAAATGACAAAGATCATAAGAAAGATCAAAAACCATGCAAAGACTTCAGCAATGCATCATAAGCATCCTCCTCCTCTACCAGTATCAGTTTCAGTTCTGTACCAGTATTTCAGTAGTTAACAATAGCACCTTGTCATAAAGGTCTGTACTTGTAAAACTGTAAATGTCCTTGGTCTTAACTTTAAAATTCCCTAGAAATCCATGCATTTAGAAATGCATTTAGTTCAGCTGCTACTTAGCCCAGAACTGAACATGTGACTCACTGATTTGATTGCCTTTTTCTTCCAGACGATTTTATGTGTCTGAGGAATTTATATTGTCTGGGTGAAAGTCCTGTTTATTGTGTTTTGCAGTGAAATATAATCATATATGTATAAACTACTAACATAAATAATTATAAGGGGAAATAAGGAGACAAGGAAAACATTAGAAACCCTAGATAGTAACCCAGGCTCAGGATCAAGTGGGGATCCTGAAGCTCTGAGGTTGCACGCTACCTGCTGTGCCAGCGTGCCACCCTAAATGTTAATATATTCCCAAAATGCATATTAAAAGGTGGATCTCATTTTTCTGCAACAACACCCGGTGTAGGTGCTGTGGTAGGATATTTCATATGTACAGTAAGTATCTTTGTAGAAGTGTGATTTCATCACTTTAACATGAACTTATTTTTTTGCAAATAGTCATTATCTAGGATGTAATTTTGGCTAGATTGCAATCTAGTTTAGATTTGGTTAAGTAACAACACAGGCCTGGTTGCAGAAGGAGCATCTTACACGTGTGTAAGAAAACAGTTATATATGAATATGTATAATACGTATTATTATTATTATTATTATTATTATTATTATTATTATTATTATTATTGTTGTTGCTGTTATTATTATTATTATTGTTGTTATTATTATTGTTGTTGTTATTATTATTATTTAAAATAAACTATCTTCTTTGAAAAGTGAAAGGACCATGGTGAAAAGTATTTCTACTGATTTTGAGTGATGTTTGGATTCAGTGGATCTTATTGCAGGATACGCACTCATTTAATCTGTGAATGTTTTACACATAAATTGTAAAATAGAGATTTTCTCATCTTCTGATAATGAGGGGTGTTAACTTTTGCACTAAAAACTATGTGTCAATTGTGTCAACAGCATGGCACTAGTTATGTGACACTCTGTATTACTACAGTGCACTGAGAAATAATGTAATGATGCCGGATGACAAAAAAAAAAAAGAAAAAGATATGAAGATATAAACTCTTGAACTTCATACTGTATATCGACTTTCCCAGGTTGTCATGCACAGCTGGCTGTAAGACGGTGTCTAATTGAGTGAGGTTTACTGTGGGAACAGGGAGCAGGGATGGGGCGCAGGGACGGGGCGCAGGGACGGGGAGCGGGGACGGGGAGTGGGGAGCGGGGTCGGCTGGTTGGGTGTTTTGTGTGTCTCTACTCCGGCAGAACCTGCGCATGATTTTAATCCCATCGGCTGCCAGTGACCCGTCTCGCTGCACCGCGATGGTATCAGCCCGCACGCAAACTGTTTCTAATTGAAAAAAGTCCTGCACCATGTCTAAACCTCTCCGCGCAACTCCAGCGCATGTTGTGTGTGCATGCTGAATCGGATTCCTGAGAGGCTTAGGAGCATGCGTGCTTGTCGTGTGTGTGTGTGCGTGTGTGTTTGTGTCTGTGTGTGTATGCGTACGCGCGTGTGAGTTTGTGTTACAGTTAAAAGAGAGAGGTGGAGTAGATTATGATTGGACAGAGGCAGGAAAAGGAAGGTATTAAGCACCTTCATGGGGTTTTAATTACATAAAGTCCACCTCTGTAGCAGCACACTATAAATACATCAGCGTTCCCCTGTGGCAGTGTAGTTAGCATGGCCTAAAGCATCTCATACCTCAGTGCAAAGACAAGAATGCATGCTCTCGCAAGCATGTAGTCTCCCTACCTCAAACATGCACATTAAGCCATGCTATATTACCATAAAATTAGGACGACTGTATTTCAGTCTAATTCCAGTTCAAACAGATATTTAAAAAAAAAAAAAAAAAGAAAGAGACAGAGACGGAGACAGAGAGAGAGACAGACTCACAGGGGAATATGAGATGAATCCAGGTCTTAGGGGTGTTCCAGCAAGTAAAATAAGGTTGAACCTCAATAGGATCAACATTCAGGGCAAAAACGGCAATAAAAGTAGAAATGTGACAGAGAAAATGATCTGTAATTAGGACAAACAGCACTAAAAGCAAGTTCAAAGATAATTGTTTTTGGAAGGGTGTGTGCTTTGAATGAGAGGATTCCCAGGGTGACCAGTTTGTATAGAAATGGAGAACGAGAGAGATGAAGAAAAGAAAAAAAGGAATAAGGGCGTTAAAGGGTTGTGCTTGAAAGAGAGACGGAGAGAGAGAGACGGAGAGAGAGAGAGAGAGAGACGGAGACTCTTTGGGATGTGACTGAGACACAGGGTGAGCAGAAAGTCACAGAAGGTGAGATCACTCTTCGGACTTAAGTAAATTAATAAAAAAGAGCGAGAGAGTGAGAGAGAGGTACAGCAAAGGGGACAAAGACACCCTACTGAATGTGTACCAATCCATCATAAGACCAGGCGTGGAAAAAAACAACAAGTGTCCACAACGCCCTTATCCCCTCACAAAGTCCCCTCACAAAGGCCTCTATTGTTGCTGCTGTCTTTCCCAATACTCTGGCCTTTGATAAATTCCGCTTGCTAAAGAAAAAGCAGCACAATACATTGCAGGGGGGATGGGATAAAATACATTATGAATTATGTTTTTGTTTTTTTTTCCATAATGAGATATTCAGGTCTTAGCTTGGCTTGTCAGGATGACCTAAAGTGGATAATCTACATACTGTAGTAAAGTAAGTATGTTTTAAAAAAAAAAAAAACATTAGGGGTCACCTTGTATTTTTGGTCAATTTTGATGAAGTATATATAAAAAAAGCATTTACATTTAGGCATTTGGCAGATGCTCTTATCCAGAGCGACTTACAAAAGTGCTTTAAAGTTTCCAGCACTGGATAGATACAGTACGTACACTGGTTACTACTGTAGATTACTAACTGTAAGTACAATCAGTGTTGGGGAGGGTGTTTTTTATATTGGGATTAACCCAAATATCTAAAAAAAAAAAAAAAAACTTTAGTTTAGTCTTTAGTCGTCATTTAAAGGTTGCCAGTGACTCGGTTGTTCTTATATCTAGAGGAAGTTTATTCCTCCACCTACTGTAGGTGCCAGAACAGAAAACAGTCTGAGTGCAAATCAATCACGTAAACTTTAAAAAAAAAAAATTGTTTTACACAGAATCTTATCTCTCCCGCTCAGATCAGTTCAATGACGCTCACAAATCTGTTGTAGGACCTAAAGTAAAAAATGCATGACTGCTAGCTAGAAAGGTCTGGTTCGTCAAAGCTGTAATGCTGTTTTTTACTTTTAGGAGACATCTCCTAAAGAGTGACTTACATTTTATCTCATTAAAATCACCTTGCTCAAGGGCCCAACTTGGTGGTTGTGGGAATTGAATCTTAAACCTTTCAAGCCATAGTCCAAAGCCCTCTCTGTGCTGTGCTACCCCGGACCCCTGTTTTTTAAAGTTACAGCCAATGTCTACCTTGAAACCTCCACAACGAATAAGTGAAATTCCCATCGAGTTGCGGGTTATCAATCTAAACAACGCATTTTTGCGACTGCTAAACTGAGAATCCACAACCGTAATTATGAAATTTTCCAAGGCATGAATCTGGGTCTGCTAAATTATTGAGCAATGTGCGAGACATGATCTTTCTTGCCGCAGTCAACTCTTAAGGGTTAAATATTACATCTGAAGAATGAGCAAGAAAGCAAACATAATTAAATTCTGCATAAAATATTCCTATTCCGTGGCCGTTTCCACCTGTCTGACAAATGATAGTTTTCTCCACATTTTCTTGTCTTTATCAAGGATGATGTCATTCCTGGCACGTGCGTAACATAAGCTTAATTGTGTTTGAACGGACACTGGGCGAAACCTAAAAATACACACAATGGCACGGGGATGAGCAGAGCTCGTCTTTCAGCGCTGTGTGCTTTCTTTTGCGCATGGAAATAGCGCGGGAATGAAACGGAAAAATGAATCAAAACCTATTGTCCTCAAAAAAATTCGCCACTATATTTAGCCCTTGAGACAAATCTTACTGTTGTTGTGTACTTGTGTGTGTGAGAGAGTTTGTGTGATTGTGTGTTGGGAAGCTTGGGGAGGGGAGGGGTGGGGGGTTCGGGGGGTGTCGTGTGATGTGATCTCTGACTGAGCATGTATAAAAAGAGAAATAAAACAGAAAAGCAGTTCAACCGTGCAGTTTTTGCAATTAGAAAATACACAAAAATAATTATTCCACAGCCCACTTGGGCGACACATCCTGAGTCAACGATGCATGGATCACGTGTTTAATAAAAAGGTTAATCAGTTGCTAATCAGAGGATTATTAACTTGATATTTTCTTTACAAAACCATTAATATTATGCCATAAATATTTAATGGTGATGGGTTTTTTTTTTTTTTTTTTTTTTTTAGGGTGCAGAAGAGGGGAAAGGATCGCTAGAATGAGCAATACGCAGGCTAATGTGCATTAATCATGCTTTGTTAAAGTCAAATAAATTCATTCATGTTTATTAATACAACCTCGGAGACAGCAATACTCTTTACATTATTTAGAAAGTTATAAATCAAGTATTTGTCAGCAGTGCCACCAAAAAAAAAAGCCTGAAGAGGTTACAGGCAAGCGAATACCAGACCCTCGGGCCACAGTTCATTAAGATTTAAAAGGTGGGAGAAACACGCTACGCTATGGGACATCAGTACCTTCGGGAATCGCAGGACTAAAGGAGACCTGAAGTCGGAGTTCCGGCCAGAGATTTTCTGTCCTTCTCTTAACAAATTACCCTGATGATTTGCTAATCAAAGCAAAACAAATATTGCTTTTTCGTTCGCTCCATTTATTTGAACGAACATACCATGCTCCCAAAATATTCGTTCCCAGTTCAAATGTAATTAAATTGTGCCTTTAGTAAAAACATGCAGCGGTACTCCAATTAGTTCTGTTTTTGTCATTCGGAAAAAAAAAAAAAGAAAAAAAAACAGGGGAAAAAAATAATAATATTGGACTGAGGCACACCCGAGGCACACTTGCAAACTCATAGAGCGTGTGCGTTTTGACTGAGTCGAAACTGCATTTCTATTGATGTGCGTTTGAACGAGACGAACCTTCAGCGTGCGCGTACGACGGTACTGTATATCTGAAGAGTTAAGCAGAACGCTAGGAAAGTTGAGTCTGAATCATCTCCAAACTGCAGGATTTTTATTTTTGAATGTGCACCAATTATAATCAGTGCTACACATGAAGGGAATGTTAATGGGGTTATCCTTATTGAGAGTTTAATTTAATCCAAGATTAAGTTTAACATGTATCTAGAAAATTTCGCACATTTGTCGTAACAAAAACACAATATTGAGTTTAAAAAAAAAAAAACACTGGGCATTTTATCAATGTCAGGGTTTTTTTTTATATGTATATTTTGAAAAAATTAGGTTTTTAGATGTAATAAAAATGGAATCCACCAAGAGAGAATTTCTCATTCATTACTGCTTTCTTTATCCCGCTATGTTTCTGTTTCTCCTTGCCATTCATTGTAGACATCACAAAGAAATTAAACTGCATTAGCAAGTCTCTTAACACTGCACTTGAGGAGCCGTCACTGAATTGACTAACTAAATTGCTTATTTTCAGTCAAACTCGGGTTCTGCTTTTATTGAATAAGTGGATGGATTTCTCACTATATGCCATCCATCTACCTGTCGATGTATCCATTCATTTCTACAACGATCTGGTGCTGGGCCTATACTGGATATACATATTGCGCATACTTGGCTGTAATGGGGGATCAATTAGGAGCGGGCCGGTGGAAACACATAAACCTGTGTGCCTGGGGCCGGTGGTAAATAATTGTTGAATAAAATGCTTGCTCCGTATTGTAGTCAGTCTGCGCCTCGGGATCCTAACATCTGGACGAGCCAAAGTCGAGGGTCTGGTACGACCCCGGGGACAGCGTTTATTTATTTTTTTCACCGGGATAAACAAAAATAGTAGCGACGACTCGATATGATCGTGCGTGGCATTTCAACCACCTTTGCGTTCCATTGTCACGGAGAAAGAATAAAAAAAAAAAAAAGAAGAAGAAAGAGCACGAGCGAGTGGAGGAGGCTGAATATGAAAGAGTGCGAAAAAAGCAGAGTGGCGCTCCATTTTGCATCGGGGTTTAAGCACTGATTTCATCATCGGGCTAAAACACATAACTTTAAAAGTGAAATCAAATATTAAAAATGACAGGCGGTATAAGTGCGGTGACTGAGTCGGGGTCACGGAGGGAGGAGGCGCGGGCGGCTTGTCAGCCACTATCTGTCAGAGTGAATTAGAAACAATCAGGGCCGAGTGAAAGGGAAGGTGATTGTTATTAAGCAGCGGGGCTGCGAGCAAGCTCCCCCAGATGTGGCCATGCATATAAAAGAACAGGAAGCCAGCAGTTTAATTCAGGAAGCGCTGGCGAACATGGCCTGCACAAAGGAGGAAGGAGGGGGGAGTCGGAGAAAAAGGCCCTTTGTCACTAATAAGCTGGAAGTTACTTTGATAACAGGCAAGGGTTAGGCTCGGGAATAAAGGCTCTTCTTTCGCAGAGCTTCTTCTTCTTCTTTTTTTTTTTTTCAACCTCACTTTTCTCAATTCTTATTTCTCACCAGGCAGTCAATATCTGTACAGAAAAAAAAAAATGGGACTGGAGAAATCGGCAGTGATATGTAGATAAGTTGACCTTAACATGGAAGGGCTGAAGAGACAACTGGGCCCATATATATCAATTACACAGCTGCTGTCACACACAGATGATGGGGAAGACGATTGGGGACGGACACGTCCTCCCTTAGGTCCCTTAACAATCTCTCTCTCTCTCTCTCTCTCTCTCGCTGTCTCACAACTGAACCTGGTACCTGTCAATGCCATTAGAAGGTCCTCGAAAGCAGACATGGCTGACATCAAGGACGGAGTGAGTGAGTGAGGGAGTGAGCGTGTGAATGAGTGAGTTAGTAAGTGAGCGTGTGAGTGAATAAGTGTGTGAGCGAGCAAGTGAGTGAGTGAGTGAATGAGTGAGTGAGTGAGCATGTGAATGAGTGAGTGAGTGAGTGAGTGAGTGAATGAGCATGTGAATGAGTGAGTGAGTGAGTGAGTGAGTGAATGAGCATGTGAATGAGTGAGTGAGTAAGTGAGCGTGGGAATGAGTGAGTGAGTAAGTGAGCATGTAAGTGAATAAGCGTGTGAGCGAGCAAGTGAGTGAGTGAGCATGTGAGTGAGTGAGTGAGCATGTAAGTTAGTGACTGAGTGTGTGAGTGACTGAGTGAATGAAAAAGCGAGTGAGTGAGCATGTGAGTGAGTGTGTGTATGAGTGAGTGAGTGAGTGAGTGAGTGAGTGAGTGAGTGAGAGAGTGACAAATTAAGTGAGTGAGTGTGTGAATGACTAAATAAATGACAAAGTGAGTGAGTGTGTGTGAGTGAATGAGTGAGTGAGTAAGTGACAAGTTAAGTGAGTGATAATGTGAGTGTGTGCATGACTGACAGAGTGAGTAAGTGAATGAGTGAGTGAGTAACAATAGTAAGTGAGTGAGTGACTGTCTGACTGACTGAGTGACAGCAAGTAAGCAAGTGGGTGAGTAAATGAGTGAAAGAGAGAGACACAGAGACAGAGAGAGAGAGAGAGAGAGAGAGAGAGAGAGAGAGAGAGAGATTGTGCACAATATGTTTTAAGGGCTTGATTTCAATGATGGGAAGAGACACTATCATGCTGCGCAAACATACTGACAGTAATCACACATACTGAAATAAAACATATCAGACAGACATACCTCAGTATACACACACAAACACACACAGACACATCGCTGTCAAGTCCTCTACTCAAATCCAGATGAGAAGCCGATGCTTCAGAACAGAGTGTTCTTGGTGATGGGAAGCTGATGTAAAACATGCTATCAGTGTTGGAATATTTGTGGTCTCTAACGTGTCTGTGGAGGTCTCATGAGAGTTTCGAGTCCCATCATTTCTTCTGTCCATCTGCCTGTCTGTCTAAAACACAAGTGCTGCTAACTTCAGTCTTGCAACTCATCAGGAAGGGGAAAATAAATAAATAAATAAATAATAATAATGAAGCATCTTTTCTATTTTCTATTCTAGCCTTTTTGGCAGCAGTGCTTTGATTTCCATTTTCCTTTGTAGTTAGAGATATGTGTGGAAATTATCCATGCCTTGAGTATTTTTTTTTTCATGGTAATAGCTGTAACTGTTAAATAAAAGCCTTTTTTTTCTCTCCCCCTCTGCTTTGGAGATTGTAAAGCATACTCACATGCTCACCAGAGCATCTCTACTTTCTGCCTTTAAGGATGATGTGCGGAGCTGTGACTGGAAGGCTATGGTGTTAAACACGCTATCGCTAAACGTTACCCGAGGGGATAACAGTGTATGTATATATATATAACAAGCTGAGAAGTGGAGAGGAGAGGAGTGGAGAGGAGAGGGAGGGGGGGGGAGGGGAGGGGGGGATGTGAGCCATTGAGAGGTGTACGGGGAGAAGGATGAGACGGAGAGATGGAGAAAGGAGAGAGAGAGAGATCAGGAGATTGATATATAAAGTAGTTGATAAGTGTTAGAGAGGAAGAGCGGGAGAAAGAGAGACAGAGAGAGTTGTCTCCTCTCAGGACATGTCTTAGATTTCAGTGTGATTAGATAGTGAGGGATAGGGAGATGTTCTGAGGGAGCATTAGTAATTAATCACTGGAGAAGCTGGGATTTCCATTCACACTGTCTGGCCTAGTGTGTGTGTGTGTCTCTCTCTCTCCATATATATATACACACACACACACACACACACACACACAGAAATAAACCACCACTTTATTCAACTAAAACACTAAATAGAAAAAAAAAAATCTTTAAAAATCTTAACCAGAGGCTTATGCAGTGAATCGTATCCTTTTGTGCCAAGTGCTAATTATTACCGTGCCATAATGAGCTTCAGTCTCCGAGCATTAACACGTATCATTACTGAAGGAAGGGCTGACCATAAAAAAAAAGAAAAAAAAAAAAAAAGACCGGCCTTGACGTTACCGCTCTCTCCCATCACCCCGGCTGGAATCTTCTTCCCCCCTGATTTTATTTATTTATTTATATATATATATATATATATATATATATATTTATTTATTTATTTCCCTCACCCACCCTTTCACTATGAATAAATTTAGTCTGTCCCGGACATGAAAATGTCAAATACCTAAAATACACCTAGGCTAAATAGCGTATTAATTTTTAATGCTCGCTCATCCTATGCTGCTATTCTCATATCTGCCCCTGTCTGCCAACAGCTGTTGCAGCCTCCCTCTCTGGGAATTTATCATCCATCTAAAAGAGTAAGAGAGTATTGTTCCCGGAAAAAAAAGAAAGAAAAAAAAGGAGGGAGGAAATTTTATTCAAGGATTTTTTTTATGATGATTTGACACCTAGATAATGAAACAAGGGATTGGATTTTAAAATCTCATTTCGCTTTATTTCATTTTATTTTATATAAATGCCCTGTCTGTGTATCAACGATATATCTATCAGTAGATAAATAGAATAACGGTGTAAAAAAAAATGCACAGGAATGAGAGATCAAGTTAAACCACTAGAGCGTATTAAAATATAGTGTAGGGTAATTTATTCCAAGGTTTTAGATGTCGTTCATGCTGTATGTACTGTTTTAGTAACCATGTGATGGAGAAAAGATTCTTTCGTGAGCACTGAATGTCCCGGGTTAAATCTGCTAAGTGGTTCGGTGCTTAGGATGAGTTCGAGATCCCTGTTCAGACATGCGCTGCTCGATGTGAGCAGTGCTGTAGATCCTCGTCTGTGGTTAACTGTGAATACCTGCTCCGAGGTCAGGGTGAGGGGAGATAAGGTGAGGTAAGGTGAGATGAGATGAGATGAACCTTTACCTGATCACTCTAACTGCATACTGGTCTGGGGCCTGTCGGGATGAAGACGCCGTGGCTCCCCCCACGCCACCGAGTGTGTACGGCACTCTGTGATGACCAGAGGGATGTCTTTACTCTGAGAGAGTGATAGAGACAGGGAGAGGAGGACGAGGAGGAGGAGGAGGGAAGTGGAGAACAGAGAGAGACAGAGACAGAAAGAGAGAGAGAAAAAGGGGAAGAAAAACAGAGTGAGGGGTTGATGTCAAGCCAAATGTAACAAATTCACTGAATCACGCCAGTGGCGCAGAGGTCAAGGAAAAGCAGCCGAAAAAGGTTAAAGATGAAATCAAAGCCGTGCCTCGGAGCAGCGCTGAAAATCTATCCGTGCGAGGCAAGGCCACCGCTGACGCGCGCACCAGACAAGAAGCTAAATACTGCACGCCACTCTGGGATCTTTCATTTTCAGCCGATCAATAAGAGCTTATATTTATCAGGATTCCAAGCAGCTGCCACATCTGACAACCTCCACTTCATTTTCTCACTCCTCCCTCTTTCTCTCTCTCTCTCTCTCTCTCTCTCATGTTCTATCTCCCTCTCCTGCACGGCCTCATGCTATAGCGGGACCCTATCAACTGTAAATGTGAATAGAAAGGGGCCTTTGGTCCGATTTGAACAGCCACACGCGCCATCTTGCCCCCCTCTGAAGCCTGGGTTAAAGAAGCGTGTATTTTGTCATTAGCCCGTTGGCTTAGGCCCACGCTCTCGCTGCTTTTGTTTCATGCCACGCCATCGACGCCTGCCAACAAAAAGACCCCGTAAACCATGTACATTGTACCACTTTATTCCTTCAAAAATAGCAATGTGTTTGTGAAGAAGAAGAAGGGGAAAAAAAAGGCACCGACTAGACACTCCAGTTTTGAGAAATGCAGAGAAGCAGAAGGATTTGCTAAGAGGGAGGAAGGCTGAGTTAAAATAGCTCGATCTCTAATCATCTGCACGACAATATTTGCTGTGAGGCATTCTAAATAGATTATTGCTGGTCCATCTGTGTCATCATTGATTTATAAGGCATTAAGCTGCTTTCCAAAGGCAGGCCTTCCTTTGCTGCTAGAGTAGGAGGATTCTTGTCCAAATCAGGGCCAGCTGAACAAGCCTGCGTGTTGAAGAGGACTCGACGCCGAGAGCGCGCGGCCGAGAGGAAATAAAAATAGAACGGCACTATCCGGTTTGGAGTTGCCACAAGAAGCACTAAGAAATCCAAAAGAAAAAAAAAATTTTTTTTTGGGGGGGGGGGGTGTTTTCCCTTCTCTTATATTCCGCGATACAAAGAGATAGGGAGGAGGGAAAGGAAGTGGCAAACACAAAACGCATACACGCACGAACCCAAGCACACACTCACACACACCCCAAACAAGGAACATCATTAACATATGAATACTATATGCAAATGGTTAGAGGAGAGCAGATGTTGGTGCATTTAATTGACCTATATGTGAGTTGCATCCAAACCTTTTACACACACAGTGTACTGAATGCACGCCTATTACAGTGGCCATGGCACACCGTCTTTCTCATCAGACAGATAGAGAGACTGAGAGAGAGAGAGAGAGCTTCCAGTTGATAGTTGTGTCAGTCTGTCATAGCCGCTGCATTACCCAAACACGGTGCTGTCCTGTCCCCCACCCCACCCCGCACCCCCCCCCGCCTGCTGACACCCGCCTTGCGTCTCTTATAGATGACATCACTGCGTCACAGTGGAAATCGATCACTTAATGGCCTTCGGGGAGCGTGGTCGTCGCTGACAGGTTACGTGCCACAGCCTCAGCCTCTCTCAGTCTTTCTCCACCTCGACAGGCTCTTTCCTCTTTTTTTTCTTTATTCACTGCTTGCTTCTTTAACAGCTAAGCTTGCACGGTACAGCCAAGAGAAGCACACGCTATTTTAATCTGCCCTCTTTTCTCCCCTGTCGCTCCCTTGATTATTTTTTTTCTCCCTTTCTGCTTGGGAATGTCATTAAATTGTATTAAATAGCCTTTTGTCCACAGGGCAAGGACCGCCCGATATATGATAATACATTAATGCCCTGGCGCTCCAGCCACTGAGCTGAAACGAGCTTTAAGATCACGGGCTCAGAAGCACATGCATGGAATTTTATTGTTTGTATATATA
>JAOVVA010000037.1:7757036-7794147 GCA_028565275.1 Leiocassis micropogon | reverse complement strand
TATGTGTGTGTGCATATAAGTACATGTGTGCAAGTGCATAAGAGAGGCAGGGAGCGTGAGAGTGGCTTCGCTAACAACTGTGACACATACTAATAGAAACATACCTAATAAATTACAAGCTTTCAGGGTCTGGCAAGCTGACATTTTCTCTGTGAGCAGGACAATTTCATATCTGCGGCACGGGCAACCAAATTGCATCACATGGAGATGCCAGCGGATTAGCATAAAAATTAACACTTAAATTTCAGCTTATTGTCAACCGCTCTTCTGCTCCTTCAGCCAGACCAACAATCAATTCCTCTTAGAAATCTGATTATCTTCCATGATGCTTATTATCCTAGTCATGTCCCCTTGTCGCCTTTCTCAGACGGCCGGACTGTTTGTTTAAATGGAATTAAGAAACTGATAAATCCATAGGTGTCTCTTAGACGCACATGACCACCCCCCCCCCCCCCCCGCTCTCTTTCTTTTTTTTTTTTTATATATTTATTTTATAAAAGGTCTTCTTCCTTGTCCTCGTCCTATTCTGTATCTCTGTCTCTCTCTCACTTTGCCTCTTCGCCATTGTCCTAGCCTTCATCAACAGTTGCTGATTAAAAATGCTAATTAATATGCCATAAAGCCTCTAGAAGTAGTTTACATTTAGATGGTCTATTATTCACACATGTATTCGCTGTGGCCGGCTAAATAATAGAAGTGCGTAAATGCTCTACCATTAAAACTATACGTTCGTGCAAGAAAAAGGGGAAACATATTATATCAATTATCTCAGGACTATAAACATCATCGTTTCCCCCCCCCCCTTTTTTTTATTGAGTCATGAGGAACACCAACAGCCGTTTATATAAAGTCTGTGCATGAAATATTAAAGTTCACATCTACTACAATAACATGCTCACACCCATGTTTGTGAAAGAATCTGCGACTGTCATCATGGTTACCATGGTTACATGACATGATCATTTTGGGTCAAGAGCCCTTGAAGTGATATCTTTGAAAATATTTTTACCAAATATTCAAAGCATACCATAATGCTCTTGTTCTTTTGAGCTTGTTCCTTGCTCGTCGTATTATAATAAAATTTTTAAAAAAAAAGCATTAATTGTGTTGTAGCGAAATATTTGTATATTTGTCAACACGGTCCTATTGAAAACATCACCCAAGTATGTAGCGAGACACAGCGCACGCTTTGGGTGGCTTTCCACGCACCCGAGAGTGGAGCTCCTTTTTGTTTAGACAAATGGTATTTCATCGCATCCAGATGTCTTTAAGCACAGTTCATCCACCATGCGCGCACTCCAAGACGTACAAAAAAATGTATACAAACATTTATTCAAAACTGCATGCCTCCACTCATATTTAAGGGGTTGTCATGGTTGCCTTGACTCTAACCACTTCCATGCTTGTTCGCTTTTTTTTCTTTCTTTTTTTAAGTGTAATGTTAAACAGAGGTACTGTAACCTGACTAGTGTTCATGATCAGGGCAGTGACTGGGTGACTGATTTTCCAGGACAGACACAGACTGGGGTTGTGAACGCGTGTTGTACGCGTGCCTCATGGAAACGTGTTGTGATGTGGCGGATTGGGCTGGAGTGTGGAAAGGTGACATCACTTGACATTCGACGGCTGGAATTTGTCGACCTGGCATTAGGGCGATGGAGGACATGATCAAAAATGCACGTGAAAAAATGGGCCACCCTGCAGTGAAAACTAAAGTCCACGATTATGGAAAAACAACCCGTTCATCCAAACAAAATAACCTTTCTCACTTAAAAAAAAAAAAAGTACTGTATATACGTGAGAGCCCTGGCTGAACATCTACATCTGCGATGCTCGTTGCTGTACATGAGCGTACAGTATTACTCTTTACTCTGCTCGTGCTCTAAGAATAATAAACGTGCGCTTAGCTGGCCTATTTTCGCATGCTGATGCCACACAATGGTGAAGGGAAAAAATTCAAGTCTTTAAATTCTGAGTAAACACTGCACTCTTTGTTGACTGTAGAAGACTTTTTTTTTTTCGCCCTCCCTCCTTTCCACATTTTTTTTTCTCCATCTCTCCGAGCTTGTTGTGTTTTTTCTCCAAACAATACATCCTCTTGCACATCTGAGGAACACACCTCACTGCCATTTTATAGGTTAAGCTCCCTAGTATGGAGAGTCATATTTTATAACGCTGGTTTATTTTTATGAGCGAGTGTAATTAACGCTGCATGTCCTATCTCTCAGCCATCGATGCCAAGGCCTTTATTTAAACAACTACAGTATGTTGTGAAATGTTTGCGTTCTCAGCATTTGCTCGGCCACACACAGATTATTATTTCATACTTCTCCGGGACGTTTTGAAACGTTTACGCTTTCAACTGGTTATTGTTTTTGATTAGGACTTTTTGGATGAATCACGACGTCGGGGTGGGAATGAGGATGGGGGGGGGCAGTGGGGTGAAAACATGTTTACGGAGGAACGAGTGTGAACCTGAAAGACCAACTTAGGCCAAGTCTATGCTCACCGCCTGATTTATGGAGCCGAGGTTAAACTATTTATGTCCGAGCGGCTTGAGTTGTTTAATTTCTCTACTTGTCTGCTTGGGGCCTTCACTTTTTTTCCTGGTTCTCCTTTTTTGGGGTTGCAGTCCTACGATAGTGCATCTGCTCTCTATACTTGCTGCAAGAGACACTGAAGACGTCAGGCGTCTCGTGTTTCAGACCAGACACCAGACACATGAATAATTCTATTACAGAAGAAATCTATGAATAAAAGAAATGCACGCTATAGCTACTGTTGTTTTGGCTAGTTCCTAAATTCATTGGGACATTTTTTTTGTCATGTCCTTGTAAAGACAAGAGTAAAAGTGAATCATGTCCACGGACGCAAAGCATTGAGACTGATCAGATGGAGGAGCAGATGTCCTTTAACGACGCTTTCTGCCGTAAGACAGCCCTTTGCACCACTGCGCACATTTCACTTTAAAAGTTCAGTTGTACAGGTGTCCAAAAGTGGAAGAAGTCAAGGGACAAGGCACTGAGAAAGCGACTGTGGCCAGTCTTCGGATTATTACTCAGAATGTCTGGGGTTCTGAGGTAGGATAGGCCAGTCAGTGAGCCAGCCACACTCAATCACGATCTATAGCCCTCACTTAACCTGCCAATCAAGCCGACTGTATTGCTTACCCTGTAACAGGAGTCGGTCAGATGTGGTGGAGACGATGGTTTGCGTCGAAGATTTTTCTTGTCTTTGATGCTTTACTTATGGTGAATGCACGAATCAGAGCCGGAGCCTACGGGTATTAGTCTGAGATCAGCCTTGTCCAGGCTGATAACCTCTGAGAGCGATATTGTCCCATCATCTTGCCCCTTCATAAGAGCTGCATGATCTGCTGTGGTATGCAGATGCGACTTCAGAGTCTCAGGCTTGTCATCTTTTGATTAAGCAAAGGAAATGATTTCACTTTAAAGACATCCCCCCATCCTTTCATGACCGCCCCAGCTACCCAGCTGCTCTCTGTCACTCTCAATCGTTCAACATGCCGTAATCCTTTGTTTCCACGCTTGCTTTTTTCCTGCACGCAGGACCACGGCGCTACCTGTTGCAGACACAATACGCGATCTACGAACAAGACTCGAAGACAGAAAAAGAAGCCGCGATTGTCTGCTTTTGTGAAAAAGGGAAGAACGAGCGCCAGGATCTGATGGCAACGCGGCCCGGGTCTGCTCTGGGACCTGACCTCAGCTTAAGTGGAGCACTGTGCCATTTTCCTATGACCTCGGGCTTGTTAAGTAGAGAGACGAGGAGTTTGAGAGAACGGAAGGGGTGGGTTCGCGGGGTCTCTGAGATCGAGACGCAGACGCGGAGTTCCTCCATAAAGCCTCGGAGACCGACACAGCCCCATCTCGGCTGTCACGTTAAACCATCTCTCAGCAACACATCTGTACACGTGCCACAAATCACGGCCGGGGCCGCGCCGGGAGGGGGGGAGGTGTCGGAGGGAGCTGTAAATGGTTCAGGAAAAGCAGATAAAAACCTGCAAAATCCCTGCGCTAGGTGCCGAACGTGTGTTTGACAGAATCTGGTACTGTTTCAAGATATTTCTAGGGTCTGTACTCTCTGGATACTCTACTCACTGCCAAACTAAATTCCCTCACCGAGGAGCCATCCAAGAAAGGGCACAGGAGCTTTCTAAACACTCTCTGTAGGCATTAAGACTACTGGGACTTTACCTATCATGTGCTCATTATGTCTTGCAGGTTCTTATAGAAATCAGCGGCTTGGCAAGGAACAAGATTGCATCAGAAGACGTGGATGTATAAAGAGAAAGCAAAAGGCTGGGCCTGGAACAGGTCTAAATCTCGTACCGGCTGTGCGGATGGAGTTTACCCTGTTTGTGTTGTCTGTGGCTTAGCTGCTCATGTAGTGCTTAACCTCAGGCCAAGGGAAACAGATCGAAGTGCTCACCTGGCCGCTATCAAATAAGCACTCTTGACGCGGGGACTAAAGAATCATTTCTATTTACACAATCATTTCATTTGGCGTCTATGAGGCCTCATTTGAAGAGCTATAATCTGACTAATACATACAGAATAAATGACTGAAAACAGATTTTTTTCTTGTCTTGTTCTTTTTATTTGCAATCGTGTCAAATGAAACAGAATCACGTGCATGCTATCGTTCTTAATGGAAAAGACAGGGGTTGAATCCTTCCAGTATAAAAGTCCCAGTGTGGCATGAAAAATACTTTGTGAGACCAGTGTGTTCGAGTACTTTGAGTCGGAGATGTCATGCTTGACTGGCCTATCGATCGCACCTGGCTCCAACACACTCTCACCGGTATCATTTAAACTCTCTCAATTTTTAATCACCATCAACACCAGATCCAGCTCCCTCAATCTCTCTCTCTCTCTCCCTCACATACACACACACACACACACACACACACATATATACTGTACACATACACACAAACAGACAAACACAGAGCACACAAATGCATGCACAACATCCAAACAGTAGGTCAAAAACATCCCGCACAAAAGCTCATACTGAATACATGTACACACGGATAAATTACACCGCGCGCTCATACACACTGATGTTTACACTCCTACGCGGAGCTACACGCATAACTACGCTGAAATTATACAGTTAATATGACAAACATACGAACATGGAACTAATTAAAGTCGGTACGTCACAGTGTTCGTTGACACGCGAGCGCGCAAACACACCCTGACGAGTGGCATTGCGAGGCTTTGCCCGGCCCACTCCGGTTCTGTTTGACCTTGCTCTGCCATATTCATTACATCATTAGGTTACCTCTTCATTAACTTTTCATTATTTATGGGGGCTTGTGGGGAGGGGGGAGCCTTTATCAAATGCTATCTTTTGTCAAGCACACAATGCAGAGGCAGCAACCAAAGCCGACCCCCCACCCCATCCCTCCAACTTCCCCTTCCCCTCCGCCCCCTTTCTTCAGCCGTCCACGCTAATAGCTAGCCTTGCCTCATTGCTAGCAAAGGAATCTGCCCTAAACTCCTATCATTTAGCTACGACATTGATAAACATGGGCAGGCAACTAGGCATATCCTTGAACCACAACTGAACAAGCTTTGAGGTTAAACGGTTTTAAAACGCTCTTATTGCAACATGTGGCGCTGTATATATCCACAATTTATACCCGGAACCATTTAAAAAAAAAAAAAAAAGGAAAAAACAAAACCAGCGGACAATGTCATTTACATTGCGCAAACATCGCTGACTGTAGATAAACATATTTGTGTGCTCTACCCTTACAAGAGCGCCATTCTGTTCCCAGGGCGTAGCAAGCTAGCTGTCATTAGCGAGCCATCGGCCCCTCCACCGCCACAGATTGCCTTTTTAAAAAAGTCTGGCTGCGGCCCATTTCGCATCGTAGGCCAATTATAAATGGCAAATCACAATCATGCCGATTTTTTTTTTTCCCTCCACACCCGCCCCCCCACCCCAGCACCCCCCAACACTCCACTCTGGCCAGGCTCCATGGCATCTCTTGAATAATATGGTGATAGCCCTTTGTGCGACAGCCTGCCCAGGCGTCAGGATATTTTACACATTCATGTGTCGGCTCCTGGGCTCAAACAGGGCTGCGCTTCAATACCACCACTTGGCCAAGTGTCTAGCCTTTAGTTGGCCTGTATTCGACTCCTGATTGTCTGCCACATCACAAGTTTAAAATATGAGGGAGAAAAAAAAAAAAAAAGGAAAAAAAAATTGGCTCGCAAATGGCAGGCAGGTGATGGAAATAATTTGTAAATTTGAAATTCAAAGCCGTCTCTCTTTAGGAAGAGTACCAGATTTCAGATCAGGGTGGAAGAAGAATAGGAGACGAGCAGAGGAAGCTATTAAAGTGTGCTAGGAAGAAGCATTAGGCTTGACTGATAGGGACCCTGATTGACTTCCAGTACCACAGTCTTACTACACAGAAATGTGTGTGTGTGCGTGCATGTGTGTGTGTGTGTGTGTATGTGTGTGTGGCATGAGTTCCCTCTCAATCCACACACCATCCCATGATCATTCGCCAATTACAGCGAGCTAATGCATCCAGAGCCTGGAATCCCACCCAAAAAGCAAGGGGGAGAATTCTCTGGAGGAACGCTAATAATATAACTTAAATCATGCTGAGAGAGAGCATTATGCGCAAAATGGAAATCAAAAAAGAAAAACACAGTGTAATTTAAACTGGGGCAGGGCTGGAATGGGTTTATCGTATAAATGGTAATCTTGCTCTCTCTCTCTCTCTCTTTAATATCATCATGAAAAGCATACATTAGACCATTTCAGGCCAGCAAGAAGGGGCTTTGATTGGTAGCAAGAAGGAGAACGAGGCAACACGGAGGGCCCGGTAATGCTCCGTGAGCTTGGCTCAACGGGGCATCGCTCGCGAGTGTGTCCTACATAAAAGACCTCTCAGGTGGATGTGAATATTACACTCCTCCTACAGGTACCATCTCATACAGTATACTGTACACACACACACACACACACACACACACACACACACACAGAGTTTCTGACGACTACTTTTTTTCTATTTTTTTTTTTTAATCCTTGTTATCCACACTTGTGCACTTAATTGAGTGCCTTGATCTAATAATAAAATCGAAAGTAGACACATTTTTAGAAACTCAAACAGGCATTTAAGAAAAACTTCAAAAAGTGAAGCTGAATTCAGCCTCCACAAAAAAAAAAAAAAAAAACATGAAGCACTGAAGCTTGAGCAAGATAATGTGCCCTAGAAATGAGAATTGACAAGAAGGCTGCCTGCACACACACTTCCAAACACACACACACACACACAAAAAACACACTGCTCAGTGTGCCCGATATTGTTCTGTAAGGCGAGTGTTTTCTGAGCAGCTGCCTCTCTGACGAGAGGTGTGCTGATGTATTCTAATCGCTTTTTTAGCCTGGATGATCATCACATGTGATAGGCGATGCAGAGGACTCGAATTGCTCGGCAGAACAGAACATTACTCTAGTCTCTTCAGATCCCTCTGTCTTGTTTTTTTGCTTTGTTTTTTTTCGGGGTTTTTTTTTTAATTCCTTCACATCAAACCACATCATTTCTTGTATTTCTTTCAGTGTCTGTCTGAGCATCAGTCCCCTTTTTCCGAGGTTAACTTGCGGCTCTAAGGCAGACCAGAGTAATGCCAACAGGTGTAACAACAGGCAGGGAATTCAACACGTGTGTGTGTGTGTGTGTGTCTGTACTCATTGCCTTCCTCACCTACAACAAAGCAAAAGTGTGTCTATGTGCATGAAAGCATCTCCAAGGATTATCCCTCTCTCTCTCTCTCTGTCTCTCTCGCTTTTTTCATGTTTCTAAAGCGTTCAGTCAGTTTGCAGGACATAATCCACGAGAATATCCACGAGAGAGTCGCAGCGGAGAGTTCAGATTGGATCTGTGTAACGTTGACAGACTACATCATCCGGCCGGGGCACTAAGCCCCTGTGAAATAGTTGTGTCTGCTGCATGGCATTACTGTCACACTCACTGCCATCCACACCCCCTCCCTTACCCTGCTGCTCTTCCTTTAGGGAGCTCCGTCAAGTCTGCCAACTCAAGCACTGGTACACTCTTTTCGGTACCACGGTGTAGTTAAACATGCCATGCCGCGATCATATTTAATTTGGGTTAATGTATACTATTATACAGGATGGCGGCACTGTGGCTTAGTGGTTAGCGCTGTCACCTTGCACCTCCTGGATGCGGGTTCGATTCCCGCCTCGTGCTTGGAGTTTGCATGTTCTCCCCGTCCTTGGTGTGTTTCTTCCACAGTCCAAAGACGTGCACATTAGGATAATTGGTGTTCCCAAAGTGTATGAAATCATGTGTGAATTTTCACCGGAGGTCCTACCAGTGTCGTAAAAATAGGAATACTAATGGTCACCATTGGCCTCCACGGTCCCTAGTAGGACTACAGAGGTTCCTGGATGGCTGCACGGATACTATTATATAAAATGATGGTAGGGGACATCTATGATCCCAGCTCATTCAATCATCCAATCATCATATTGCATCAGAGTAATGCTTTTCTGCTTAGCACTGATGTTAAGAGTGGTTATTTTATGATGATGATTGCACTTTAGCCTCATCATTGCTGAGCGAATACAGTAGGTACCGTACATACAGTAAAAAAAAAGCAAGGGTACAGGTCCTCCTATTAAACTGTATGATGTTCTACCCAAAGATAGACAGGATATCAGCAGTAGTGCTATCATACTTTATTTGGATTCATTTGTAGGTTTTATGTCCAGAGTGATTAATGTTTCCCAGTATTTCTTAGGCTACTCATGTACAGTACAGTACAGTACAAATCTCAGCTCCTGTACCCAGAGCAATAATTACACAGCTAGGTTTACTCCAAACGCTCACTATGTAGACTCTAACACAATAGCATTTGAGCAATAACCTGCACTTCTAATGCTGGAAATAAAGAACGGGGGAGAAAAGAGGGAAAACGAGACAATCACATTGTGCCTCAAATGTATAGGTGAAAAGGTTGGGGGTAAACAGAATAATAAGAGAAACATTAAGAAAATATGAAAGTATAATAACAGAGAGGAATATAGGCATTAGAGTAAGGAAAAGAAAAAAAAAACATTCATAAGCCTGACTTCGCTTTAAAAAGAGTGGAGGGGGGGAGGAAAAAAAAAATCTGCAGAAGACCCTCAGCTGTGATTCAATATCAAAGTAAAAGATCAGACAGAGTGTGTTGGTAAGAAAATCAGAGCCTATTTAGTGTGATAAAGCTTCAGCTCCAGACAGCGTGGCCGTAAATGTTCACTCGGCTGGGGGAATTTCCTGTTCCTCCTCGAGTCAGTTTGATCAGTTAATAACATTAGATCACTTCAACTCTCCCGTGCCTGTTCGCACTCGGAATCCCCTCAAGGTAGCAGAACTGCAATATGCATGGAGTCACTTTGATTGTAGGCTGTACACTCAAGTGCATGTTGCTTCACCGTTCCCCGTCGCTTTCACGAGCGAGCCATGAATATGTATGGGCCGGGGATACATGATGTCATATCGCATCTTTCGGAGGCGAGAGGAAAAAAGAAGAGGAAGAAAGTAACAGAGATGAGACTCTGGGGAAAGCGGGGGCGGGGGGGGGTGTGTCATGTGGGCTTCAATGTAAGAGACCTTCATCAGACGAGGCATGAGGAGTGGTCCGGCCCGTCCTGCTCAAATATGGCAGCCACCTGCTCACACTTGCGCGCGCTGTCTGCAAAGAATTAATTCCGAGTTTTGGGGTAATTGCAACGAAAATACCAGAACTGGCCGCGTCACATTCATTTCTCTCGCCGTGGCGGAGTTTAATTCGGAACAGGCCCTCGGATGGACGCTCTCTCGCTCCTCCGCCGTGGCCGGTGCAGGGATTCAGGTGGGCCGTTTGCTCGGGAGGGACGACGCGCCCGCTTCACATTCCTCATGTCGGAGCGGGTCATGCCAGCGTGTGGAGGCAGGAGTGAATAATAAGGAGCGCGCTACGATACGAAGGCCTTTATCTTCTTGTGTCTTTCATTATAAGAATCTTTCATCTTATAATAATCTGTCAACTAACTAACTACTTGCCTAGACTCTCTTAATGACACGTGAAGCTAGAGAGGGGTGACATGAAATCTGTTCTGTACTGAAATATTAAACAGCACCTGCGTGTACTTGTTTGGTGCTTGTTTGTGTGTGTGTGTGTGTGTGTGTGTGTGTGTGTGTGTGTGTGCGTGCGTGCATATGCTCTTATTCATTGCCGTTGAGTATTGAATAAATTATCCTACTTATGCCTGTGTGAATATTGTGTGTGTGTGTGTGTGTGTGTGTGAGAGAGAGAGAGAGAGAGAGAGAGAGAGAGAGAGAGAGCAAATTCAGACGTGTGTGTGTATCTCCTGATTGAGATTGGTTCGACGGGCTGGATGGAACAGATGTCAGTGTGTGTCGACTGCCAGCAAGATTGAACAAAGCCAGTCACATTGCCTTCCTGGCCAGGAGTAGTAAAACAGGAGACCTACAAAACCGAGGGGCTGATATTAACTGTCAACAAACTGCATATGGACGAACACAAACAAAAAAACAACCGCGGAAAATTCCAAAGATTTGTCATCCGTACTGCGAATTAGCCGCTCCGATTCGTCTAATCCAGATTTGGAACGCCTCAAACATCCTTCAGTTCCTCCCTGAGTAATGGTGATGTGAGATTGTTATCCATGTTATTATTTATTTCATGTTACTGAATGATTAATTAACACAGAACTGCAGATTTCGTTTAGGCCCAAACTGGTAATTTATGGCCGCCGTCTCTTTCTCTCTCTCACTCTCTCTCTCTCTCTCACACACACACACACACACACATGGTCTAAACAAAGCAAACAGGAAAATGTGAGTCACAGTGAGGTCCATGTTCGTCAGATTCAATATGTGCGAGTTTTGAAAGCACATGTGAAAGAACAGCAAAACTCTGCGCTCATAACTCCTTCTAGCAGTCATCACACATAAATGTGCTACACGGACATACTGTAATCTCACCACAGACCCTCGAGTTCCTGTCGGAACGAAATGTTTCGCTGCTCAGACGCGACTCGCTCGAATGTTCTGAGCGTTCGCGTGCGTACTGTATTCCGGGGCGCCCGATATATCCTGCTTTTATGTCGAACACGTTCCCTAAGATCTTTGATTTATTGAAATGGTACGGAATAAAAACGTCTCAAATTGATGCCGTGATTTAATAATCGTGTAGTTTTTTTCATCTCAGATCCATCTTCCAATTAAATATAACAAGCGAGCAAACTTTATGTCCTCAAACCGGCACATCGTCTAATTAGTTAACAATTATCCTTTTTTTTTTTTCTTTTACCAAAACATTATCATCATTTAAGTATAACTATTTAATCATATACACAGACTCAATCGAAGTATGTGCTAGAATTCAGATTTTTTTTATTTATTTATATTTTTAATGCATCCGAAACGACTCCAAAAAAAACCCTAAACTTAACTTAAATATCGGCTCCCAGGAATCGTTACCGCAGCCGGATAAATAGAAATGAATGTGCAACATTAAAGTTTATTGTTAAATTATGATATCGCCTCTGCATGATGAGAAATGCGGATGAGAAATTATTTTCACCTTCTACGGTTTGTGCGATATAAAGATATAGTGTGGTTCGTGGCTGTATAAAATTATAGGCTCATTTATATTTACACGCGGAGGAATCTTTTTAAGTAATCAAAAATTGAATGCAATTTTTAAAGGATTTTTTTTTTACAGCCGCCGGGAGTTTACAGTGATATGACTCGAAAAAACAAGCCAGGTTCGGTTTGCTCGGTTTTTGCATTTATCGCCAATGTGTCGACATGCTAGATAGGTATTTTATTTGATGCATGCTTTACAGGGAAAATTGTAAGGAATCTCCATAGAGAATCATCGACTGTAACACACACACACACACACACACACAAGCGGTATTGCTTAAACATATCGTTGACCGTGCGTCCGATAAACTGAATGCTGTGCTTGATTTCAGTCTCAACGTGAACGCGATATCGAGAAAGAGGTATCGCGCGAGTCAGACCGTAGAAACTGACACCGGAGCGACGCGAGGAGAGAAAAGGTGACAAGAGCGAGAGAGTGACAGAATGGGAGTGAGAACAAGAGGGAGAAAAAGGGTGTGACATGCCATAACAACAAGCCATCAGGGGCGTGTGGTGTGTGTGACGGCGTGCTGCGTCTCGTCGTTCCCTTTGTTTTGGTTTTTTGTTTTGTTTTTACGGGAGGTTAATGTAGAGAGAAGCAGCGTGCGCGTGGTAGAGGTATGCCCGAAAGCTTCAGCCTCAGCTGCCATGTTGATTGAGGGGAGAAATAAAACAAAACAGAACCCCAGATGCTGTGAAGGGATATATTCCTCGAAAGCAACTCTTTCTAGGACAGCGTGCTTGTGTTTACAGGAATGTGTGTGGGAAGGAAAATGTATTAGAAGGAGGCTATAGTGGTCTGATACCACACGCTGTACATTATCAGCTTTGCACGTTTTCTTTCATTGCCGACACGAATTTTCCAGCGCTACAAAGCAGCTGTCCCGAAATCCCCAACCACACACGCAGACGCAGGCACGGAGCACCCTGGTGTTACAACTCTGGTGACCTTTCCCCTCCCGACTGCGTGGTAAACCGCACTCCATTTCCCATAAGACTTTAACGGGCTGCGAGGGGGTGTGTAACCCCAAGGTTAAAGAGCAATCTGTAACCAATTAGCCGTTTGACTGCCGAGGCCGCGTCCCGAACGGAGGGAACGCAGGCTGGGAGGAGGGAGGGTAGTTTTTGGCAGGTGGAAACGCAGGCTTCCTCTGGTTAGATCCAGGGTTAGCGAGGTCCTGACCACAGAACCTGCTCGCAGAGGCATCAAACGTCAGGGCTGCTCACAGGCATCCTGGTGTGGTCCAGAGATAATGAATACCAGATCTGGTCTAGACAACATGAACGTTTAAAATTCCCACACTTTGATGACTATGGCAGAGTTTAAACTGAATCCCGGACCAGAAATTCAATCCTTTTCATCTGATATACTGTATATTGAAAAAAAAAAAAAGGAAAAAAAAAACTTGTCAAATTTTATTCCTCGAAGGGTTACTTCGTTGTTCGCAAAAAAAAAAAAAAAAAACAGATTTAAAAATGTATTTTACTGAAAACGGCGATAACACTTGCGTGCATGCTAATTGAGTCAACATCAAGTGTGAGCCGCTAGTCAACAACAATTAACGCTATGTTTTTAGGAGCACCATGTGTTATCATTTCAATGGAAGGTATGGCATCGTGACAGTTTGAAAGAAATTAAACAAATCGTCTACGGAGAGGATATACATAAATAGTAAAAGTGTGGCATAATTTAATGGAAGTAGTACAAATATTTTTGTTTCCTATGCAAATAAGTAGCCTACTACAAATTGATTTATTTATTTAAATGTTGGTAATGGACTTTAAAAGCTGAACGCTTAAAAAAAAAAAAAACGAAAAGAGAGGCAGGAGAGCCTAAAAGGGAAAGAAGGAAGGAAAGAATGAGCGCAAGAAAGTGAAAAGGTGAGAAGTGAGTGAAGTAAAAGCCGGCACTCTTAGGGAAACGGAAGGTCGAATATAGATTGAGAGCGAGAGTGACCGAGAGAGAGAGAGAGAGAAAGAGAGAGAGAGAGAGAGAAAGAAAGAGAGAGAGAGAGAGAGAGACGGAGACTTGGCCAGGGTAAGGACCCTGCTCCTCATCCATCAGCGTATCTGCAAAGGGATCGGGGCCGAGTAATGAGCCGTGCACCCCTTTACACGTGTTGACGCTCCGCAAAATAAGATCCATTTACCTTCCGCGTTCCGTTCCGCCTGTTGCCGAACCCCTCAAACACCCCCACCGAGCTCACAGGTGAAGCCAACCCACTCCAGACTCTGGTGGCAGCCTATCTCTCTCTCTCTCTCTCTCTCTCTCGGTGGGAGGATCTTGGAGGAATGAAGGATGGTCGGGTACTTAAACTGTAGGCTAATGACGACCATGATGGGGCGCTATCAAGGTAAGAAAACGTGACCTTTTGGATTAGGCATGGGATTCATTTGCGGTGATATGTTTCTCTGCTAGAATCCATTACGGCAGGTTTTCAGACCAGTCCTGATGCTGTTGGTACAGGGAGTTAGATTCTATCTGCATGGAATATAATGAGCGCAGAATTAGCTCTGAACAGCTTCACACTGCATCCATATTCAGGCCTGATTACTTTCATTATCATCGATCTATGAGGCTTTTATTTTTCCTCATCAAGTTGCAAATTTGGGTCTTCTTGTCCACTGTCCAGCCACTTTCACACCACCCTAAATGACTAATGATGCATTTAACTGGAGAATTAACGGAGGAGAGATAGAGAAAGATAGAGAGAGAGAGTGAGAGAGAGAGAGAGAGAGACAGTCAGATAGATGGAGAGAGAGAGAGAGAGATTGGCTGCATTAACACTACGTCATACCTCAATGAAAATGGACTGCCCTCGGAAAACAAAAGGGCAAGTGAGAGATGGAGAAGAGAGATGCAGAATGAGAAAGAGAGCGAGAGAGCAAGAAAGAGAGCTGTTGGGTGAACGAGAATGCGTTGGATAATGAGACATTTCTTTTACCCACCAGCCCTGTGTGTGTGCAGCACCGCGATGATACGCCTGTTTTCCCCCGGCCCCCATTATCTGTGCACTTGAACCCGAGCTAACAATGAGTTCATAGAGATTGAGAAGTGCCGGGCCCTTAATTGTATGTATTTAGTCACGCAAACAGAGGCAATGGCCTGAGAATGGCTAGTTAGTGAATGACATCATTTGAGCTGCCGAGTTGACTCAATAGCCTCGTTGCAAATTTGCGCCACTGCAACACATCCATCCTTCGCAGCTAAGCAAGCAGATCCGCCTGCGCCTGCTCCAACATCAGCATGCGCCGCGTTTCGCTGGGGCTCCGTCTGTTGTTTCACCAGCACGCCTCGGCTTTATGATGCTCCCTCAGACGCGACTCTCGAGTGATCCCACCTCTTGTCACTCTTCTCTTCTGATTTATGATTTCAGAACCGACTTTGGTTTAAAGGTGTCCGCCGGCCTGTCGGTGTGAGCGTGGTGACGTGTCAATCAGCTGAGCCGCTCGGTGGCGTCGACGCGCCAGAGCCGCTCATCGCATCATGATGTTAGTGTGCCTGACTTCCTCTGCACAAAGGCAACACAGAGGGAGCATCCCTTCTCAAGCAGGGATGTCAGCACTCGAAAAATCAATCACCATCTGGCCTCCTCTATTCCCAGGAAAGAAAGAGAGAGAGAGAGAGAAAGAAAGAGAGAGAGAGAGAAAGAGGGGGGAATGGAGGGAATGGCTCAGTGGATGGGCAGAACCAAGCAGCTGTGCTCTGGCAGAGTCATGGTAGTACGGCGAGTCCATCCGTCCGCACAGTCGGCCATTAGGCGTTGTGAGAATGACTCGCATTAGCCGAAGCAAGGTCACGCTAAGCAAACAGAGATAAGAGAAAAGAAAGCAGCGATTTGTCTGCTTGGCTAACACCATGAAACCGAGCAGGTCATCGAGTTTACTCTACAAGTACATACGAAATATTTGTTTTTCCTCATACTCCTGGGTCGCCTGTTAAACCTAAACGTCAAAATATGAGGATAAATAGTGCGCGCTGAGCCGAGGTTCTTTTACAGCGCGGCACCAAATTTAAATGGGGTCCTTTTTTTTTTTTTTTTTTTTTTTTGGGAAAAGGGGTGACATGATTTTTTTTTTTTTTTTTTTTGCTGCAGCATTGCCTCCTTTCAGTAGCACAGCTGTGTGAAAAATACCAGTCGGAAAAGGGTGCTGAGGCAGCAAAAGCATTTAATACTCAACAAACAGTTATCTAAGCCCATGTCCAATAACCCGACACCACTGTAATGTGACCTACATACTAAGTGAATAAGATTTTTTTTTTTTTTTTTTTCATCAGGGAGGGGGCGAGGAGAACAGCACAGAGCACACAGCTCATTCAGCTGACAGTAATTAAATAGCAAGTATTCCTTTCCACTGCCCTTTTGCCTCTCGGCCCGACTAAGAAAGTATAATGTAACAGAACATATTGTGCCTTCCTCTGTTTTGCCTCTCTCTCTCTTTTCACTCTCTTTTCTTTTAGGTTCGGTCGCATTTAATTAAACAATGAATTGAAGTTTGATTTTGTATTTGATTTCCAGCGGCTTTTTAAAGACGGAGCGCGGCAGACGGAAAGGTCTCAGTTACAAATATATACCGAATGGGAGAAGCAACAATATTGAGAGTTGATTCAGCTCGATCACTGTCACCGCACCGGCTTGGAAGGAGGGAAAGATCTTGCTGACACCGGACACGCGGCGTGTCCCTTGAAGATTAACAGGAGGAGTGAAACGTCAGCTCGTCCTTTACAGAAAGATGATGAAAGGAAGCACGGACGATGGATCGGAGGCCACCGGAAATAAAGCAGGTGTCCGTATTAATATTGCTCCTTAATGCTTTCACCGCTGGATAGAAAACAGCAAAGTCAGGGGCGGGGGAAAAGGAAAGCTCTTTGATTAGGGTTAAAGAAAGAAAAAGAAAGAAAGAAAGAAATCTGGGTAAATCACTGCTTTCCATCGAATGACTCACTTCAACAGATGTCCTCACTTTTGGATCTCTTCAAACAATGACACCTACGTGTGATAATTTCAGATTTTATTTAATTTTTTTTACATATACTGTACTATACATAACGAAGCACTCGTGTTAAAATGAGATCTTGAATGCAAAATGTTCGGAGTATAATTTGTATATAATGGATCTTGAGAAACGATTCTATACTACACTTGAGTCAGAGTCCCAAATGGATCCAAATGCAGCACCGAGCACTGGGAATGATGTGTTGAGCATGAAGGCAAAACACGCTCCTGTTTGGAAAGACTAGGGATTATAAAAATAACTACAAATGAGTCAGCCGTGTAGTCTCAGGCTGATACTCAAAAACTAGGATTTTTTATTGTATTTTTTTTTTAAATCAAACAATATCACTGAAAAAATGCAGGAAAGTAAGAGGGGGTAAAAAAAAATCATGTGGATCAATTACCACACCTCAGGGGTGGCTTAATTGAATTTTCATCTACAGCTGCCACATGTTCGACTGGTTGTAGGTGTCTTCTTCATTTGCATGAATGTGCTTCAAACGAGAGAGTCAAGCTGACAACAAAACATAATGAAAGAAAGAAGAAACGAAAAAGCTACAATAGGGGGGAAAGAAAATGTCTCAACTCGTGCTATTTGAAAGAGGATTAAGTTAAATCTTAGGGTAAACCTAAGTTAGGGAACTCTCTCGGGCGAAGGGGACGCGATCCTCAACAAGGCCGCTTTTGTCGGCGTTTGAGCGACTTTGAATCTTAATGTGGGAGAAAATAAAAACAAGGTGGAAAAGGCATGAAATTCGCTGCGCCGCAGTTCTCCACGCATCTTCATCCTGTTAATTCAATTACGGACACTCTTGGGTTTCCCTCTCTCCTTCGCTTGCCTCTAGTACACAGACAGCACCAACA
This sequence comes from Leiocassis micropogon, assembly GCA_028565275.1. Lineage (NCBI taxonomy): Eukaryota > Metazoa > Chordata > Actinopteri > Siluriformes > Bagridae > Leiocassis > Leiocassis micropogon. The sequence goes on along the minus strand of JAOVVA010000037.1, from coordinate 7,776,570 downwards.
GCAGCAGCGGCAGTGCATTTCTTTAAAAATCCTCATACATGGAAGAAGAACGGAGGTAAAGAGAAGCCTGAACAGCATCAAACCTTTTCATTCCTTCACAGAAAGCTTTGCTGATGACCGCTGCTTCACGGCACTCCTAATTTTAAGCTCCTAACAATTTTAAGCTTCCATGTAGGAACCAGTCTCCATAGAGGAGAACTCTTTTGTACACTTAAATACACCCCAATGTGTCCCTCAACAAAAGCGTCTCCCTTTCCCTTTCTCCTAGGCTTTTTTTAATGCTTTAAGTTTAGGTGGTCTGTGGGTGGTGGATTTCTTTTTTTTTCTTCTTCTTCTTTTTTTTCTCACCCAAACTTTTTTCTTTTTTTTTTTTTTTTTTTTTTTTAATCAAGCATTAGCCGTGCTCCCCATTCAGCGGCGCAGCGACTATAAAAATTCATCAGGATTAAAATGACCTCACAAGCAAAATTAAAGTTCCTAAAGTACACAATGGGGGCTGTATCTTTTTTAACATGTCCTCAGGGCCTTGGGAACAGAATTGTTTCCTGACAAAGTACTCCTGCCTTGACAATGGGCACCTTTCAAGCCCTACACACGGACTGTCTTTAGACTGCAGGAGAGGGACTTATTTCACATATCAATCAAAGAGCAAAAAAAAAAAAAAAGTGAGAGAAGGGCAGGGGCGAAAAAAAAGAAAGACCCTCGTCTAGCGAAAGTGGTCCTTCAAGAAGTGAAACGGATCAAAACTGAGTATATGGTGCGTTTATAGGGTCATTCAGTAGTGTTTTGAGGGGAGAGATGGAACCAGAAAGAAAGATTTCTGCACATGAAAAGAGTGATTTAATCTAGAAAGACACGAGAACGGCACATATCTGATAGACTGCATTCGAGGAGCGTGTGCGCAGAGGTCTAAAATATTAAAAATGAATATCATGAAGCGGATCATAGTGTCAAAGCGTCTCGGTTTCGTCTTCAAACTCGAACACACTGTGCTCAACCTGCATGCCCGTAAAGTTTCGCCAGCATCACACCGCCCAACACCCCGCCGCTAATCAAACTGGAGATGAATTGGGTGTGGAAGGCAGTAATTCCGGATTGCATTTGACCAGCGCAGGCTGGATCAGAGAGCGAGAGAAAAAGTGAGAGAGAGAGGGAGAGAGACACATATAAATATAGTGTTCCTAGACAGGTGGATTAATGAGGCTCCTTAAAGGCCTCCTTTATAGGTCAGTGGCTGCACAGGTCTGTCTAATACCCCCAAAATCATCTCATCTACTGCTCAATTCATTATAGCACAGATAGAAAAAAAAGATAGAATGAACAAAACAAAGGGAGAAGGATGAAGAATGAGAAAAGAAAGGCGGTGCAAATCTTACAGAAAATGTGTCCTCAATGTCAGACTGTGTCTGAGGTCTGAGCTTGTGTCGAGTTAAAATAAAAAGAAACAAACCAGCGTGAAAAGTCCTGCAAATAATCTGTCTTGTCAATAATGAATACACATATTGCACCCATCCTTTTTCTTTTAGTCTTACTATACACTTGAGAAGAAAAAGGAAAAAACAGAGAGAGAGAGAGAGAGAGAGAGAGAGAGAGAGAACGAGAGACAGAAAGAGACAAATAGAATTGTTATGTAACCTACCTCATCATCTCCACAGTAGATGTAGTAGAATTGGGGCAAGGCTTCTTTAGACAGGGCTTTGATAGGGTATTATATTAAACCTAATTAGATCATAGTAATAGCTTTAGGGCTCCTATGATAGATGCTAGCCCCTGGACCTTAGTGTACATTTTCTTAATATTTCAGCTTGTGTGCAGAGTGCAAATTCATCTTTTTACATGAGCCTGTGGAAGTGACACTGAACCTCTACGCTCCTAAGGAGGGAGAGGCAAGCGGAAGATACCAAGATGTATCGAAGTGAACGAGGGATGGGAGGACGCGTTATGTATACAGCGGAACGCGAGCATAAGTGTTGTGCAACTGTTGTGCAAAAGCATCTCGTTTGTTTAGTGCAGACCTCCGGCATGGTCAGGAGAAATTAGTGTGTGTGGTGTTTATGAGAGCATGTGTTGGATTTTTCAGAATGAATTGCAATGTTGAAAGACAAAAAAAAAAAAAAACTTAGTCATGCATATACTGTAGGGTTATATCAAAAAACACATAGGAGGCGGAATAAATGCTATAATGAAGTATGATGTAGAAAGATTTTGTGCATTACATGAATTTCCAGAGAAACAGAATGTTTCCGACAAACGTACTTTAGCAGACTGGTAAGCACAGTGCTTATGCACTATTCAGCCATAACCAGTGTTGGGTGTAACGCATTACAAAGTAACGCGTTAGAGTTACTTTTTTTGATGTAACGAGTAATCTAATGTGTTAGGTTCACCATTTAAATACTCAGTTATTTAGTTATTTTTAAAAAAATCTAATCCGTTATTCAGACAATTTATGTAATCCGTGAGTCAGAGAGCAGTCATTCCCAATGTTAGTGTGTGTGTGTGTGGTCCTACAAGCCCCGCCCCCGATAAACCCCCCCCCCCCACCCCCCTCTGTTATTCCTGCTGTTATACCCCTGTAATGTAACTGATTACTTTTTAAAGACAGTAATTTTGTAATGTAATTGTTTACTTTAAAAATTAACGTCCCCCAACACTGGCCATATCGCAAAACATTAAGCCCAGTATTGTGTAAGTTCCCCTTGTTCTGCCAGGGCAGCTCTAGTCCTCCAGGACATGACCTCACAAGACCTCTGGGCTGTGCTGTGGTGTCTGGCACCAAGACGTGGATCAGACTAGTTTGTCCTACGCGTTCCATGGTTGTTCGGCTGGATCAATTTCTGCTGCATTGACTTTTCTGTGGGCTTGGACCGGACAGGCTGGCCTTAGGTCCATGTGGGCATGGGTGATCCTTGGGTGCACATGATCCTATAACCAGTTTGCTTATGTATACGGGTGATCACCTGTCAGTGGCCATAACGTTATGGGTTATCGGTGTGTGTATAAAGGTTTCATAAAATTCAAGTTGAGGTTGAGACTATAATTCCTATCAAACTACATTGTAGTGGTTACTCAAACGGTTAAAGTTCTGCGTTTCTGATCAGAAGGGCAGAGGTTCAAGCCCCAGCACTGCCAAGCTGTCTGCTCCAGGGGCGCTGTATCTTGGCTAACCCTGTGCTCTGACCCCAGCTTCCTAACTGGGATTAAAAGAAAAAGTATTCACATAATCATTAGCATTGACAATGAATCAGTTTAAATAATACTCGAATGGAAAAAGCTACATATCGTGTATCTTAAACACTGCTCTCAGTACACTTGGTTTAATAATACAAATGTGAAAGGTTTGTGAAATGTGCAACTGATCATCACTGTTGAAGTGCACCATGCAGAGCTTTCGCTCTCAGACCAGTGATAAGTAAAGCAAGAGAAACGAGTTGCAGGACAAAATGAAAGCAGCAGGAAAACCAGTGAGACAGGGAACAATAAGCAATGAATTGCAATCTTTTTCATTTACACCCTGCACAAAAACCCTCTGCTGAAGACAAAGAAATGCACAATGATATATATCTAAATCCGTAATGTGCATAAATTTGAAGTTGATGTACACAATGTAAGTATGAAATAACTTAATCAAAAGGGGGTGAATACTTATTTCCCTTTAGTGTGTATACCTGTACGGGTACCGATCTATATTACAGATACATAGCGTGCATTATGAAATTATGTACATTATGTTATGTAGTTGGATTATTTGTGAAGAGGAAGTCATTTGGAATTCAGCGGAATCGCATGTTTAATGACCTTGACTGACGTATATCCTTTTTATAATAAGAAGTCTTTTGCTTATGGTTAATGCAATTCAATGGGTAGTGAAGCATGTGTTCTGCAATGCAAAATCTAAATAACTTACATAGTGTATCCTAGGTAATTATGGGTTAAATCCAATAAATACAATTCGATTCTGTACTCGTCAGCATTCTTTGCACTATGTCCTCTCAGGGCAGAAGTGGGCGATTTCATATCATATCATGCAATGGCTCGTCCCGCAGGCCGAGCCTGATTCAGTGCACATTAGTGCTGGGTCATGCTGCCATTCACATCTTGTCTCAGTTCTGCTATGCAGACCCATCTCTCTCTCTCTCTCTCTCTCTCTCTCTTTTTCCATTTTCATTTAAAGCATGCATGCTGTAGCGACTCATGCTGGAACCTTTCCCTGCGCGTACAGTGTGCTGGGTCACGATGCATTAATGTGCGACAGGGCCACATCTATCTCTGCCGCACACCTTGAGGGCATCTCTTAAATGGCAGAATTTGGTCATTATGTGGCATTAACCTCATTAGAAAACACTCTTTAGAGGCTGGGAGATAAAATTGATTTACAGCTGCCATTCCCACCATTGCTCCTCCGATCAATTGTTAAACTATCCTTTTTATGGCCTGCGATGCTGCGTTTCTCTGTGCGACGACCCCACCACCCCATCTTTCCCTGTCTGCCTGCCAGGTGTGTGTCTATGAGTGTGTGTGTGCGCGTGTGTGAGAAAAGTGCACAACTCAATGTGGTTAAAAATTGAAAAATATCTTCCATAAGTGAGACTCAGCCATCTTCTCACAATAGAGCAATATGATAGCTTTTTAAAAGCCTTTCTCGGTGCATATGTGTGTCTGTGTGTGTGTGTGTGTGTGTGTGTGTATAGAGGTACAGTAAATCCATCTGCCTGATCTGTATTTGTCTAAATGTGTCTGTATGTGTGGTTGTGTGTGTGTGTGTGTATGTGTTTACGTGTCTGTATGTAAGTGTGTGTGTGTGTGTGTAAATGTCAGCATGTCCAGTCGCTGACAGCTGGCTCTGGTGTGGCCGTTTAAGATGAACGTCTGGCTATATTTCTTTGATAAATCGATAAGGCCACCCTCTTTGCTAACCGCCCGCCTCTCACCATCCCTAAGATTGATCTGTGGCTAGCACACTTCAGGCTAGCACACTTCTGAAAGATGAATTAAAAAAAAAAAAAAAAACGCGCTGGCGCTTCGGGTGTCCGAGGCACAGACGGACGAGGGGGAAAAGCCGCCGCTCGGGTTGTCCTCTCCGTCAGTGGCAGCTGAGCGACAGAATTCCAGCCCTCATGTCAGAGAGCGAGTGGCCAAAAGTCTGACGGGGGGGATGGAGGCCCCCCGTTTGCATCGCTCCTTAACATTTCACAGTGTTTCAAATGTCTCCTCAAATAAAGCCATTGACTCAACTGCAGAGAATGGCATTTCAAAATAATGTGGCCTCTCAATTATTCAAAGCTTTACTATGCCATAATGCTTCATAACCGCATATCCCTCTTTCTCTCTCTCTCTCACATACACACACACACACACATATATATATTTATATATATATGCACACACACACACACTTTCTCCCTTAATAACATCTGAATATCTTCCCACTCTCGCCAGAATTATGACACATATTCATTTCACGTCATCGTTCCGAGTTTGGCAGGAGACAGAGAGAGAGATCGAGACAGACAGAGGGAAGAGAGAAAAAAAAAGAAAAAACACCATCACACCACTGCATTTAGGTGTCAAGCTAGCAGGCCATCTTGACTTTAATATAAATAGATATAAATCAACATGCTGCTTTTTTTTTTTTTTTTTTTTTTTTAGCATGCTATCAACAGACAAGCGCTACATTTTCACCCACACCTCTTCAGCATATTCACGCTGAGCTGTGCAGCCCATTTCACTGACTGTGTTACAAATAGCTGCTAGGTGAGCTAACTAACCCTGGTCAGGAAACACTTCCACCAGACTTCCACCAGACAAAGCCGTCCTCAATCCCTGTCTTAGGATGGAAGTTCGAACTTATTAGATGTGATATTGAGATCATGAGGGAAAAAAACAAAAAAACAAATTCTATGTGTAAATGTAGTCAGGGTGTGAAGTGCAGAGGGTTGGAGATAGGAGGGTTGTGGGGGCGCGCTGGTTGTGAGTATACCTCCTCAAATGAGAGATTAAGATTAGACTAAACTACAAAAAAGAGTTTTTAAAAAATGTAAAGTGTTAAAGCTAAAAATAATCTGATCAGCCTTAATGTACTCATTATTATTTCAGGTTGAAGCCCATGTACATCTGCCTGTCACTCTGTACAACAGATTAACTGTATTAATTTATTAATACAAATGTTCTAAGTTACGCCTTGTTTACGCTAAATTCTACTTCTTTCGTCATCAGCCAAATAAATACACTCCCTGTTCGGTAATCGGAGAGAGAATCACAAATAAGAAATAGGAAAAGTAGACTGGATGAAAGTTCTCGAGTCCAGACTGAAATTTATAATAATAAAACTTCAGCGCTGTTATTTCAGCGGTGAAAATATTAACAAATCCCAGTAATAATATTCGGTTTAGCTTTTCTAATTAATATCTATTGGTGCAGGTGTTTACATTGAGAAAGTAGCTTATTTTAATGTAGATTATTAAATCTGTCACATAAATGTTCAAAACATCATTTTTATTTAACATTTTGATTTCACTTATGGTGCAGGATAAACTTTAAGCAGATATCTAAGTAGTGCAATAGTTTCAATAAAACCTGTTGATCCAGTTTAGCGTGATGCTGTGACAAAATCTGGCTGGACAGACATACAGACAGACAGACAGACAGAAATTAACACTGGTTTCGGCGCTCCAGTAAAGATATCATTGAACGAACAATGTACAGGCAATACCTTTCTTTTATTTATATAGATGACACTTCTATTTTCTACAAGGCATTTTGATGGACCAGTAACTCATCTAAGGTGTCGTCCCCCCTATAGGGTTGTTGGGGTAAGATCTGGATCCACCATGACCTCGTCCAAAAGTGGGAACTGAAGATGGCTGAATGAATGAATGATTGGACACCCCTGCCACGGACTGTACCATATCGTAACTATTAACCCGGGATTACATCATTTTTATACATATGTAGTAGTGACGTAAAGTTTGAATCATTTTAGTGACTCGGTTCTTTGAATCTCGTTCATCAAAAGTGAACGAATCTTTTTTGAGTCATTTAATTCATTTCGTTCTTTTGATCAGAAATAAAATAAAATGTTACATTTTCGGTAAACAGACACCCAACACGTCTACATACACATATTTTGGCTTTAGTCCCAGCAATGAAAATATTACAATGCAGCTAAGGACATATTATGATAAACAGAATGAGTAGCTCACCTCTCATATCTTCTAGTCCGAGTCGTTCATTCTTTCGACTATATTACACTGCATAGCGTCTATGGGAGTCACGTGACAAAAAAACGTATTAATCGGACCAAAAGACTCAAATGTAACTACTCATTTCTGTTTCCTGTACATAACCTACTGAGTGCTTTGCACATGCGCGGCCATTAAAAAATGAACGGATCACTCTCAAAGACTACTTGTTCTTCTGAGTCACATTAAAGCACGAAAAAGAACGAATCGTTCATGAACGACCCATCACTACTATGAACGGCTTTCAGTTCACACATTGTTCGAAAGGTTCCAAAAAAATTATAATTAGGTCATATTTCTCATTCCAACAATATTACTGAAAAATTTGCAATAGCAAAAAAAGTCACTGCTAAAGATATAATTGAAATAATTGTGAAACAGGCCATTATTAAAAAAACATGGATGTTTTGAAATACTAATGCGTTTGAATGTCATGGCCTAGAAGCTGTTGAATATTTACTGAATATTATACCCTGTCACATCTGAAATAGTCTAAGTATTTAAGACTTGCATGCTGTATTTACTAGCGAGCGTATTTAAAGAGTTCTACAACACATCTCTATGCAATATAAAGTATTTCAAACCCCTGTATAACCACTGCGATAATTCACGCTCTAGGTGTAGTGTATTTGTTACGCGCTCGCGGATACTTCTCCTTTGTCATACTCTTAAAGTCTTATTTAAGCAGCTCCCGACAGGCACCAGACTGTCCTTTGCCACCGTGGAGCACTTATGAGATTAAAAGGGAATTAGCTTCGACGCAGATCCTCGGAATCGAGCAAGTCGCCGTGCGCTGTGCTGCGCGGGTAGTCATCATAATCATCTTCATCATTACGGCCATCATCATCACCTCGTACAGATTGCACCTGAGGAATAGCAAGATGGAGCTCGTGCCACCAGGCGAGTGCACACACAGTCATGGCTTATTCAGCTAGAACATCCCTCTTTCACACTACCTCCCTCGCGCTCTCTCTCTCTCTCTTTCTCAAGATCTTGCTGTGGCCTGGGCACTGAGAGGAAAAACGCTGAGTGTACAAATACCCCCCCCCTTACTAAGAATGGGTTTCCCTCATTTACACGGAGAGGACGAAAAAGGAGGATGAGTGGACGTACAGTATGTCTAACCTGTCCAAAGTCCACTTTTCACCCCATCAAAAAACTACTTGTTTTTATCCCCTCGACTTCTATCTCAGAAACATATTACGAGTTTAGCCACACATCTGTCACACCGATACCTTGTTTTCTTTGCTCTTTCTTTCCGCTTCGACATGGAATGAAAATTATATTTTGCTGACTGAAAGGAAACAGTCCTCTGGTGCCTGTTTATATGTTTCCTCGCTGTTTATTCAGTGAGTTTCCCCTCAGTGTAAGATTCCCTCATCCACGCCTCGTCGTCTTCCACGCTATGTGTTTGATCTCGTCCCGGCCTGGCTGACCACAGCGATCATAACCAGAAAATGTGTGGTCTGGCGCGTGTGCCCGGTGTTTAGTGCGGAAACACAATATCTCGAGTTGAGTTGTTTGCTGAAAGCGCATTCTTTTCTGTTCTTTTTTTTTTATTCGGTGTACAAGCCCAAAAAAAAAAAAAAGGAAAAAAATAAGAAAAATGCATTTTGAAATGGGTTCTTAAGAGATCATAAAGAGGAAGGAGGGGGGGGATTTTATACTGATGTGACTGCTGTGTGTACGAGGGTCACAGTGTGGCCTGACATGTTGGTCAGCTGCCCCTTGCTAAATGAAGACTGGATGCGATATTGTCCTAGGTATCATGACCATCTGATGTCGATTTCACACAGCGGTGGGACCCTCCACAAGCTGGTCCTCACCACCAGCCACATGGGTAATAAACAAAACCATGCCTCGCACATACTGTAATACGCACCGACTCACAAACACGCACACACGTTTTTTTTTTTTCATCTGTCTAAATCTCTAAATGAACCCGTCGTGCTTTAAAAAAAAAAAAGCACGAATATAATCGACAAAGAATGGATCTATCTATCTAGTTCTTGATCTATCTACAGTATGGCGCGCCAACGCTGACAAACACACACCCCTCCATACGCTACACCAAGAACATCCTAAAGCATCCTGAGCCACAGGCGTCAACATTAACACATACAGACACTAATTCATTCTCAAACACACCTCCCAATCTCTCATCGCCACACAACCTCGCATGTACGCGCAAACACACAAACACACACGCACGTATGCGCCCGGCACAACAACAACAAAAAAAAAAACGCATCATCTCATCTCACTCCCGAAATGATGCAAAATTTGAAACCGTATTTACAGAACCCTCTCCACAATCATCTCCTGCACGAAAATAGCAATCTTGTCTTTCAGGCGAGGAAAAGGCGAGAGCCGTTCTAAGAGGCTATGAATTTGGTTGGAGCTGAATAGGATGTTGGTACATGTTTTACTAAAGGAAATATAATGGCACACTATTATTAGATCACATTAATCATGAGGGTGCCAAAGGCACTGACAGCAGCCCTGAAAGGGATTGAAAACGTTGGTAATGGATATAAATTACCCATTGTGTGATAAAAGGATTTTTTCCACTAAGAAGGTAGGAATAAAACACAGAGCCTCCAAATGTGCGCGTGTTAAAATATGGACTAATGCAGGTTATCTCGGGCGGATTAAAATTTTAAGGGAATCAGATAGCGACACAGAGAGGCCTTAAGTTAAAAGAGGAGGCTGCGAGTGAGTATAGGAATTAAAAGCTGATTAAATCGGAAGCTTGCGTGTCACGAGTGGTAGGGGAGAGGCGGAGAACCAGAAGGGAAAGAGAAAGAGAGATGATGAGAGGAAAGAGTGACAGAGGGCAGAAGGCAAGAGACTTGTTTTGATAGAGGTCTGTCAATTGGCACGGCGATAATGAGTCACGTCTCCCTTATTCGGTTATTTATTGCCGACTTGGCTGGCAAACAAAAGATCAATAATTTTGAGCAAATCTAATGTTGTCCCTGGCGCTAATGCGCTCGTCCATCTCCGCTGGCATCCTCGCATGGGAGCGACACCGAATCTGTGGTTATTTCACATCAAATGCAATTATATCATATGGCTTTAATAACACACGGGCCCCCCCATGAATATGTGGCGATGCTTGATAATGCCTATGCATATGTGGCGTGCGAACGTGTCACATGGTAGTAAATTATAATATATGTCAGTGTATAAGCCGCTTTTTCAGTTTTCGCTCCGAATCAATCTTCATTTGCGGCTTCAGATCTAAAATGAAAGATGAAGTGTTCTAGCAGTCCATCCAGCGACTGACAGCGCGCGCACGCTCACGAGCGCGCACACAGACACACGCGCACACAGACACACGCGCACATGCACACGTATGTACAAACGGCACGGAACTGAGAGTCCCATCTGTTAACAATATGCACCCCGAGATAAAATTCTTATCACACTTATTTCGGAGATATAAGGTTGGCTAATTGTTCTTCGCATAGGCTAGATCACCCATCATTCAATAGCCATATTTCATGAAGTTAGTGAGAACAGATGCCCCCACCTGCTAAGCTGTCCTCGGCAGGTATATTTCAAAAACAAAGCCAGGCACCTGTAGTTACACAAAAACACACACACACACACACAAGCCTGAAGTGGCACTACCGAAATGGAGAAGAACAACACGGGAAGATCCAAAGAGCGTCCCAGAATGTTATCCTGATTATCTTTTTATTACCATCCACACGTTACGTACACCTTACACACTGGATTAAAGACGTCTCTGACTTCTGACATCCCTTAATCATACTTAAGACGTCGCATGTGACGGATTCCGGATTCTTCAAACCAGATTTTCAATTAGGATGCCGCAAAACCAGTATGGCGGCAGAGCAAAAATTGCTAACGTTTTTAATATGCTATTAAAAGATCCTTATAAATCACTCCAAACCAATTATTTCCTAGCCAGCCCTTCATCTTCATTTTGTTTGTCACGTGGATTTAAGGGACCAACAGATGCTCTGGTTTGTCATGTTGTAGCTGGACAAAAATCATGCTTTTTTTTTTTTTTTTTTGCTAGATCTTGTTTTCTTAGATCTTGTCATGCGCTTAAAAAAAATCCGCACACCTTTTTGATCACTTGCTTGTACGGCCCTTTTTTGTCTTTTGCAACAAGCAACAACATTTCCGAGGCAAATACAATCACCATTCTTTTCTTTTTTTTTTCCTTCTTTTTGTGCTTCTGTACACAACGAAACCATTCGCACACGGTGACCCCTAGACACCCCTGAATAAAGAATTCAATTTCTACTCTTCCGTCTTAAAGGTGACTTTTGGATTACATCCTGCCTCATTTTCTTTTCACCCATCTGCTATAGCAAGCTGAGTGTCTCCCTGCTGCCTCACCTGCCGCGCAGCCCCGAAGGGAGCCTGACTGACATCCGCCGATCAACGCGCGCCGTGTGAGAAAGAGGGAAACGGAGGCGAGCGGCACATTAATAACCGCCTCCGCGAGGAGGACGGGAGGGATCGCGGAGATCGGATATCATTAGCGCGGGCGTGACGCACCGTGAATCACGTCTCGCGCGCACTACGACAAAACGAGGGTTCTCGGCCTGTGACATTGAACCTCCTTATGTACATTATTAACAAAAACTGTCACTGTCAGGTATCTTCTCTCAAAGACTCAGTCAATACCAGAGCGACTAGATGGAGATGTTAAGACTGGAATGATTTACAGATTGTTCATTGCGAGCTCGATAAAGTGAGGGCAATGAGTCCACACATTCAGGATAAATGATACACTGGACATATGGTGTGCTATGGATCTGAGCACCTAGTTAAGTCGCATGCGTGCGCATGTCTGTGCATGTGTGTGTGTGTGTGTGTGTGTGTGTGTGTGTGAAAGTTGGCCATGCAAAAGGCTTCAACTGCAGCAAAATAAAGTGAGCTGTGTGTGTGTCGGAGAGATCTCAAGGGACAACGATGATGTCAAAGTGTGCTGTAACAGAGCCTGTCGACTTTTCTTTTAGCCACCAAACCCTTCAACAGAGGAAGGAGCTTTTAAAGAAGTCATTTTTTAAACATACATATCAAAGCGTTGAGGAAGTTGGCTCAAAGCCTTTGTGCTTGAGATAGAAAAAAAAAGAGAAAGAGAGAGAGAGAAAAAAAACGAAGGCATAAAGACATATCCGAAGATCTCTTTGCCATCCGCATCCCCTGCGCCGAGTGGCAATGCATCATTTGTATTGATGCAATATTAAATTTCAGCATCACATGTCAAAAGGTACAAAATGATAGATCATAGCCTAACTAAATGAATTATTAACGCGGCTAGACTTCTCTCCCAATCAACTGTGTCTGAAAAGTACAGTTTGATACTGGCAGCATTTCAAAGCTACAGTGACAAATTCTCTCTTTCTCTCTTTATCTCTCGTTCTCTCTCACTAGCACTCTGCTTTTTTCTTTTTTCTTTCCTCAAGTTTTTTTTTTTTTCCCTCCATCATAATGGAACTGGATTCATGTTAACCCACCCCGACTCCCCCTCATCTTAAATCCTCCCACAATGCAAAGCTGCGTGAGCGTGGCTTCCGATTGTGTGGAATTTCGGTTTGTTTGCTTTCTTTTTTCCGTCCTGTTCGCTTCGCAGAATGCGAACCGTTATCAGATTACTCTAATTTGTTGGTAACGAACTTAAAAGCAGGGCTGACTTTGTAATACGCTTTCAACTGCTGAGAGACGTACTCCTGCCTGGAGTTCTGCAAACCTGAACCCGTCCCAGTTTCGGTGGCTGATAAACAACGTTCTCGTACGCGTCGTACTATACCGGAAGAAAGCTCGACATCTGGACCAGAAAAAGCTATATTATTAATTCATCCTCCCAGGTTACTACGACGAGTCTCTGCCAGCTAACTAACACATTTAATTACTGTAGGATGCACATAGTTCTGATCGTTTTCTAAACAAATGCTTCCCTACATTGATGTGGAAGGACGGTATATGCTATGCGAGTGACTAATTCTGTTCAAATCTAATTAAAAAATGAGTTGTGCATGTGCGCTGTGTGTGTTTGTGTGCGCCTGCGGTAATCATGACTCCAGAGGGATTTAATTGGAGGGTCCAGATTGTCGGACCGGTGACCCCGCACAAGTCACGGCCACCATTAGCGTCCGGCTCACATGTTAACAAACACAATCCCTGCGCCTTGTCACGAGAATTCAATTCAGGCTCTTTGTTTGCCTGCTGCCTTCGCCCTAACGATGGTCTCTTTCCCTGCCTCTGTCTTTTTTTTTTTTTTTTCCCCTCTCCTTAAACAACAGAACACAGAGGAGTCGTTAGGACCCTCTCTTCATTACTTCAAAAAACCAATCATTAGACACCAGAGTATATACGTAATTAGAAAATCACTTCCTTTGCAATCCTGGCTAAGTAGTTTACATACTGTAATTACAGGGACAAAATCAATTTTTAATCATTTCACTGATTGGGCTCATCAGCTCAGTAGGAACATTGTATCCTGCTTGTTGTGCGAAAGCAACATCTGGGCTAAAACAATTACCCTTTTGTGTTCCCAAACTATTCAGAGCAGGGCTTTCTACAGCACCCGCCGGCTGCCACCGAGCCCCTATGTAGCTCTGTCTTTCTCTCTCTCTCTCTCTCCCTCTCTTTTTTCTCTTTCTTTTTCTGCCCTTGATGGGCGCATGGTGGATCACATTTAAAGCCTTATAAATCAATACTCTATAATAAGCCGCTCTTGAGAAAACGCAGCATATTGCTTTTTTAACACCTATTGTTTTTTTTTTCTCCCCCCTCCCGGTTTTTTTTTTTTTTTTTTTTTAGATCGGTTGTTTTTCATGTTTGGTGTTTGCGCCTCAATCAGGGAAAAGGGAACAGATTTTGTTTCGCCTGAAGAAATATCACCTTATTAATACTACGTGTTCCACTCGGCTACCAATTAGAGTACTATTTAATGCCCAAGTACAGCGTTCACCCAGCAAAACTGTGAATGCATTTTAATTATCGTTGTTTTAGAGGACAATACAAATAGAAAGGTATGGTATAGCACCGGGAACCCGACTGCAATGCTGCTGACAGACGAAATTGAGCCATATTCGAGCTAAACACATAATGAACTTTCAGATCTAAGTGTTCCTAAAACGCTCTACCCTTCAGTGCATAATAAAACGCTTTGCATTCTCGTCTGCACAGCAGCGGATCGATGGGCATCAGGTCTCCCTCCCTCTCCTTCACTTCCTTCAAAACAGAGGAAATCAGATTTGGGGGAAGAAAAAAAAAAAAGAAATCAGTTAATGCATTGATCATGCCTGCTGTATGCAAATCGCATTTGCCTCTATTTTCGAAGCGATCGATTGGGTTAATTAACAGATTCGTTTTAACCGCACTCCGCAACACCTTTAGAGGCGTCGACCCTAGAAATCATCGACCCGGCATAGCCGCGGAAAAGGAACAGCCGAGCGTGCGTGGGGCAATAAATCTGGAAATCCAATTCGGCCATGAGCGCAGACGTAAATGTAAAATATGAACGACCAGACAGGACTCAGGTACATCAGAGCTGTGTCAGAGATGTAGCAGTTTCAGAAGTTTCATCCGAGCCAAACTTTATTCTTTTTTCCTTTTTTTTCTGTAAACCATGGAGCAGAACCTTTATACTTCATCAGGATTAAAAATCAACACTCACACCACTCACACTGAAGGAGCCTCATTGATTTCCATATGAATGTATTCTTGATTGGTTGTAGATCTGCCTTATGCGTGACCGCTAGTAATAGTAAGTGATTTCTCTGCTTAGTTTTTTTTTTTTTTTTTTTTTAACTTTCCTTCTGTTTGTCCATTTAACAGATCTGAGAGTCACGGCTTCCGGGGTTCATCCCGATGGAAAGCTAAATATGATAAACGTCTCGTTTCTCTATTAGCTAATGTCATATATTTCCATGGTTAAGGCTTGATTGAAAGCTTAAAAAAAACTGCAAAAATCTTCACGGACTGACATTTTCACCAGGAGATTTTTATTAGCCTTCAGTCTGGCCCGTCTGCGTACTGTAGCTTGTGTTGTCATACAGGTGACGTTAGTTCAGATCCGCTCGGTATATATGGCACCGACAGCGTGATGTCGTGTTTGGTGGTGGTGCCAGCGATGTTGTGCTGCCCCTGTTCAATAATGGACGCCGTTTTGAAATTATTATTATTCCCAAAATGCTCTTTTGTGATTTACTTTGAAGGGTGGCAGGGGGACAACTCTGGGAAGATCAGGCTTGCTAAACGGGGCCGCTCATTTGAAGAGCTTTTTCCAATTATACAATTAGCCAGGAATGTAGGGCAGGAGGCTTGGCGAACCGATAGCGGCGACCCTGGAAAGCGAGACGTTTTCTTTCTTACTGGTTGTACGCGATAAAAAAAAAAAAAACATTTTAAAAACAAGACCATGTTTGGGTCTACTGTAAGAGTAGAGCGGAGAATTGTGTTAATTACATTCGAACAACATAATTCGAAGCTAATGTAGAAAATTGTAAGGGTCAGACCTAATGATGACTTTTTGTGTTATTTCTATGGCATAGATTTGGCTGATTAGAAATCATTCTCTATATAACCGAGATTATATGAATATCTTTTTAATGGTGAGAGGAAAAAAAAAAAAGGTTTTAATTTTATCATTTGCCCTTTCCATTGTCCTCGTCCTTCCGCTGTTATAATGTGTACTAGTTTGAGAATGGAGGGAGGGGGGACACAACAGCTACCATCTGCCTGCCTGTGGATTTTCTGTAATCGCTCTTTACTGATTACACTGCTGACTACATGAACCTCTTAAATAATTATCCTGCAATAAAAAATGCTAAATAATTATTATCATTAACTCCTAGCAAGACGGCTGCCACTCCAACTAATGCCGCCTAAACTGTCAGTGGCAGAGAGGCTGTGTTTCATGTCAATCATGGGATTTGTACAATGCCTCACCATGGAGATGGAGCCCTGATGGATAACATGCGCCTAAACTGGAGATTACACTCAAATGGGAAGCTTTTTCTAGATTCTACTGGATTATACAATGAACAAATTATGAATGTTGTGTGAGGAATTCATACAAATAGATGTAATTTGCAGTGTTGGAGTGGCCATGAATTAGCTAAGGGCAACTACAACATAAACACATGAAGTATACAGTACAGTACAGTACTGTACTGTATATCACATTATCCTATAAGTGGTTCTGAACACATTCCTATACACAATGATCAAATTATACTTCTGTCCATCAGGAGGACGTGTATCATCTCAATCACTTTAAAAAGCTTTTGAGAAAGCTTTTAAGGTACCTTTAGATATATAGCTCTCTTAACAAATTCACATTTAATTACATATACCTAATATAGTTTGGCTTATTAAATAAAAGAAAAAATTGAATAATATTCTGTTTTAAAATAATTTAATCGCCATTTTACTTTTGTCATTCAAGGATTATATATCATAGTACGCACAAGAACCGTCCAGCACACTACTTGTATAATGTTTTTATTTGCTCATTACTACCAGGATACATTTCTTCCACGGAAGAATAAAGTTTAAAAAAATTAAATTTTGTAAAAAGTTTCGTTTTTTTTATGTTCTAACATAAAATGTTCTAAGATATTTTCATGTTATAATGTAAAACGTCTCACATAAAAATGTAAAATGATCTTTGCAAGTTATTTCAAGATAAGGTTTGTTTATGTTACAATGTCAAAATATTTGTAAATAACCTAAAAAGATCAAAAGAAACCTTTAGAAACAAATGATTCATCCGTGGCAGCAATGCATGTCCGTAGGTTAGCGATACAACGCCACCATAAACTTCACTTCTACTTCTAAAAGCTTGAAAAATGTTCAGTTGTTCAGTTGTTGTCTGCTAACACACAAGATTAGCTAAATCAAGCTACACTGTCAACAACGCGATTAAGCGCCAGAAAGGCGTAAAAAAAACAAAAAAACTGACCGAAATCATTTTTTTTTTATTTACGCACAGTGCCTGTTGTCATTTACCCCTGATCAACCCTTGAGACAACTTCTCTTTACTGCTAATATATCGTTCTACCTTTAGTAGCTTACGGAGGAAAGGTTCTCATTGATTAGCACTTCAAAAGAAATCAATTCGCACAAACCGGCCTGACCTCAGTCTCACATTATGAATGAAGAAGTTGCAGTCTGAGAGAAGAACACGTTAATAATTGTTCGCTGTCGCAAAAGACAGAGAAGGGATTAAAAGTGGAAAGGGACTATGACAGATTGAGACATCTAAAAGTAGGAAGAGAAGATGAACTGAGGAAAGGAAAAGAAAAAAGAAAGAAAAGAGATGCTCGGCTGCCAGCAGGACAGACGTGGCTCCAAAGAGGAGTTAACGCACAAGAACATAAATAACCGAAAAGGGGACGTGAGCGAAACAAAGTGGTGAAAGAGACGGGGTGTGAGGTAGAACAGCAGAGCGACGGCATACATCGGTTTGCCGAGAGTCTATTAGAGAGCCGTCCTCCCATCTTTCTGTCAAACACTCATCGTTTTACTTCTTTTTTTTCTCTTTTTTGCTCTGCGAGGATGTTGGAGTAAAACGGCAAGCAGACCCAATCAGTCGAGCCCTGATGCAGACAGATAATTCACCCCTCCTGTCACATGATCGCCCATCAGTCGGGGAGATGGGGATGTATCGCCAGCAGCTCTTGGAATAATGGCTGCACCTGTTTACCGTGTCACCTCTGTTTGCTAATTGTCTCCTTGAGCTACATTGGGGAAGCGAGCGCGTCTCCTGCCTCTGACAGACGGGCGTTTATTTGGAAATCGCATTACTTCCAGCGTGATTGTTCTTTTTGCTGTTTTTTCCTCCCCTCTTTCTCTTTTTTTTTTTTTTGCCTCCACCATTTTTTTTCTGTTTTGTTTTCTTTATCCAATGGGGAGGGCGGTGGTGAAAGTTAAATGAGTGTGCCTGGGATACAGATTTCACATCCTGATTAGGTGAGGTGACAGCGCGCGGCTGAAAAGTTCACATGCACTTGTTTTTCGTTCGAGGAGGGGCCGCGTGACAGACAACTTTAATATCCTCCTCTTTTGGCGCCATCAATCGACACGCCAGCCAGTCGTACCTGCAACTGGGCGGCACAGGAAGAACACAGACAGGTTCACACGAGGGGGTAGACAAGCGCCTGTAAACAAACTCAGCCCAAGGAGGAGATGCAGCACCCATGTGTTTGATATACCTGTAATTACGGCTTCAAAAAGTTGAGCGCTGCTCCGCGCGTCTTACTGTGATGGGAACAAAAGTAGGGGGGAAAGCATCTGATAATTGCCATAATTTTTAATGTGATCCTCTGTGTTTCTTTCCCCCCCCCCCCTAATAATGCACTGTCACATAAATGCAAGGTAGATGAGAAAAGCTTGTATGGATACGCTGGATGTAACTGAAGCTGATAATGTTGCCCCACACTGGTTCAGGTGTTATAAAGACTGAGGCTGAGGCAGCCAGAGGTTTCGTATGTGGTGGACGGGACTTTTGATGATCGTAGAAAATATGACTCCCGCCTCAGGTGCCACTTTTCTGGGAACTTAAACGGCTTTTCTTCCTTCATCTGCTCCATCAGCGTATATGGCTCTCACACTGGTGTCATTGGATTGTTTTTTTTTCACTCATCAATCCCCTGATATAACATATGCGTGCACGCATATCAGCACGCATTTATACATACAGTACATGCGCCATGGCCGACTATACAGACGCGTTCACTCGCACACACTTACACTCTCCAGTTTATATTTTTCCTTTTAACACAAGAGCAGGAGGAGTCGAGAGCCAAAATTGCACGCAGCCTCCGGAAGCTAAGTGTTACACGATCCTGCTTTAAAAAGCTCCCGCTTAACGCTAGACAAATAACCTGGACGGCACAAACTATGCGAACTTACATGGCTTAACCTCCCTTTAAAGTAGCTTGTAACCCTAAGAGGGCAGGCCTCCCAGAGAGAGAGAGAGAGAGAGAGAGAGAGAGAGAGAGAGACGGGGCATCTGAGTAGAGGTGGGGGCACAGATGTGGGGCGCTAAGCAGGCCACCCCCGGAGCCTGCAAGGGGAATTCTAATCACTCTGTACTATTTCAATAGAGCACCAAGACGAGCACACACTCTCGCTCTCTCTCTCTCTTTCACACACACACACATATACATGCACACAAAGGCATGCTTGCCTTAAGTCACATTCTAAATTGGATCCCAGGAGCATTTTCTCCACCTTGTTCACCAAAGGCATTGTGCATGTTCTCTCACTGCTTAGCATATGCCGGGTAACCTGAG
>JAOVVA010000037.1:7714683-7748299 GCA_028565275.1 Leiocassis micropogon | reverse complement strand
TAGAGGGTTCATTATTAGTTGCTTATTGTTTGTTATTTTGGCCTGGTCGGCTCCTGAAGTCAATTCCCCCACTTCCATTTATAAAAATTGTTGTTTTTCTATTAAATTATTGCTTATTTGCCTTTAAACTCCTTGGCATCCTTGTACTCTTACATGTTGCGCCTTCACCCTAGACGGGGCGTAACAATCGTACTTAATGCACTTAACGGTGATGAATTTGCTGGTTTAAAGTCACTGGAAAATTAACTTAAAAGACAAAAACAAAGTAAAATAGGTCGGAGCAGTCGTGACGGCAGCCGACCTCACCGGCGCCATCTTGGCATAATTATTCTGTTAACAAGAAAACCACTGTGAGTTAAGAACAATTTAAGAACAATATGAATACAGTGAAGTGCATGTAACCTGGTTTGAGTGTTCCGAAAGACGAGCAACATTTTTTTAAATAAATTTTGACTTGGGGGGGGGAGTCTTGGTTTACGAGTATCATGTGGCACGCATGCGCTTCTTGTTTTGATGCCGAGCGCCTCTCCCCTGCTCGCTCTTAGTGCGCGCCTCTCATTAGTATAATCAACATCCGTGGGCACATGTACTGTTTACTATAACACTGTGACCATGTGTGTTTGTGTAAAGCATCTCCCCTTTTTTTGTTTGCATGAGTGTGTGTGTGTGTGTGTGTGTGTACAGCGCATGTACTGTTTATTATAACACGTGTGTGCACGCGTGTAAAGCAAAAGATAGTCTCATTAGAAAGGTTAAAGATCCATTCTCTCTCTCTCTCTCTCTCTCGCTCAACCAGCACTGATTCCGTTGTGTGTGCGCGCATTATTGGACACCATGCTCCTTCCCTCCTCTTCTCGCCTTCTCACACACACACACACACACACACGCAAATACTAACAGAAACACTGCTCTGTCGTGATTCTTTTAACAGGTAAAGTGCAGGTTAATTTGTTTTAATTATTTTTATGTATTTATTTTTTTGGGTTGTGGAACGAATAATCTGAGTTTTTATTATTTCTTATGGGGAAATTAGATTTTTGATTTACGAGTGTTTTGATATACACTTCCAGAATGAATTATGCAAGAAATCTAAGGTTCCACTGTAATTGGGTATATGACACTTGTAGAAATTGCCATGAGTGACTTGAACAGGACTTGAAAGGATGTGACCTGAACACAGATTTTAGCATTTTCTTTTCTCTCGGGACAATTTAATTTTACAGCTGATATAAGCAACACCCCTAATATTGGGATTAGCAGCAAATCAACAATTCTTCAATTTTTCACCAAACAAGCTTGTCTTTGAAATTAATTACTGCAATCCTCTTCCTCTCTCTCTTGCTCCCTCCAGCAAATGAAGTTTAATTTATTACTGTGAATTGATTAATGGTGTTATTCATGCTGCAAAAAGAACTGGTCTTGAGGTTCTTTGAAGCCATGACTGTGCTCAATAGCCAAAAAAGAAAATGAGGTAGAAGGAAAAAAGCATTAATTCAGTGTATTTTCTGTTATTCATTCTGTGCAAGATTGTAATGAATTTTTTTTTTCATGGTTCAGTTTATTAATTGAGAAAAAAAGCTTAAAAGTTTAAACTTGTGGCTGGCAGTTTCCATAGGAACATTTGTCTAATTTTCTCCATTGCTCCCTCTCTCTGAATGGGGTTTAAAACATTTTAGGTCAAAGTTTAGCATGAAGAAATATTTAGTCTCTTAGAGAAAATGGTTTTGACCTGTACCTTACTAAATCTACTTAGAGAGAGTAATTATGCCAATTACTTTAATTTAATAGGGCTATTGCAGAAAAAGTGTTAATCAGACCCATGACAAGTCTATCATCTAACTGTAAGAGTGTAAACAATTGATAGCACTTTAATTTTATAAAATCTAATTTATTTAATTTTATAATTTTCAGTATACAGAGATACATGTAAAACTGAACATCAAATTAGTCAAAATTGTATTGCTCTTTATAAGCTTATTTGGAAAACCTTTCCACCACTCCTAAGCAATTAAACCAGCATTGTTTTTAAAAGATGCCTGACAAACTAACTAACTATCTAACTTAGCACATACATACATTCCCTATCTCTTCCACTCCATCTCTTTCACGTCATCAATCTTGTCTCCCCTCTTTATGTTTTCCCTGCCCACTGACAAATGCCAAGGATACATATATTCCTTCTTGCTCATCTTTTCTGTCTCCCAATTCCCCTACCTTTATGGATCAGCCCCTGACATACTGTACATATCGCTGACATCGGCATCAGAGCAGCATGTCTGATAGCTCATATTTATAATGTCTGACAAGCATTTACAAAATGCCTCTGAGACTTCTGCATTTAAATGTCCACTAATTTTAAGGCACACCAGAAACTGTTTGGAATGAAACACACGTATATCTGGTCAATGTCGACCTGGTATATACAGTAAAGTTACGTTGGCAAAATTTATCATAGAATGCATTTGTTAAGTACAAATATTTCCTTAAACATTGCTATTTAATCCAAAATGCCCAGATGATGTTTGGATGATTAGCTTCCAAATTTTTTTACTTTCATTCTCCACACTACACCATTCTCACATATCAACCCATACATTGGTCGGCCTTGCTTATTTCACTTATGGGCATAAAGAACTTTAATGTCGGACTGAATGGAATAAAAAAGGACTCCAATTTTAACTGTTTCAAAGAGATAGGCTTTTTCATGTTGTTTTATGCTGAGCCTGCAGCTTGCATTTGCATCATGGTAGCACTTTTCAAGTGACACACAATGATGTGCCTAACCAGCATTGCATATCTCAAATCATTTGCATTCTTGTACTTGCATGAACCATGTTTTAGGCCATGTTAAAGGCTTTAGTCTATGGACATCTGGATCTTATCTAGGTTGATCTACCAGCCAGCAGATTTTTCCCTTCTTTTTTTGGTAAGAGTGTTTGTTCTTTAAAAAAAGAAAAAAAAAGTTTGCCACAGGGGCATTGCTAGATGTAAAGCTCTACTGGGGCACAGACGCCGCTGCTACTCTCAAATTAATTAATTTATTTATTTTCTTGAATGTCTGTTGCATGTGTGAAACATGTTAATATACTTTACAAACTGAAGAATTTTCTCATGTTTAATTAAATAAGTCGATAAGACTTGACTTAAAATAAGATAATTGATCATATTTATTAAAATTGCCCCATTGTGGTAATCCCACAATCAATCTTGATTCTTGTTTTGGGCCGTGATACATTTGAGGTTGTTGTATGTTGAATTGCACCAGCTATGAAATGTAGAGTAATGACACCACAAGACGTGCTTCAGCTGGTATTTTTGGTTAAACTGCGTTGCCTTAACACTGTGGATTTGGGAAAAACAAAGTCCCTTCCCATTATTATTAATCTAAATTAATATAGGAGCATGTTAAAACTTGAATTTGAAATTTTACTGTGCCACAGCAGATCAATACGCATGTGCTCCAGTAAAAGAGGTCTAGCGGTCCCCATAGGGTGGCCAGCATGAGCAGTGCTTTACTGTACATACTAGATGCAAAGCAAACACAAAGCCCATATGCTTTGCATTTCCCAAAGACCCAGACATCCCTCAATCTGCCTAAAATGAACCTTCAAAAGGATAAACATTAGTGTTGAAGTAATTTAGGACTCGTTACTTAAAGAATTTTTTTAGAGGATTTCTTAGGATTAAAGCATTTGTTTTGTAAATTTCTCATAGCTTTTTCTCCCTCCTGAAGGGTCTTGAAGGGAGAGAATGTTAAGTTACTTTTCAATGTTCCCTTGTTTACTGTTACTGTTTGTGTTTCTTCTCCTGTTGGAGCTTTTTGAATGCATTTAATCTAATAGCAAAGTTTCTTAACTTAAACTGTCTCTCGTCATTATATACACAAAGTTAAGAAGCAGGCAGTAAAGAAAGATAACCTAATATCATATCAAATAGGACAGTTTTATGACTTTTATTACCTTAATGATTTTTATGGCATTTTATTAATAGAATAGAATAGTCTGTCATTGCAACAAGTACAATAAAATTTAAAATGCCATCCCTCAATGCAACCCTTGAAACATAATCACGCGCACACACACTCCCACAAAGCATACATTGCGTTATTGCACGATCCAGGATATTTTTTTTGCATTAATTGCATAAATTGCGTTAACTGCAGAAAAATGCATAAATAATCTAATCTTATTGCCACATTGTTTAAACTTTTTTTTAATAGCAGCATTCAGCACTAGGTTAAAAACTGTTTTTATATCTACTGGTTCTAGTTTTTAATGTTCTATATCGTCTGCCAGACGGCAGTAGATTAAACAGTTGATGTCCCGGGTGTGAATTGTCCTAGTAAAAAAGTTTAAGGCAGCGGGAATTGTGTAAGTTTTACAGGTTTCTGAGAGAGCAGCCGACAATCTTCTGGGCAGTTGTAATGACCCTCTGCAGTGCCGTTCTCTGGGCCACAGTGCAGCTGCTGTACCACACACATATGCAGTATGTCAGTATGCTCTCAATGGAGCGTCGATAAAAAGACACCAGCAGTCTCTGGGAGATGTTGTTCTTCCTGAGCATTCTCATGAAGTACAGTCTCTGCTGGGCCTTTTTCAGCATCTCGGAGGTATTCACCCCCCAGCTCAGATCCTCCTCAACATGTACTCCCAAAAAGCGGAAGTACGGAACCCTCTCCACACTCCCTCTGATGAACAGTGGAGTGAAATGTCCATTTTTTCCCTCCTAAAATCTATGATGACCTCCTTGGTCTTAGAGGTGTTGAGGAGCAGATTATTTTCTCCACACCAGGCTGTTAGCCGTTCCACCTCATACCTGTAGGCAGACTCATCCCCCCCCCGAAGATGAGCCCAACTATTGTTATATTATTTCATGTTATTATTAATATTATTGTTATATCGGTCCCTACATCTCTCTCCTTCAAAACTTTCTCTCTCCGCCTCTCGGTGAAGGCCAGCAGCGTGTGTGCGTGTGTGAACAAGCTCCTAGCCCCTCCCTTTCATTGCTAACTAACTGCACTGTTTGATTAAGAGCGTGTTATGAAAAAAAAAATAATAATCATATTGAACCTCCATAATTAAGATCACTCTCAAGATTACCCCTGACAACACAGGCTGAAAAAGCAAGAGCGCAAGCACGGTGAAGATGAGCGCGAGGGAGAAGTAGAACGTGGACGAGTTTGACCCCTCTCCTGTACGCACTTATGTTTAAGACACTGACAGAGGTGTTGGTGAGTGTACCCTCACCCTGTCTCAGAGACGTGCACTACAGCTAGTAGGAATGTCCTGCGCAAGATCCAAAGTGCAAATGAACTCAATGCCACAATATTTAACTTTGAAAAAGTGCCAGGAACATTGTATTGCATTATTTACGAAACGGGGAAAACCGAGAAATTAAGAATTCCTTTCAATCGATACGTCAGAGTTGCTTGGTGTTTTAATAATCCTACTGATATTCACCATAGTCACAGTGTATCGTGATGTAATTCATCACAGTATCGATGTCATATCATAATATCGCCCAGCTCTATACCTAACCACTCCGTCATGCACTCGTACGCACTGTCTGTAGGTACACATGCAGGGAATTAATCGATAAAGACAGTGATGCATCAACTTTTCCAAACACATATGTAGATATACATTTCAAAATGGAGAGACGAAAGGAGGCACGAAGATAGATGATCAGCATAATCTTAGCCCTAAATAAAGCTTTCGTTTGCAATAAGACACACACACACACACACACAAAACGTATGCAAGGCTGCTGCAGGTGCTGTGGGACTCTAATGAAGACAAATAAACGTGCAGGAACGCTAGAAGTGCCATAATAACAAATAAAGATCAATACTGTTCAGGGGAGAATTATTAGCCAGCTTTGTGAGTTTTAGCCAAAAGCCTGTGGCTCTGATTTGCCTGTCTTATTCATAAACTTCCTCTAGTTCAGAGGAGACTCTGGGAAAACGCCATATCTTTTTTCCTCTCTCTCTCTCTCTCTCTCTCTCTCTCTCTCTCCTGTCTGCGCTGCTGCTCTGTCTGGGTGCTCAGTGAGGCATTGTGGGTTAAGTAGCCGGCCCAGAGGGAGCCCGCGGAGTGGCGTCAGTCCACCTGGGCCGTGAGCCGGCAACCTCTGAGGTTACAGGTCAGTCCGCAGAACTATACAACCACCACCACCACCACTACCACCACCACCACCGTGCCGTGCATTACCCAGACAACCCCAGTGCAGGAGGCCATTAATATAATCACAGGGATGTAGTGTGCGGCGGCGAGCCCTGAGGCTACGGCAATCAGTAGGGCACAGAGAAAAAGGAAGCGAGAGGCGGAGGGAGGGAGTGGCACGAGAGAAATAAATACATAAACGAAAGGAAAGTCTCCCCGAGCTTCCTCGGATCGGGCCGCGCTGAAACGAGATCACAGCGGATCATCGTTCCTAAGAGAGGCGAGCGGCAGGACATGAGGGTGTGTGTGTGTGGTTTTGGGGTTGTGTTTGGGGGGAGCTGAGACCTCCCATGAAGAAGGGAGAGAGAGAAAGAGAGAAAGAGAGAGAGAGAGAGACACACAGAGAGAGAGAGAGAGAGAGAGAGGATCATGAATCTTCCTTTCCCAACCTTAGGCCTTTTCTAGCTGGTTGATCTAGCGATGACTGGTCACAGTACCATCATCATGCAAATTTAAACAGAGACGATCTTTTACCCTCCTAATGACGGCCCACACGTACAGTGGAAAGTGTTAATTATCAACACCAGAGCAGCCCCCCCCCCTCCCTCTCCCTCTCTCTCTCTCTCTTACACACACACACATGCACTACTCACCAGCTAAACTTGTTATAAATGTCTCTTTATAATCAGGCATATAATACAAACATGCATGATATTCTACTTCATAGATGTGAAAAAAATAGGTTTTAACCTCAAATCATTGCTGTTAGTAGTAGTGCCTGATGTTTTAATATAACACATCTTCTGAATGCACATCAGCACACTGCTATTTTTTTTTTAAGCTAAAAAGCATGTGATTAATTCGCAGAATGTAGGGATAGTACTAGCTAGGTGGTGGTGGTGGTGCACCTACACTAGTTTCCACAGATTCAAAATTCCTCCTGAGTGGCAAGACAGGAAAGCGTTTGTCCTATCATCAGGAGATCGTGCACTTGAATACCCAATGATGCCACAGTCATCCATGCCCTCTGGATGGGAGGGATGGCATAGTTTCTCCTTGCCAGTCATGTTTACAGTTTGGTTACACTGCATGAGGGGCGGACATCGATCAGCCATAACATCACAACACAAAACATTATGGCCTGTATCGTGTACGCATGGGAGCATGACTCCACAACACATCTGGGGGTGTGCTGTGGTGGCTGGCACCGGGATGTTGGCAACGCATCCTTTGGGTGCTGTGAGTTGCGGAGCTGGAGCCTCCATGGATCAGACTTTTAGAGGTCAGGTTGGCATCCTTGGGGGTCTTTGCCTGCTGGGCCACGTGTGCTGTGGGCTGTGCTGCCTTTCTATCGTAGCGAGCATCAACTTTATTTTTTGTGCTACATCGGCTTTTCTGTGGGATCAGACCGGACCAGTTATGAATGAGACTTGGGTGCCCGTAATCCTGTGTTCCTGTGTAATCAGTGTTAAGACATTAATGTTTTGTGGTGTTAAAACTTACTCATATCGCCATGTCGCATTTACACAACTTTTTTACACAAATTTTATTTGCATTTTAATCTTGGAGTAAATATGAAAATGCACTGTCTAATATGCCATGCACTTTAATCAGAATGACCTGCTACTCAAATGTATTCAAAGTTAGCACTTGAGTTTTGATCGTGGTGTGATCTACTCTAGCAAAAGTACAGCATCCAACAGATCGGGCAGTGACAGGAACTGATACATTCTGCACAAAATCACTTGACCTTGGTTAGCCTGGTGTCTATTTTTGACACATTTTCAGACACTTTGAGTGGATTTATAAGTATAAGAGAAACCCGAGTTCTCGGGCTCGAACTGGCTCGGATTTCTCGTCCTGCTCTTCAGGCCGAAAGGAGGCGATTGGATCGTCCGTGTGCGTCTTTGCTGATCTATACTGACAGCCTTATTTTTCTCGAAACTTTCCGCGATGCTTCCTCTCTCACTTAACTTTGCTTTCTCCCAATTACGCCGATTGGCACAACAGCTTTAACAAAGACGAGGAAAGAAAAACGGGGCAAAGAGACAAACAACAATTTGTCAAGTGATCTTGACAAAAAAGAAAGAATAGAGAATATCTGAAGTGGCTAATTTAAAAAAAAAAAAAAAAGCCCTCCCAAAAAATAATGCATGAAAATTATTAGGGGGAAATGCTGGAGCGGAGTGTAAAGAGGAGGAGAAGAAGGAGAAAGAGGAGGAGGAGGAGGAGGAGGAGGAAGCATCTTAAGACTTAAAAGGTGTAAAAGGAAGCTACACGTCAGGGGAATTCTCTCCAAGAGGCCTTTTAAAATTCACTTCGGCAATAAGGCAGATAAAGACAAATTCCCTAAAGTAAATACTGTTTAACTCTCACCTTCAGCGGCAGTTACTTTAAAACAGTCTTCACAGGAGTGACAGCTCTCCACAAACAAAAGCTACCGTATAGTGATGGCAGGTGAGATGCGCAATTGTTGAAACATGTCTGAGTGTGTGTGTGAGCAGCAGAAAGTGTGTGTAAGACAGAAAGAAAATACTCAAGCAGCCTTTTTGTTTATGCATAAAACAATGTGCATGATAAATTATTATTTAAAACATGAAACATTTCTTGCAACTCATGCACTCAAAAACATTTTGAAATCATTAACACTAGAACGTTAAAGAGACCTTTCAAAATATGTGTGTGACATCAATCAGCGTGCCATGCAACGTGCATAAAGTGGGATTGTGTGACAGACGTGTGTGTACTGTACATCTCTACTGTATGTCTGTGCACTGAACCTCCTCCATGCTAAAATGGTTAAACAAGCTCAAAGACACACGCACGGATATATACTTAACGGTCACCTCGGTGTGCTTCAGAGACGCTGCTGGGCTGGAAATGTGGTGTGAGGAGAGAGGTGCTCACAGAAGGGTATGTGTTCAAAGCTTGGAATGTTCCTTAACATTCAGATCTACTTGTTTACTTTTGCTTTGCCAGAAATAAAAAATAAAGTAAATAAGTAATACTCTATTAGGACTCTCAGTGGGCTGAAAAATCATGTTTTAAGACGCGTGGTTAAATGCTGGCTTAAAAAATAAAAATTTTTTTTTTTAAACTGTCATTTTTGAAAGAAGAAAGACACGTTTATATTTGAATAAAAAGAGCTTCTTTTTTCATGGACGTGGGAAGGACATAACTGTGAGAAGGTGTTAAAATGTTTTACGAGACAATCATTTTGGAAGAATGTTTAAAAGAATTCCAGTTGAGCAATCTATTTAAGACCACACCCTCAAAACATAAAATTTTAAGCTATAAAACTATAACAAAGTATGTAACTATAACAATCTGAAATATGCGGTATGATTGACAGCATGCAGTATAACCCTGATACCCTGACGTTGGTGGTCTATTTTCTCCTCACGGTAACACCTCGGAGATCAGGAGCAGATATTTTGACAGCCGAAAGTGAGACTTCGCTAAATATTACTATAGGTGTGTCTGGAATCAGATTTTTATTTATTTTTTTTATTTTTTTATCCGAAACAGTCATATATCAAGTCTTAATGAATAAAATACATAATTTGCTTACTTAGATATTCCAAAATTTCTCTATTACATAATTCCATGCAGGTCTCACCCTTGCTTTAGCGCTTTAGTTCATATAATTTGTTTTTCCTTACACTGTTAAAAATGGTCCATGCATGACTCAATTCAAGATGAGTATTTAAAACGACTATGTACAGTGATATTTTGTTTATTTTTTGATCCATAGTGCATTTTCCACCAACAGAACACGTCACACACGTCCACACTGACAGATCAGGGTTAAACCAGACTAGATAATAATTATAACACCTTAATATCACATACCTGTATCTTTATTAATTCTCATTAGTTATTAAAACTCTTCAGATTGTGATTTTAACTCACACACACACATAAACACAGAACCACTGGGTTGTCTCTGGACCCCACTTTGAGTGGAGAGTTTCACTTGCATACTGTTTACTTGTATCTAAAGACGGGAACCCAGGACTCATCTCATTGAATTTCTCCTCACCACTGTGTCCTCTGGCTTGTTTATCAGGAACCCGGATTTCTGTAATGCTGCTTTTTGTATACACAATACTTTGCAAAAGTCTTGAGCCACTCCTCATTTCTGCATATTAAATTAAGTAATGTAGGTTACATTTTAAAAAAGTGAACTAATGTTTTAATGTAACAGGCTGCAAAGTACCTAAAGATACCGTAAAATAAAAAAAACTTAGGTGTTCATATAATGTAACAACCTCAGCAGCAGCCTCATTTCCTCCCTCGTCTGTTCCAACCACTCAGCATTCAGCATCACCAGTGTACTAATCACTGACCTGATCGTCTGTCATCGTCT
Source organism: Leiocassis micropogon (assembly GCA_028565275.1). Lineage (NCBI taxonomy): Eukaryota > Metazoa > Chordata > Actinopteri > Siluriformes > Bagridae > Leiocassis > Leiocassis micropogon. The sequence continues at coordinate 7,737,769 of JAOVVA010000037.1, read as the reverse complement.
GCACCTATTTCTCACTGGTTCATGATGTAATTTAGATGATATTTATGCTTGGATGATTCATGGGTCACTATGTGGCTTATTAAATAAAATCTTTCCTCTGAAAATGGTCATGTACAGGGACTAGACTGAAAAAAAAAAAAAGAGACAAAAATTCTTAAGCCAAAAAAGTCTTCCGGGAAACCTGAAAAACTATTCCTCAAGACTACATAAAAAATAAATAAATAAATAAATAAAGTCTGGCTCTTTGGAAGCAGAATATGAAAAAAACGATGGGTTGCTCGAGACTTTTGCTCAGTATTGTAAATATGCTATTTAATTACTTTTTTTTTTTTAACGTAAATTTTCTACTCTATTTTATTTCGAGATGAGATATGGACCTCATCTTTCACTTCAAAGCTCAGGAAGAAATGTGGCAAAGCATTAAAAGAGCTCTGCAGACAGCCGGTCATCTCGCTATCACCACTGCCACACACGCGCACACACATCTCTAGCGGCTTGTTCAAGTGCATGGCGCCGATATGTTAAGTACATCACCCTTCTCTTTATGACAACGTCTCTATCTTTCATTTTCTGGCATCGCTGGCTTCTCTTCCTTTGTAAACCATTTCCCTCTCTTCCTCTCTCTCTCTCTCTACCCTTCTCTCTTTATCTCTCCTCCCCTCTATCTCTCTCTCTCGCTAATTCACAGGGTCTGGTCTGTCTGTGCGGCTGGAGACGCCAATGCTATCATTATCAGCCAATTCAGCCAGCCGTTAAATGGTGGAATCAGGAGACATTTGCTCTCCTCTACTATCGCTGTGACATCATTACCGGGAGAATCAACAGCACAAGCACTCTGACCGTGTGTGTGTGTGTGTGTGTGTGTGTGAGAGAGAAAGAGAGAGAGGGAAAAATCCTAACAATAGCAGGATCCTACCTGTGAGATAGCAAGAGATGTAGAAGGTCTTCAGAGGAGGTTTCCCAAATGTCGAGCCTAAGGGAGAGAGAAAGAGAGAGAAAGGATAAAGAGGATTATAGAGCTGTTTTCTCATTCAGGGTTAATGACAGTGACAACACTTGTGCAATTTCTTTTTTCCCATCCCTCCTCCACACACACACACACACTCTCTCTCTCTCCCCCCTCTTCATAACATCACTCCGATAGCCACCTGTGAACCTCCATGACCACATGATCCACTCTCAGGCTTCTGGAGTAGTGTTCGTGTCACCCCTGTGTCTCTGGCCCGCTCCTCCCTCGTGGATAAATCATCATCGTTTAGCTAATATCCATTTTTAACCTTGCTCCCTGATTAACAGCACCGCACCCCCTCGTCCAAATCCCTCATGCTACAGTGCCGCTGAATAATGTTCCACTCTTTTTATATCGCGTTTTTTTTTTCCCCCAACCGCCATCACTTTTAAATGATAGGTACTTCACTGGCAACACAAATAACATTTCATTAACCATGGCTGTCACGTCAGTCTCAAAGTGCTGCTATCAGCATTTTAACCTTCACCTGCACGAATCGAGGGGGGGAAAAAATATAATAATAATAATAAAAAGGCATGTGTGCTTTAATGAACTAATAAAAGAATTCCCCTCCCAGCTCAAAACAACAGGAGGACTGAAATCAGAGGTGATGGAAAAGGAAACATACGGAACACGTGTGAGCCCACGGCGACGACTGACCTTTAAATGCATCCGGATAAAAATATGAGAAATGTAAATAAAATGTAGTTCAAACAGATAGATGTATACATATACACACGGAGAGAAACAAAGACAGATCAAGAAGACCGGACTTAACACCTTCAATTGAAACCGGCTGCATCCAGCCGGCGCCCTGTTTCGAATCTGACTGCTCACGATTAGGAATTGTCAAAATATTTGCGGCGGCGGAATTCCAACAGGCGAGCGACACGTGCTCCGCTACAAAGGGCCCATCTTCCTCGAGTAACAAGTCGAGAGAATGAGTGGAGACAGCAAACCTAAAATCCCCCAGGCTAAAGAAATCCAGCTATTGTAGTAATAACCCGCGAGACCTGGCTGGGAATGTACAGCTTTCAGAAGCACTTCTCATCCGATTTGTAGCACGGCCATTGATGTGTGTGCGTGCATGTGAGTGTGTGTGTGTGTGTGTGTGTGTGTGTGTGTGTGTGTGAAAAAAAGAGCACTGGTACCGCAGGTCACCGTTTTCCTTGTTTGCCGTGTTTTCAAAACCATGTGAAACTTCTTCTCGATAAATACTCACTGGGGTTTGCCTATCATTCCAAAATACTGGGTTTTTTTTTTCCCTTTCTTCCCCTCCTCTTTTCTATTTTTTTTTTTTTTGTTCCACAAGGCAAGTTTCATTAAAGATCCAATTATGCAAATCAGGTCCTGAAGAGCCAGTTGAATATGCAGTATAATAGTGTACAGTAATAGTTCAACACAATATACGGCATCAGGGGCAGATTTACGAGGCAACATAACTGCACTCCAGCCGTCCTTTGGAGGAAACCTCTTGATCATAATTAAAGGTGCAGGGGCCCTCTTTACTCTCCGTCGGCGGCCATCTTGCCCAGATCCCTCGAGGGGGGACCCCTCTCTAGTGGCCCACCCTCTAAAGGTCATGACCCGGAAACAGCTTGAGAATAGGCATCATTAAACCCTCTAATTATCTCGGGACACTTCGTACCATAGATCTCTGTTTGTCTCGACTGCCATTGAGACATTAGAGGAATCTTGCACGTGAATCTGTGGCCTTGCTGGTATTTCTCAGCATTTAAAAAGCTCTGAAAAAAAAAATTTCGAACAAAGATGATGCTATGTGCTGATTGACAGACAGTTGCCTGGCTGCACAAAGCCCATGTCTGGTGAGATGACATGGCTGTAATTTTGCGCTGTTCGACAGCAGATCATCCCCTCACCCTGCACTCGAGACAGTACAAAAAAAAAAACAGATGGTGAGAGATGGTGGAGTGATTAGGAGGCTGTCACTGGTTTAAAGGGCAAGGCCAAAGCTGAGGCTCTCTGACTGTCTTTCTCAAGGCTGTCTAAACCCGAGCAACTCAGCGCAGCCGAGGGGCCGAGCGTTCGCTCTCAGGCCATGAGGACGCACCTCCAAACCACGCCTCCTCATAAACAGGCCAGATGGAGAAGCGCTGCGATTGAGCTTCATTCATTTTGGGTCATTTTCCCAGATCAAATAAAAGTGTGCTTATCACTCCCGCTGCCAAAAAGCAGCATTAGGTCACGCTTTAAGAATGTCCCTATCATGAAGTTTCTAAGATTTTACAATGTAATGCTCACATTCTTCGAAATATTGCTTGATCAAAGTGTGTTATAAGCTCGGATTTCTTTTTTTTTTTCTTACAAGAAGTGGCACTTAAGAAGAATCAAGCATAGCAACAACCAGTTGCTGAGCTCTTCACTGAGAGACGAGGCTCAGATGGCATGCAGGATTATTTTACTGTATCATGTGCGTATTGTCTATATGATGAACCCATTTGCAAGAATCTCAAAGAAAGACTGAAAGAAACTTATGCCCAATCATTCTTTCTACACGCGTCCCAAAGGAGTGAAGAAGAAAAAAAAAAACCTCGCTTGAATAGAAAGCATCTGCACACATCTGTTCAGCTCTGTCATCTGCACTCAAGTTAGGTTTTACTATGATGCACGCTTATTCTGCACTTCTTAGTAATACTGAAAGCAGCATTACTCGATAGATTTTCCTCATGGAAAGTGCCTCAGGGTGGGGTAGAGCACACTGTATTATCATAGACCCCTTGCATCTCTCTCTCTCTCTCCCTCTCTCTCTTTCTCCCTCTACCCCGGCAGACAGACAGACGCTCCTTCTGGTGGCACCCTGGCACGAGGCAGTAGAGACAAGCTCATTCGTCACCACCTCATCTGTCAGGGCACTCTTTATTCTTAGATCACACACTGATGTCTGTGATTAGCCTGTTCAAAAAACTTCCACTCTTTAGCCCTCTCTCTATCTCTCTCTCTCTCTCTCTCTCTCTCACTCACTCGCTCACATACAGAATGTCTAACAAATCAGCACTCAACTATAAATGACAATAAATGACATGCAGAGCATTAAATGTTCTTCTTTCGACTATAATTATTTGCTAAAGACAAAAGTTGACAACTGTCAGTAGTCACAAACTAACTCTCATTTGTATGTTGCGTGCGATGACATGATGAACTGCGTCTTCTGCACTGCATGACAGATATTGAATGATGGGTCTTACAAGCTTAATCAATTCAAAAAGACAGGCCTAAAGAGTAAAGTAAGGCACTGCAGTTTAAAATGTGTGATGGTGGGACAATGCTACAAGGATTTCTGGTACAGATTATTATGTTGCCACACCCTGACTTATAAAATGACAGCAACAGAGCAAACTTTGAAAATAAAAATGACTGAACACCAAAGCAAACGCTATTCCAATAATAACAATAATAATAATAATAATAATAATAATAATAATAATGACTACGTATTTAAAAATATCGATCAATGTGAAAAACAATCATGTCAAGCATTATCTCCATAAAGTTTTAATAGTCTTTCCATTAAACCTGTTCTATTCCTGCTGCTTTCACATTGTTGTTGTGATTAGGGATAATATATTACCCTTTCCCTGTATATTTAACTTAACCTTGCTTATCAAGGTTATTAACAAGCCTCAGCACAGACTAATGCCAGCGTGTTAGCCCACAAGCACAGTGCAAGCACCCCCAAATAAATAAACACCGCTCTCTGGGTGTATAGGGATTCTGCTGCCACTCGGGGGAAAGGCCTTACTGTTCCGAGCCACAGAGAAAGGGGGGGTCTCCACAGCACATATCAATTAATACCTAATCGTCCCGGCCTTGCTGCCACACCACCACCACCACCACCACCACCACCACCTTCCCCCCAGAGCAGCCTGACTAAGGCCCGGGCATCTGGAAGACAATTTCCTCCAATTAAAAGGAGCAGAGAAGCATTTAAGTGTGGAATGGCTGTTTGATCACGTCTCCAAGGCTCCAGCCCGGATCCAGTCGGCTGAGCCGGAGACTGACAGCCCTAGAGAGATCGAAAAAGAGAGGGGGGGGGAGAGATGAGAGCAGGTCATTCGGCCTCACACTTGCCCCCTGCTCAGCCACAAGCCATGGCACCAGGCAGGGACGTGCGCACACCGAACAAACCGGGGGACACACTGGCTTTCCCGGCTGCTGCCAAGTTCCACCACGCAACACGGACCCTGCCTGACGAACGAGCACAAGACGCATATGTAAATGAGAGCGGAGACACCAGGGAGGAGACATTTTGACAGGATTGGCTTGGGCTGTTTAGCCCTGTCGAACTGCTATCGGATCTATTGGCAGAGCATTTTCACAAGAGTCTTCATAACGCTTCCTCCTTCACTGAATTTCAATGACTTTATTTCTTTTTTCAAAAAAAAAAAAAGAAAGAAATGTTGCCGATATTTGAATGATGACTGCGCGACGGGCAATACACTACAACTTAGTAACACTGAATAAAAAATTTACAATTCCTGCTGGTGCATAATACGTTAATATTTTTAACACTGCTCACCTAAATTTAGTATTTTTCTAATGATTAGTTGTATACATTTTTAATCACAGAGCATAGCTTTTTATTTAAAAAAAACAAATAAAGATTAATAGTAAGAAAACAAATGCATTAAAATTTGATTCATCTAGGAGTTTCAAAAAATTTTACTATCAGCCAAGAAATACATTTTTAAAAATATACAAATTATAGCCTATTACTAAATTTATATACTTTCATATGCATATTATCCTCTCTTTAATATTTATTTTTCTTTACACTACTCATCCTAAATCATCACAACACTTATTACTCATTACAAATTCCCTAAATTTTAATTTATAGGTTTAGTCCAAAACACTGCATTTCAGGGGCACATTAAGGCTGACCTCACATATGCATGGCATGTAATACTAGAGGTTTGAAATGTGTGAGCAGACTGCATGTCAAATCAAAAAATGAAAAGCTGAGCTGAGAAGAAAAAAAAATTGTCTACGCCCAGACACTATTACACACATAATATCTTTCTCAAATACAGTTTAACAATGATGGTGTCTTATTTGCACTGTGTGTCTGCACAACCTGTTCCTGACCCTTTAGCTTTAACAACGAATGTTGTTGGGGGGGAAACAGACATGTTATACTGTTTCAACTTATTAAGGTATACCATAACAAAATTAAAATATCAAATTTTATATAATAATAAAGGTAAGTAAAAATGATGATCATTAACAATGATTAAATGGTTTTTAAATAAATTCCATGCTGAAATTCTAATGTACTGCAGTTCTCCACTTGTTAGGGTCACATCTCTTTCTATCTGTCTTTTTAAATGGTCTGCTGTCTCCTTTAAAACCTCACAGTGAGGACAGAAGGAGACACCTGCAGTTAGAGTGATGGACCTATCCATTCCGACAGTGTTGCTTTTCTAGGTATTTATAAAGACTTTCCTGTGTTGGGGGGAAAACAAAAAAAAAAATCCTAATTCTGTGCGTTTGATAAACCAGCCAGCCCACGTTGCGTATTTTATTATTGCGTACTTATCTTAATCTTAATGCAGTTAAATAATTAAAAATGAATGCAACAAAGCATGTCTTCTAAATATCTAATAATGTCTAGAGAATGTATGGTGTGAGAGGACCTTAACCGGATCTGTGTACTTAAATGCCATATTTCATACTAACATTGTATTGCTCGTCTCTCCTTCTCTCTCTCTCTCTCTGTCTCTCTCTCGCAACTTTCTGTTTTTCTCGTAAAAATGCGTTATTTCCCAAAGCGACGACGCCCTCGACAGTCGTTAAAATCTCCATTTTCTGCCAATACGTGCAGGTTTTCTTTAGCTAGAAAAGGGATTGTTAAAGCCTCCTATGACATTTACCCCTCGGTTGTTGAATGCCATCATCATCATCACGTCCCTCCGAGCATAATGTTCCTGAGCGGCTCGATCCGAGCACAAAATGGCAGGTCTCACCGGCGCACAAAGTTTGAACACACGGCAACTTCAAGCCTCGGCTTCCCTCGGGACGTGTACGAGGCTTCGCCCTGAAACTCCACACGGAAACGGGAAGCGAGAAACTTTCGAGCAGAGACTCGGACATAAAAGTTTTGCCCCGTTCTCCTCCTTCTCCTCCTCCTCAGCTCCACATCCGAGCCGGTCACAGTGGTAAAGCGGAGGGCGCGTTAAGGCTACTTGGGGTTTGTTTTTTTTTTTTACGCACAGCCTGCGCCTTTCATCACCACTGCGCGTCAGACAGTCATGAAGCACGGACTGGAAAAATCAAATCAAAGACAGCACGGTTATCATGTTCACGTTCATGTTCAAGTTCATGGGGGGGAAAAAAGTCCGACCGCTTGCTTCTTTGAGTGCGTCGCTTTCCGTCTGAGTCTCTCCTCTTTCGACCGCCGCGCGTTAAAGCCTTCCCTGTTATTAGCTCTATTTAATTATCCTGCGCCTTATTTAATCACATAAACAAGAAGACTGAAACATAACGGCACAGTCGCGACATGGACACAGACTGAGCCCTGCACTTTGCGCCACACACACACATACACACGCGCGCCCGCGCGTAAAATGCATTAAAAAAGCATCACTTTCTTACCTTTTCTATATGAAAGCAACTCGTGCGCTGCACGACGCACGTCTTGTCTTAATGTTGAAACGCGGCCCACATGATTGACCTGCGATCGCTTCTGTAGAGCCGAAACCCGAGGCAGAAAAAAAGTGCGCTCCGGACCTGTTAAGAGCGTCCGCCTCCGGGATCCCTATCCCACAGCTCCGCACGCTTCACACAGGATGATATTTTTTTCCCCCCCCCTACTTATTATTTGATTAACTGTTTTTTCCCCCCCTATGTATCAAGGCGTTCATTGATACCAGTCAGCCGGTATCGCAAGACGTTTCCATCTCTCGCCTTGCGCTCCCCCTGTCTGGTAGTTGAAACGCGGCGTGCCGTTTAAGAGCAGCTCTCCATTGTCGTGTAATTCGCTTCGCTCGACTCCGACGGGTCTACAAGGCGAACCCGCGGACATAAACGATACCACTGCTCGGGAAATAATCTCTAATCCCCTCCAACACGAAGGATAACATTTGCTAACATCGCAGCCTCTTATTGACCCCGACTGTCACGCTGTAAAGACTCTTATTAAACCCGCGTCACATCGGCGCTCTTGTTTGTTCACACGCCGCTTAATTGGCTCCGCCGTATTAGAAATAATACCGTGCGTAAAGCCCGGATTGTTTCAAGGTAAAATTATGAGATGTGATATCTAGGTATACAAATATAAATATAGAGAGAGTGAGCTTTTACCTTTCCAGACAAGTGTCCCAAGTCCTAAAGAAAAAAGTCCAGGGGAGTGTAAAGGAGCGGAAAGACGAGCATCAGTCAGAGAAGTCCGGAGTGATAAAGCGCGGCGCTCCGCTGCACTGTAACCTTGCGGCGTGTTTAATGTAAATAAGGCAGTTATGTTGCCAGTCGCAGCATTACGGACGCACAGCGCGGGTTGAGATTTTTTTTTTTTTCCCACCCTCCCTGATGAGAATTAATATTCTGACACGGTGCTAAGGAGCGCTTTTTAAACCAGACGGATCAAAAGCACGTCTATGCGTAAATATTATATTAAATTGGCACTCGACGGGGCGGAGAAGCACCAAAGCCTTATTCTGCACTTTAACAATAAGAAAAGCGCTCCATACAGAGCAAAGGTAGCCTGTCTGCAAGCACAAAGGGGCTAGAATTTGACTTTGACTTTATAAAAAAAAGAAAAAAAGAGGGGGACATGGATGAGGGCAGAAAAGTTTTTTGGGCTGAACTTCAGAGATAGGACAGCGCACAGGAGGATGAGGATGGTGAAGAGGATGCTAGGATAAAAGAATATGTTTCTATAGGGATTGCAATAATACATTCAGTGTCCCAGAGTTGACAAAAGCTGCTGTTACAATGGGGGTCTTTGTTTGTAAGATTATATAATGATTATGGGGTAATTATGGGAAAAGGGTTGTGAAGAAGGGGGAGGAAAAAAAATAAGAATTTGAATAAGAATAATATAAAAAGTATCAAATGCTCTGGTGGACTGTTGGCTTCGTGGTGCATTTGACTTCGAGAGGGTGATAGCAGACATGGGCATAAAGAAAGCTGGACAATGGGGGGAAAAGGCAGTGATGGGTGATTTTCAGCCACTGATTGATTAATTATTCAAAATATCTTGTAATCGGAAGGGATTAGGAGGTGAATAGGTTATGGAGGAGGTACAAGAGGGGGGCAAACAATTGCCCAATATTAGTTCCACAGACACTCAGTCTGACGAACTTCATAATTCATGTAGATAGAGGCCTCCTTGTCCTCTGTGCCCCCCAAAAACACCCAATAGACTGTCATGAAGCACTCCCATGTACTGACTTTTCTGTGTATGTGCATGCATGCATACTGTATGAATATTATATATATATATATATATAAATGTTTTACAGTCACAACTGATTATCTCATATTAAAACAATAGAACTGATTAAGAACAATGAACTGGTTACAAACTGGGGATTTTAAATAATATCAGCACATTACATCTCCGGATTGCAGAGGCATATCACTCATTCGAGAAAGTTCCAGAGGTTTTTTTTTTTTTTTTTTTTTTTACACATATGCATAATTCATTAATTTGTGGGACTCTTTTTTTATTTGCAGGGCATTATTATTTGTTTTAAGTGACTGTTTTAAACACACAGATTATTATGTTTAAATGCTCACAAAGTAACTCACTGTGTACACAAAAAACATGCAGTATACTGTATTTATATGATAAAAATGGCAAGTTATTAAAGACACATAACCAATTACAAATAAACTGCTAACTCGGCATATGTACCTCTATTTCTTTCAAAAGGACCATTAATAATTATTACCTCTTTCAAATGAGGAATCAGCTCTTTTCCATGTTCTTTCCAGGCAAATTTTTTTTTAAAGATAGGACACATTCTTCACAATGAAAATCAGATTCTCATGCTTGCCCCTTAAACGGTTAGGAATTCTGCCTGCATTTTCCAGTTTGATGTGTATGAAATTCCCTTTTTTGAACAAATTCCAAAATAAAAGTTTGTCTCTAAAGAAATTAGCATAACCATCCCATCAATAATATCACTATCTCTATGGGAGTGATAGTGGGAGCAGTAGGGGTGCTCCTTTGCTCCATTCTCCATGGATCAGCAGCGCGTTCTCGGCTTCTTTTGAACTTGTTAGAGCAAAGTCAAGTGATTCTTTATCGGTGACAGGCCAGACAAAGCGCCTGCGATGGGAAAGCAGGTCAAAAAGGAAGTTGCCATATGGACTTCCACATGCAAATTTATAACCATATAGGATATGTTGTACATCTTATAGAAAGAGGGCTAACCATGTTTTTTTAATGCAATTATGATTTTAGTTTTGTAACTTCGTAAAACAATAAAATAAAACAAAGCCCTTACTGTTACTTCTGCAAATTCAATTATGCACTACTTTTCTTTTTTTTGTCTCTTGGTAATGCAAACAGATTTGAATTCATTGCCTTTGCTCAGCTAATGCCAGCCTTATAGATTTGAGATAAAAAAAAAAGACATAAAAAAATAACTCGTCATTGACCCATGTGTTTGGAAGGTCAGCATTTCAGATTGATCACTTTTTGTCTGTGCAAATATCAGGACTTATGATGAATCAAAAGGGCGTCTCAGCCATGGGCAGAAATGTTTAGCACGCCTGATTCCTCGTCTGCAACAGGTGCAAAGGTGAAATCCATCCTTCAGGCTACTGAATATTTAGTGTCAATTGATTAAAAATTTACTTTGGTTAGATGTTGTACACTATACTTCTATAACTATACTTTTTTTAGGTATAAATTAATATTATACTTAATTCAACACAGATTAAAGTTTTTTTTGTTTGCATAACTCACAAGGATATGCTTAAAACAGAACATGTACACACATTTATTTTCTGAAACAAACAAACAAATCTATACTAAATGTATAGTGACTAATAAGTTCAACATACAGTACCTGTAAATGTTGTTTTTTAAGTGGTTTATTTTTTACATTCTAGAACAATACTGGAGATTTATAAACTATGAAATAACACATAGGTAATTAGGTAATTAAATAACAATAACAACAGTCAGTTATTATTTAAAGACACAAAGTTCAGCTGTTCTGAAATAGTTCTTGCAAGCACAGTATTGTCAAGTGCATTTGCAAAACCCATCAAGCACTGTGATGAAACTAAACCAAAAACAAGACCAAAACTTACCTCTGGAGCAGAGGAGTTCATTTAGAGTTACAGCCTCAGAAATCACCTATTAGCACCATCTCAGATTCGAGCCGTTACAAAGTATTTAGTACGAGTTGTATAAGTTGCAGGAGACTATTGCATATTTTGGATGCATTCAGCGTTGTTTTACAGTGTAGAAAGAAATAAAAATCAGGAAAGTCCATTGAATTAGAAGTAGTGTCGAAACTTTTGACTGATACTGTAAAAAGAAAAAAGTGAAAAGAAACATTCATCTGCACGCATAATCAAACAGGAAATGAATTCATGTGGTATCATTTTAAATGACACAATATTACACAATGCAAGACATTACAAAGTGATAGTTGAACCTTTTTGGAAGTTTCAATTTAAAAAATCACTTTTTTTTTTTAGGTCCACAGTAGTGTTACATGCATAAAGCATGTAAACCATAAACTTTATCGCTTATCCTATACAGTATATGCTATATATCTGTTGCAATAACACACTCTTCTTTGGCTTTGACTGAGGTTCATGACACTGATTGAAGGATGGCATACTGTGGCTCTAACTAAACGGTCATGGTTGTCATAAAGTCTCAAAACTCTGTCACGACGGGCTCATCTCTCCAACGTGCTTGGGGCACGTCCAAGACGGCGAGCCTCAAAAACAGACACGGCACTGTTCAATTTTCAAAGAAATGAAGATGCTATTACTTCAGGCTTCTCTCTGTGAACTTGGCACCTTGAATATAGCTATTTAGAAGAAAAAGGGAAAAAAATACACTACACATTCAAACAAACGTCATTTCCAACAAAGCAACAAGTCCTTTTATATCTTTTCGGAGGTGGAGACTTGCCCAATAAACCCCTGTGTGTGTGTGTGTGTGTGTGTGCGTGTGTGTGTGTGTTTGTTAGTTTCTTCCTGCATAAGCATTTCAGCTCAAACCCAGGCTTATAGTTTATATCATCGTCCAAACACACCAGAATGGTTTTCTCATAAATAAAAGAAAGAAAGAGAAAAAAAAATGCATCACTTTTTAAATCGAGTTTCTCTGCATATAATCTGTTCCAGGTCTTTGATGAAGAAATGTTTTCAAAGTATCACAGTGACTGATTTAATGAGATGGGCGTGAGCACAATTTCAAACAATGTGATTTTCTGAACCCTATGTGACTCTAAACTTTTAAAATTGCACTTAAAAACTGCATCAATTACCCTTTCAAGTGTGACTTCGACTAAATAGGAGCCAGTACCATAACGTACACAAGGCACAGCATATTTATTCCGTACACTTTCATCTGCATTTGATGCATTGTCCCCTCATGTGCGCCATTCATAAAGCTATCCGAACCCCGATATCCTTCTCCTCTGATTATGAACGGATACATGTTTGGACAAAAGCCTGACGATGATTCAACAAAATACTGCGGAGGCAAATATTTAGAGCTGGGTTCTAGGTTTTCATCATCTCGAAAATGTGCGATGTGACCGTACGAGTCGGAGTCGGTTTCTCTCAGTTTATCCTTCAGACCACATCTGTGTCTGCCCTTGATGAACGGAAGGAGGTGTATAATGTCTATGACTGATAACTGGACCAATGCTAATTTAAATCATCTGAATCAATGTCTGGTTTAGCAACAAAAAAAAAAAGAAAGGAAAAAAAGGAAAGAAAGAAAGTAAATGTCAAACATCTGACTCAAATTGATTACTAACAACATTCGGCATAAGGCGTTTAATAACGATTACTGCATGCTTACAATATCTGGGTCCATCATGCCTATATCTCTTAGTCGAAGAAGCCACTGTGCATGTGTGTGTGTATCTGTGTGTGTGTGTGTGTGTGTGTGTGAATGTGACTAAAGGAAACGCTCTCCACATGAGCGAGAAGAGAGCAAACAAACAAAAACAAACCAAACACCACAATTAGCATGGGAAGGCTTCTGCCGCCTAATCGGAGTCTCGTATGCTTCATTAGAACTTTGGCTTCTAAAATAGTACATAGTACCGATAAGACACATACTGTACGTCTTTCTTTTCTCCTTGACCCCCCATTCTAAGGGAACATGCAATCCGCTGAACGGCTCCGTCGAAACTCTCTCTGAAACATCAACTAGGCGGCCGTGTCCGTTCTTTTTTCGGAGCCATCATATTTTACTATTACCTATCAATTGGTTTCTAATCGCGGTAATGAGGCGTCTGTCGTTTGGTGACGGAGAGCTAACGGCCTCTGTGGGAGCATTAAGGAGCCTGGGTTATGCTGTGGGCCGTTAACTACCTACAGGCGCTTGCTAATGGCTCCAAATGACCTCCTCAGTGGCTATTAGCACATAATTAGAACCTTGCAGACCATCGATGACTTCCACTGGACATGCGTGCCTCTTTGCTCCTCTCCCTCAGTCTTTATTTAATGATCAAACTACACTTTACAAGCCAGAGCAGGACTTCAGTCGCTGCATTAAGTTATTTGTGGCTTCCTGTATCCTGTGCATCACGTCTAACACATTTAGAAGCATTTAACCAACCGCAGCTTCAGTTTCCATTCACCGCTCGAGCAACAATTATATCAGTGCACTTTTGAAAAAAAATAAAAAAAAATAAATAATCAGATTTTTTTAAACATTCATTTAAAAAAAAAAAAAAAAACTGATGGAAACAGGAACCGAACAACAACAATAACAACACCTTTTAATTTTGCCAACTGATATCCGTCCCAAGAGTGAACCAATGTGAATCAAAAGGCCAATGTGTCGTAGGCACTTTAAGCATTATGTCGTATTGTTGTGGATCAGGCAGAGCATAAAGTGCAAGGCACGGCCACACCGCACAAGCTCCTCAGTCACACTAACCTCTGTGTACACTTAGTAATGCTCTCCAGTTACCCAGAACAAAGGCCTGCTTTGGTAGGTTAATGTCAGCTCAGGAGCTGTGTCGAACAATTGCGCGAGGAGAAATGAAAAGAGGGATGTCTTGTTTTGTGATGAAAATGTAACTGAGTACATCTGCACATGGTGTCAGCACTTGAAGTTTGCACAGCATTGTCTTCCCTCACCTTTTTCAGAATTATGTGTTATCTGCTGACCTTGTGGCACAAATATGAAACAAATAATACAAAGTGCATGCAGGAATCTTTCTAGGTCATCGCCCATCCTTGGACAAACAATGGAATTTTTTTTTTTTTTTTAAGATGGTGTGAATGAAACGAAATGCCAGATTATGTACATTTACAGATGCTCTCATGTGCAGAAATAAAGTGATTTGAAGTCTCTGTCGAGAATATGATCTCAGTCTCTGGTGTAAAATTATCGGCAATACTGCTTTATCCTGAATATAGGGTGGGGGGGGTCATGAGGAGGGACATAAGGTGGAGTACGCCCTGGATGAGGTGCCAATCCACACACGCACATACACTACGGGCAATTAGGGAACGCCAGGTAGCCTAATCTGCATGGCTTTGGACTGTATGAGGAAACCCGAGTAGCTGGAGGAAACCCACGAAGCATGGGGTGAACATGCAAACTCGGACCATCAAACCCGGACCCTGGAAGTGCAGGGCGACAGTGCTAACCGTAAGCCTTTTAAAAATGTCATGATACAAAAACCCCATTACATAGAACTTAGTTGCACACTTGTTGGTTTTAATGGTTAAATTCCCGAAGATCTCTGGAATTTACGCAAAGTTATGCCATGCACAAAAAAAATAATAATAATAATTAACCGTGTGGCATTTCTGCAGATTGAAACGTTTTCTTGATGTGATAGTTCAGAGGAATATGGGCAGGCTGGATAAATTTGACAAGATGGCCAGAGTAACTAAAACAAGCACTCCTTACAACTGGGATGAGCGAAAAAGCATCTCATAATGTACAAAACATTGAACCTTGAGGTCGATGAAAATGCAAGAGTAGAAGCCCACGTACTGTAAGTATCCATTCATGTCATGCAAAAACAGAAAGCTGTAGCTAAAGTGGCTGCACGCTCAATAAAATTAGACATATATAGCTAGCAAGGTGACAGTTGCACAGAAGATATCGCACAGAAGATATGAATGCGCAGAGCGTACGGGTGTCTGATATGATCCAGAGCTTGGGCAAGTCCCCGAGTTTTCGAGCATGTTCATGGGGCTTCGCAATAGCCAGTAAGTGGACTGGCTACATTAAGTTGCTTTTAGGAGTGATTGAGTGTGTGCATGTGTGTGCATTGAGCCCTGGGATGGACTGGCGTCCTACCACGCCTTGCACTCAGTGTTCCCAGGATACACTCTGGATCTACCACGACCCTGACCGTGCAGTTACAGAAGATGACGCACGAATAAGTACACGAATGTAATAAACCATCTAAATATAGATCTCATTTAAAGAAGAAAGAGATTTCAGTTTTTATTAGAGAGAACACAGAATTTTACTTTATTATTATTTTGTTCTACATAGCAAAAGGCATCTCAGAGCTAGACATTGAAATGAACGGTAAAGACATGTGTCCAGTCGTACGGGCAGGGGAAAGGAGCAAGGCCAGGATATGCAGCGGGCGCTCTGGTTGAAGCCGAGGATTAGAACGACGCTACATAGAGGCCGCAGTGAAAACTGCACGATAGTAATCAAAGGAGACTTGTCCAGAGGAGCAGAGGTGATTCATTCTGAGGTCACTATCATTTCCTGAGTCCTGGGCTTGTATTTTGTATGTGTTTTCTGTGTCACTAACCATGCCACTACTCCCTTTCTCTCTGTCTGCACATGGAAACACAATCCCCTTTCTCTCCCCCCGCATCCCTCTTTCTCTCTCGCTTTCAAACACATTCACAGCATTCTTCCCTGAATTAATTTGTTTTCATTTGCTGTATGTCAGCAGAAGATATGTACTTGTTCTTACTGGCTGTGCGCTTGGGATCTCTGGGGCGCAAGTCTACCACTTTCTACCTCCTTATCGTTAAATCTGTATGTTTGTCTCCGTCTCCTTTTAAAAAAAAACTGTAAATAGCAAGACAGTTAACACTAAGTGTTAACTATAAGTAGCTCATATGTCAGCTGCATGTGCCATGCCTTCCCTCTGCACAGTGGGTTGGTCCACGACATCCCCCCAGCGTTTGTCCTGCATCACCCAAACGTTGCCAGCCAGTGTCACAACAATGTCAAGCCTCCAGTGCCAAGGCGTGGGGATGGTAACCGTGGCAGGCCCCAATTATCTCCCAGACAATGTTGCGACTCGAAAATAGCGACTTTCTCTCTTTCTCTTTTTTTTTTTCTCGCAGAACAGACCGCTCCGTCCGCGTGATGTCCACTTCGGTAAAGCGACTGAAGATAAAAGGCTCAGCTGCTTTCCACCAGCGATCTTGTCCTCAAGTGAAGCAAAGGAAGCCTCAGAAACTGCACCGCTCAGTCATCAATTTCTCGCCGCTGACCAAAACCACTGTCCGCACTTAATCAGCTAAAGGGCAACGCCTCCGAAACGCCATTCTTTTGTGATGGCATTAGTGCAGAAGTAAGATTTACAGATCATTTAATGTGCCATAGTCTTCTGCATAAAAGTATATACAAAGGTTAATATTGCAATAATACCTTCCTGGAGGGCATTGTAATCATTATCTCTGCAGAGATATCAATTAGAAGCACTCTACAGCAGATAATGACAGAGATTCCGGTGCAAAATGACATTATTATTATTATCATCATCCATAATTTCAGACTGCATATACAAGGCAAAAAAAAAAAAGAAAAAAAAAAGAGTGGCATAAGTTCAGCGAGAGGTAGACTTTTTTTTTTTTTTTTGGAAGTCTCTTAATGATGAACATTTATCTTAGATTTATGTGGTCAAGCCGTCAGACTAACAAGCTCTTCGGTTTCCTTTAAGCCTTAAGCGAGACAGCCAGGTCCACTCCTGACGTCCACACTCATGTCAGCCACAGCATTCCAACAGGCAAATACTCCAAATGCCTCGGAGAGCCTCGGAAATTAATATTTCAGGTTTGAACAATTAAAGCCTGAAAGTTTTTACGGCAGCATTAAAGCAAGACCAATAATGATCCTTCTGCAAATTTACTATCGTAGAGGAAAAAGAAAATGTCTTGAATCGGGAGCTCAGCTTGCTGTATACTCGCCTGGCGGCGTTCGCTTTTTGTGTCTGTCAGAAGTTGGTACATCAGCCAAAGTTGGTCAGTGACCTTTGAGCTCAGATACCGACATTAATAATGAGGATTTGTTATGTTACTGACCCTCTTATCAACATTATGAATAATTCACTGTTGGCTTGGTGGTTGTCCAAAAGCAGATGAGGAAGCAACACCCATGCTCCTGACTTTTGATTTAGCTCTTTCATATTTAATAAGGGAATGGAGCGCTAGGAGGCTCCTTTTTTAGAGAGATTTAATTGGGCACCACTGACATCCATCATGCGGTTGTCATGGCCATGACCTTTCGTTTGGGGCTATTCATAATAAGAGAGTTATGAGCTGGCTTCTCATATTTCCGCCAGCCCGCCCCGCCATTTTGTTATGGATGCTGTAGCATTTGCATCGCTTATCTTAGAGTGGTTACAAAGCTGGCATGAATGTCGTCACATACATCCGTGCTTCTCGGTCTCATGCAGGTTAGGCAGGTGTACCAAAAAAAAAACGTGAGCTTCAGTTACTTTCCGAGGTTGAGTCAGTATTAAAAAAAAGAAAAAGAAGAAAAAAAAAACAGTTTAGCAACATAAGCTGAGTCTTGTGGGGCAAACTGAATGCCGAAGATGACCTTTAACATGACCTTGTCTGACCTCACAGTGACAATAATTACGGATTGCGTGGTAATAAGCTGGCGCGATGGTAGAGCTGGATATTTTATACCACCAGCCGAGCTTGTAAGGAGTGTAAAACCCAACAAGCAAGCGATAACAAGGGAAAACTCCAGAGTAAATGAGGAATGATGAGTTGAAGGAAGAAGAGAGATCTATCGTCCCAGTGGACCTTAAGTGTTTAAACAAGGTGTAAAGCTTTTGAGGCTCGCACTTCTTCTAAGAGATGTGAAGAGCTGCGTAAAAGCAAAGAGGGAATATGAACATACTCAATGCAGGTTAAATACATCGACTCAAGTCTCTGGACCCAGGAGAGATCTAAAGCCAAAGGGAGCTCATGTCTTGCTCTTAATATGAAAAAAGAAAAAGAAAAAACGAGCGCTAGAGGGATCTGAGATGAGACTGAAGTCCAAATACAGGTGATCCAGTGTCTCTTGGGAACACCAGATGGCCTGCACAAGTCTCTGGACTCGTGCACTTCACCGCTTCACCGCAACAATGACCATGAATGGCGAATCTTCTTCAACATCTCCTGCTTTATATCGCACACAAATATAGCATTGTACATTATTAACGGGTGCGTGTGATTTTGCCAGGCTGGAACAATCTTAGCTCATTGATATCAATGTATTTATTACAGCAATAGAGCAATATGAGGGAGAGGCACAGGGAGATATCGGCTTACTCGGGGCTGAAAGGGAAATTTAAGATAAAGGATATTTAATATCCAGTTCACATTGGTAGCTTTCGATAGCACAAGGGGTTTCCGTAGGCAGGAGATGCCTTTGTCTTTGTCTAAACACACTTTCCTGGACTTTTAGCTCCAGTCACATGAAGTGCGCAGGTCGCTGATAAATGTGCCATAATGGGTCGATGCGGGAGTTCGCCCATTCGTCCTGTCAGGTTATTAATGCACCTGGGCACTTCCTCTAAAGGTGTTATCTGTGGCAAAAAAAAAAATGAACTGATATATAATTAATTCACTCGCTCTCTTTTCCTCTCTTTAACTGTGCCCTTATACTTTGTCACATTGCATTAGAATCACTCTGCGTGCTACGTGGCTCACAGTAATCACTGCATGAGACAAATATGCGTGTACATTATTGGGAGTAACATTAGGCTGGTGGTTTGCATTCCAGGACACATTACTGTTGCTTATTTTGCATCTAAATGATAATGAGCACTGGAATGATAACCTATATCATTTAGACTGAAATATGAATTTAAAACACTGTCTACCATTTACACAGAGGGGGAAATGTGTTGTGAAGATCACTCAGGTGTCTTCGGCATTCATTTAAAAAGAGAAAAGGGGGGGAGGGAAAAAAAAACACGAGCCGAGTTTTCTTGATGCGGTAAAAGACCATTGTTGTCCTAATTACGAGATGGCTGATGCATTATTTAACAATCCTACATACATTGGCAAGGCTGGGTATGAGCAAAATAATTTATGACAAGATCTCTCTCTCTCTCTCTCTATCTTTTTTTTTTTGCCCCTCACTTTAAATCAAACTTCAATAAATGTGCCACCTCTATCCATTTTACATGAGGCCGTGCTGAAAACAAGCCCGATTCAGGAGTGTGTTGTTTAAAATTCTTCCGAGAGCACAGGGTCAGAAAAACAAAACCACACCACATAAGAAGGAGGAACGTAAGCAACCATCTTCACTAAGCTTGGCCTACAAAAGGATATAAGAAGGAGGGAGAGTTGAATAACAGAGAGGTGAATAATATATAGATGTAAAAAGTAGTCCAGATTTATCCTTTTGACCTTAGATCACAGATTTAAATGACTATATCGTTAAGCAAAGAGCTTAAGCTGAACATAAGCAATTAAATTGATGGAATGGAAAGTCCTAACAACGGGCCGCGGTTATGAAAATTGGGACAAACAAGAACTTTGCATTCATAAAAATGAAGGTGTCCGGGGAAAAAATATCGTATTACACTGTGTATATTTTTATATAAAGAGAGTCAGAAATTTGAACTACAACCTGAAATCATATACACTATCAGCCATAACATTAAAACCACATTAAAGCCACCAAGACAGTTCTGGCCCCTCGGTGCCTGACTCCATAACACCTCTGTGGGTGTGCTGTGGTGTCTGGCACCAGAACGTTGTCAGTGGATCCTTTGGGTGCTATGGGTTGGGTTGTTAAGGGTGGAGCCTCCAAGGACCAGACCTGCTTTCCTGGCACATCCTATGAAAGCTGGAGTATTTGGAGGCTGAGTCAGTGTTCTCATGATCTTTGACTGCCAGCCCCCATGTACAACAGGCTGTGATCCAGTGGGTGTTCTGGTGTATTCCTATTGTGGCCAGCATTGCCCTTTTTCAGCAATCTATGCTGCATTGGCTTTCCTGTGGGACTGGATGGAATAGACTTTGGTGGTGACAATCATGGGTGAGCCTTGTCACCATTTTTCTGAACATACTGTATAATTGGTGGCCAGTGTTATTCACTTCACCTGGTGGTTCAACAAAATCTGATATAAATCAATAAACGTCTCGGCACAGAGATTTGCTTTAAAACTGTATCTTGTTATAGAAATGTGTGGCTTTATAGTAAATAAGAATTCTATTGCAAATCTGTGCGTAGATTCACAGTTTAGCAGTAAGATAATTTCCTATCACCATGGTACACCAGGCCTACAGCTTGTAAACAAGACCTTTTGACACTCGAAATCACACATTGTGTGTTTTTCAATCCCTACACCACAGGTTTCCAACCATGGTCCTGGAGTCCTGCCTGTGTTCCACATTTGGCATTTTTCCTGCTCTAACACACCTGCTTCAACTCAGGAAGCTGACTAGGGACAGGAGTGAAATGTGTAGGACAGACAGGACGTCTAGGATTAGGGTTGGGAAATCTGTGTTACATACCAATCATAAGCTATTTAGCAACAGGATTGTGTTTGTGTTCTACATATTTACATGACACGAGTCATTTTATTACTAGAAGTAAGAATTGCAGAAATAAATAAACAAATAAATAGGAATAGGTAAATGCGAGATGCTGGGTTGGTGGTTAGCACTGCCACTTGTACCTCCAGAGTCCGGGTTCGATTCCCGCTTGGAGTTTGCGAGTTCTCCCCGCCCTTGGTGGGTTTCCTCCTGGTACTCCGGTTTCCTCTCACAGTCCAAAGACATGCAGATTAAGCTAATTTGCATTCCTAAATTGCTCATAGTGCTCAAGGAGATTATGAATAGTATGGTATGTAGCCAATGTACTGTACTGTAGCTTATCTTTGACACTGGAACATCTAGGAAGCAGAACGAAGTTCTTTTTCACTATTTCGTCACCATTTTGTCATTTTGACCTCTGTGATCTTTACGTTGTATAGAGTGTTGTGTACATCAGTGCAGATTATTTGTGTCATGACCATTTGGGACTTATGATTGATTGGCATTTACCAACATACAGCACGATTACATTATATTACATTAGGACATTTTTTTTATTTAGTCATCTTAAGGAAAAGGTTGCATGTGACATAACTAAAAGATTTATTAAATAAATCAAACCTAATATTGCTATCACTTATTTTGGAGAAAATTCTGGCCTACATAGCTAGCCTTCCTCTCATCACAGTGCCAACAGGGCTACGTTAAACAGGAACTGAAGCATCTGATTGATCTAAGGCTATCCATCATCAAGTTTGTGTGGGCAAACATAGAAACATAAAAGCAGAAGCAGAGTCGACCCTGCACAGGAGGGAAGAGGCTTTAACTGAATTTATATTATGTTACACATTGAAATGTGACCCCGTAATGACATCACTGAAATTTAATCAAGCCCTTGATTCGGTATTACTTAAGTTGAACTAGTGTCCTTCCTCATGCGGAATTAGAAAATTGAATATGGTTGTTGTTTTGGTTTGGAGGACCGGAGAGGCAGGCTGATTTAGAGTGGGACATATATTTGGAAACATGAAAATTGAGTACTTTCAGAGCAAAACAACAGCGATCACGGTTTACATAAGCATTATTTATGCATATTTGTCTCTATTGAAACACAAGTGTCTTATATCATATATCAGCTAAGCTAATAAGCACTTTTAAAAGCCTTTGAGGGAGTGTGTATTTGTATGTTAGTGTGTGTGTGTGTGTGTGTGTGTATGGGGGGGTGGGTGTTCGAGGGTTGTCGCTGAAGTTGTTGTGCTGTTGACACTGAGAGGGCTTTAAAGATGCTAGCTCGGAGAATGATTGACACATTCATAATTCCTCTATTATGTACTTGAGTGATCTGCTCCGGCACTGAAGTCAGAAACAACACACTCGACAGTCCTGGGTGCTGCCACAGCCACCGTAACATCACTGTGTACCGATATGCTGCCTGAGCACTAGGCAAGATGAGGAAAAGGAACATATTTGTAACTGTAGCTTAAGGATTAAGGCTAGACTCGTCACTCACTTTCAAGTTAAACTTCGCTACAATGTTTGCTGATAAGGACAAATGACGTGTAAGATACGACATTTAGATCAATATCTGTCCCACTGACAGAGTGGATTTTTAAAAAAAAATTATTATTATTATTATTATTATTTCAACATAAACAGTGGTTCTTTCACTGCTCGAAAGAATCTTCCAGTCTGTAGATACCTACTGCCGTTGGGGGGGCGGAATAAAAAGCCGAAGAACATCAGAGCCTGTTGAATCAGGCAGCAACAAAATGAATATTCTTCACCTGTCTGCTTGTGTTGACTCCTCTTGTTTAGATTTCACAGTGGGGGAAAACAAAAGAAAACCGCATATTTACTTTTAATTGAAAGGAAATTAAAGACGCATCCACATCCGCAAGTGACAAAGGAGGATCAGAAGGCTTGCGAGCGATGATAGCTTTTGTTTAAAACAGATTTCATAAAGAAAACCCCCCACTGATAATGATAAAGCGGGAGGGAAAAAAGAAAAAAAAAGTCTTGGACATTTCTTCAAATACAATTACCTCTGCATCACCTGATTCAATCAAATAAATTTGCATTCTGTTTGCATCCAGTGTTCCGTGGCCCAGTAAACAAGACAGGGAGAATAAATCTGATGTGTTT
>JAOVVA010000037.1:7667463-7691888 GCA_028565275.1 Leiocassis micropogon | reverse complement strand
AATAATAATAATAATAATAATAATAATAATAATAAATCTTACATTTTTTGTTCTATTACTACATAAGTTCCATTTTTATTGAAAATGTCTATAAAAATAAAATTTACAGCATAAATATGTTTAATAAGCTTATATTTGTTTATTGTCATTGCTTAATAAGAAGAATGAAATAAGTTCCACTATGTATTCGAGATATCGTTGATAGGATCATATTTTGCAGTGCATTTGTCAGAAATAAGACACATATGACACGTTTGTCCATCATATTCTCAGATATTTATGTAACATTAATTTCACCTCAGCTGGACGAAATAGACCTACAGTGAATACTGAGAACTTTTTAATATACTTATTATTATTATTAGTAGTAGTAGTAGTAGTAGTCAACTTTTTCAATATTAAGATTTAAGTTCAAAGAAGTTCACCAAACTGCATTGCCATTACAGAGGTGTGCTTTCTTCATACATTTTTAATATTTTTTTATATTGTGTCTCATTACCTTAAAACTAAAAAAAAAAAAAAATCTAATAATCTTGGAATGCTTATATCCAATCCTAATTTTAGTGAAAGAAATATAATAACTTATCCTTGTGCATGCAGAAATGTAATATATGGCTATATATATATACTGTATGAATTTCAAATATAAGTAATATATTAACATATATGAATTTGACATAAACAATATACACCAGCAAACTGGAGACAGGATCATGGGCACCCAAGGCTCACCCATGCCCACAGGGATCAAAACCCAGCCCATCCAGTCTGATCCAGAGAAAAACCAGTGTACCACAAATCCCCCCCAAAAAGTCAATGCACCACAGTGGAGGCAAAGAGCCCAAGGCTGCCGACCCCATGTCCAAACCAATCTAATTGAGCACCCATGGAACAATCAAGTCCAATTCACAGAGACCCCACCCTGTAACCCTTAGCACCCAAGAAATCCACTGCCAACACCACAGCACACTCCCAGAGGCTGTATGGAGACATGCCGTGAGGGGCAAGTGGTACAGTACCCTGCTGGCAGAAAGGAAACCCAACACCTACGCGGTTTTAATGTTAATGGCTTTAAAGTTATGGTTTTTAACATAAATGACCACTTATGTAAAATATATTAAAACCATTCTCTGTAATATGGAGATGACCACGTATTATATTTATGTATGGGTGAAGTTGTGCAAATATCAAATATGAGCAAACATACAGTACTGTGAAAAAGTATTTGCCTATTTCCATTTCTGATTTTTTTTCTTGCACATTTGTCACACTTAAATGATTCAGATCCTCAAACAAATTTTAATAATACACAAAGACAACCCGAGTAATTACAAAATGCCATTTTTAAATGATGATTTCATTTATTAAAGGGGGAAAAAAACAATTCAAACCTGCCTGGGTTTGTGTGAAAAAGTAATTGCCCCCTAAACCTAATAACTGGTTGTGCCACCAAGTGTTTGCGATAACTGGCATTGAGTCTACTGTATCACATCGCTGTGGAGGAATTTTAGCAGATCTTTTCTTTGCAGAATTGTTTTTTTCACAGCACTGTAAGAATAATAGTGATATTACATAGTTACATATTACACAAAATGTACATCCAAAGAGCATGGCAGCGAAATTAGTGATTTTTATTTTTTATTTTTTTCTTTCTTTCTTTCTTTCTTTCTTTCTTTATATATATATATTTCTTTGTGTATTTCTATTTATTTATTATTGTTTGTTTATTTATTTGTAATATTATATCTAGCTAGTAATAGCAAACCAATTTATGTCTCAAAAAAAATTTGCCAAGGCAGATGAGATAACCCTTTTAAAAAAAAAAAAAAAATCATAAGACGACTTCGAAACATCAGCTGCAGGACAGAGATTGTGGAAGTTCCAGCTGATGTTTACAAAAACAGCACAGACATGTTCAAAACAGTACACGCTCTGGTCTACTTCTGCTAATTGAAAAGAAATATCACTTTTTGAAAGAGCATTTTTAATGCATTTATGTATTTTAGAAATAAATAAAACGGATATGACTTTCTTTTTTTTTCTTTTCAAATTAGAATTGGTAATTCACCGTCCTTGTTTATTTGCTGCAATTTACAAATGAAAAAATATGTGCGCGAGTTATTGATTCATGACCATAATTGTTTAATTATTAATCAGTTTAGTGTTATATTAGCATTTGTAATATTGTAGACGAGCAGACGGGAGGTTGAGAGGCAGTAATGCAGGTT
This sequence comes from Leiocassis micropogon, assembly GCA_028565275.1. NCBI lineage: Eukaryota > Metazoa > Chordata > Actinopteri > Siluriformes > Bagridae > Leiocassis > Leiocassis micropogon. The sequence goes on along the minus strand of JAOVVA010000037.1, from coordinate 7,689,660 downwards.
GTTGTTAGCTGCTCTGAGATCAGAGATCACTGCTGTACCTGTGCCTTTCGTCCTCGTATGCTCTCACACATACTGTACAGTATCTGTACACACACGCCTAACCTTTCTCTGCACAGTAATTTATTACCACTTTCACACCATTCAGGCTGTACAGTACACGCCTTCTAATTCAAGGGTCTTTCCTGATTTTTTGTTTTTAATTTCTACATTGTAAAACAATGCTGAAGCCATCTAAAATATGCAATAATCTCCTTTGAACAGTTGATATTAAGATTTTTCTGCTCTGTAAAGCTTTCATAACCACCCTGAGGCAGTGGTAGCTCAGAGGGTTAAGGCACTGAGTTACTGATTGGAAGGTTGGCAGTTCAAGACCCAGCTCCCCCAGGTTGCCCTTAACCCTATAACCTGTATCATGGCTGACCCTGTTCTCTGACCCCACCTATGCTTGGATATGTGAAGAGAGAATTTCACTTTGTAGTTGTGGCAAGTAAAGGCTTAACTTCAAAAAACCATCTTTACTTAACAGCTCTAATCCGAGGTGCTCGTTGTTAATTGGTGATTTTTAAAACTAGTAACTCTAAATGAACTTCTCTGGAGCAGAGGTAAGTATTGGTCTTGCTTCCCTGGGAAGATCTTTATGAGAGCCAGTTTCATCATGGTGCTTGATGGGTTTCGCAAATGCACTTGATAATACTGTTCTTGCACGTTCCAGAACAGCTGACCTTGTTGTTGCTACTTAATTACATAATTCCATATGTGGTCTCTTTTGTAGTTTTGAAATCTCTAGTAGTGTTCTAGAACGTAGAAAATAAATCACAGTTGCTTTTAAGATCTGTATCTCACTTTCTGTTTTGTTCTTTGTTTTTGTTGCATAAGAGATGTGTGAGAAAAAAAAAAACATTAAAATTTCACAGCAATTTTTTTAAAACAAAATCCATAAGAATTTACAGCATTTTTTTTAATGTTTATATAAAAATGAAGGTTAGATGTTCTGGAGCAGTTCTTGCAGGAACAGTATTCTCAAGTGCATTTACAAAACACATCAAACACCATGATGAAACTCATGGAGTTCAGTTAGAAACAATGTGTCAATCTTAAAATTAAACTAAGTATCTATCTATCTATTGCATTAATATCTGACTGACTAAGCTACTCATAATTGTACAATGTAGTACTTTTTTCTAGAAAAGAAAATGACAAGAAATGTGCATCTAAGTAATACTGTATGTTCAATAATAATGTTTTCTTTTCTTTTGATTTAAAAATATTTAAAAAGTCCGATAGCGTGCAAGGCCGCGTCTTTAATACTACTGTTCACCAAATCAAATATAAAAAAAAAAAAAAAATCTTTCGATGTGTTTCCTTGTCTTCTCCCTATCAGCGTTCGCCGATGATATATTTAGATCCTGACCTAGTGAACTTCTGTAAGTCGCTCTGGATACAAGAGTCTGCTAAATGCTCTAAATGTTAATGTACGTTTTTCAAGGATACCTGACTTTTTGTTCTACTGCCAAGGAAAAAAAAACAGTGTACTTCTTGTTTGGATGATGGACACCCTGTTACCTCAAATCACAGATATTTTCCTCCATCAATCACATGAGAGAAAGTCGATAGCTTTCTTGTGCAACTTTGCTGTTGCTGTGCACCCGATAGCAGACTGACGTGGCCTTCATGATAGGTTTTAAGCCACCATGTCCTGATATAAGGGGACACCTACTGGCCCGAGTACAAAACCCCCTCTCACAACCGAACCCCGCAATTTTCCCCTCGCTTTCTTCCATCTAGCCGTACACCTACTATATCTGTGCACCGTTTTGTCTCTAATCACACCCACATCATTCATCTTCTTGCTCTCTCTCTCTCTCTTTCTTTCTCTGACAGCGGGCAAAAATAAGGAACCCAGCTAAGTTTCCCTGTCCCACTTTTCCCCTTGCTCAACTCTCTCTCTCTCTCTCTCTCTCTCTCTTTCTCCCTTTCCTGCCTTTCCTTCAATCTGTGTGAAGGACAGGATTGATTAGCATGCTGCATATTCATTTGCATACTTTTGCACACAGATCACTGTGAATGAAAGGCACTGGGTTTATTCCCCCACCTATTTCATACCTTCCAAAAGTGGTGTAGGGGGTGGGGGGGTGGGGGGGGAGGATAAGAGGAGATGGCAGTGTGATGGTGATGCCAGTGGTGGAGGGGAGACGAGAGAGAGAGAGAGAGAGAGAGAGAGAGAAGGAGAGGGGCGGAGGGGGGCTTCATCTTTTCAAGGAACACCCCCAGAATTAATGTTCCACACCTGTGCACAGTGCTGCGGTCTTTATCAAGCATCACAGGTGCGCCACATTAATTGTGGAAGAGACCATTTTAGTTGCCACAGGGGTGTCCCACTTGGCAGTCGTGAAGTCTAACACACTTAAAGTGGTTTAGCAAAAGTGTTCGACGTTTTTTTTTTTTTTTTTCTCCACCGAACGATCATATTTCTTTTGTCTTTTCTCCGAGGATCTGCACACAGCACACAATGCATAATATATAAATAGCCTCCGTGTTTCAAAGTAGTGATTAGAGTAATGCTTGTTTGGCACATTTTGTGTGTATGTGTGTGTGAGAGAGAGAGAAAGTGTGTTGTCATTAGGTTTAAGTAGCTACATGTTGTGTGTGTATACAGTACATGTCTAGTCATCATTAGATTTAAGTAACTCCAGAGTGTGTATATCCGAGGAGAGTGTGTGTGTGTGTGTATGTATACATGTGTGCTAAAGGAAACAGAGCGGACAGGACTGCACACCTGCAGGCCAAAAGGTCAAACGCAGTAGACAGCCTCCCTCTGTGAGACCCCACAGGACATGTAGCTCTCCACCGGACACCTAGCACCCGCTATACATGTCTCTGAGCTACAGCATACTGCATATCACATATGTGGGTCTCTGAACAACAACAACAAAAAAAAAACAATGCTCAAAGAAATCAAAGAAGCTTACGGTCACTGAGCACACCGAGTCACAATTCCCTAAAGATTCGCAAGTCTTTTTTCCCTCATCAGATATCCAATAATGTGCGAGAAAAGGTCAGCGGAGCATCCCTGCTCATTCGCTCGTGCTTTATTCCCACTCCTCGTGCATGATTACTTCGCTAACGGTTAAAGGTAAGGAATGTAAAAAAGCAACGGCTCGACATGGCTACGATATAAAGGGAGCGGAGATTTATTTCGATTCTGCCAGTCAACACAGAATAAAAAAAGCCGCGGGATACGGGGTTGAAATAAACACCGCTGCGCATCTGAACAAGGCGATTATTCCTCGGCCCTCCTCCATCAACGGCCATTTTGAACTCTGCAATTGACCTTCTGTGGCATCATTTACAATGACTCATATCATAGCTGTGAAGTGTTAAAGCTACAGCATACACACACACACACACACACACACACACACACACACACACAGGATAATAGCTTTAACTACACTAAATTGTCCCCTTGATTTGTATGACTATGGCGACCCACAGTCTCCTCAACTCACCCTTTGACAAAGGAGGTCATTGCTGAGCAGGAAGAAAATGAGGCCCACTAGATATTGTTTGATTGGATTTGCCTTTGCAAGGTTTTGGAATCATTGCAGAAATTCATTTGAAGTGTGGCAGAAAATGAAACTCGCCCATTTAATTATTTTCTTTGCCCTTTTTTCTGCTAGTGGCTTTCAAATCAGTCAAAATATTAAACCCCCCTCCTTTATCCTCCTCATACACACACACACACACACACACACACAAGCTATCCTTAAAACACATCTTTTTAATAGGCCAATATACCCCCTGTCGTCAAAGAGGAATAAAACGTTTATTAATCACCCTCTTTCTCTTCAAACTTTTTTCCTTTCTCTAAAGCTCCATCTAGTCTCTACCCATTCTGTTTCCTACATTCCCATCTCTCTCTCTCTCTCTCTGTTTCTTTCTTTCTTTCTCCTTCTCTTACTATGAAAAGGGATGTGTCGTTTTGGTGCTGAACCAAAAGCACCATTTATAACCTTTCAAAAAATTGAGAAGGGAAAGCATTGAAGTTAATCAGACCAACCACATTTGGGTTAAGACACGTTGACTGGATTACGGATTACCATTAGCTGGGTGAAAACCGATTCTTTCATTTAAATTCCAGTTTCCTCGGCATGCTTAAATTAAAAAAAAAAAAAAAAAAAGGAAGGAACTAATACTTCTTGGAAGTAGTTCTTTATTCTTCGTGCAAATACTTCTTTCCTCTTTTAATTTAGGATAGAGAATGCACACCGAAGTAACACAGGATGAACACGAGGTTATGAGATGTTTCTATAGCTTGGAAGTGACAAAGGAAACAGTATTAGGACATCCTAGTATTAAGACTTAGCCATTATACTTTCCTTAGTTTGGAAAAATCACAGACATGTTAACTACCAGGATCAGACTTACATTTTTAGCTTTATGCACATACCAATTGCAGTTAAAAGGATGAGACTGGCATGTGCGTGAATACACAGGTTTCAGAGAACACAGGCGCCTCCGATGATGTCTTAGTCCAAACAGTGGTCCGTTTCCATGTTTTGATACAGCTTCTTTTCGTACCTGATTCAAATCGTTCCCGAGTACACCGTACCGTTCTCGAGGCGACCTTTTCAAGTGCGCCCTGGCACAATAGATTAATCCATGACTGGTTAAGGTATTCTACCCGTCTTCAGGGTCAAGTGTCTCAGATTCGAGTCCTTAGTGTGAACACAGCCCCTTGTTTCACACAAGGCACAGTTGTTACCCCCTGCTGATGTCCCTCACAATTCAGCGTTCACATTAATAATATTGTTCTGTGTAATATTATATTGTTCCCATTTACAGTAGTACTACAGTATGCACTTAACTAGTTTGCAATCCACAAATAAACAGAAATAGAAGAATAGTACAAAGATGGTTAACCTTTGCGCTACTTTATCTGCTATAGGTGCGCAGTTTAGAGGATGAGATTGATATTTAAATTGAACCATGCTCGAGTACACCGTACACCGTAACATGGTAGAGTGGACTGTGAATCATACTTAAACTGTCCATTTCATTCAAATTGCTTTTAAGGCGTTACAATTTTCAAGTTCAACATCCCTAACGTTTACTGTCGTATTTATTTCAAGCAGAAATATTTCTTTCGGGTATTGAAGTATTAAAAACTGATAAAAGTATCTTTAAAACACTTAATGGGGGACACTCTGGCGTATTGGTTAGCTATGTGGCCTTGCACTTCTTGGGTTGAAGGTTTGAGTCCTGCCTCCGGTGTGTGTGTGTGTGTGTGTGTGTGTGTGTGTGTGTGTATGTGTGTGTGTGTGTGTAGAGTTTGCATGTTCTCCCCGAGCTTGGTGGGTTTCCTCCTGGTACTCCGGTTTTCTCCCACAGTCCAAAAACTTCCAGATTAGGTTCATTGGTGTTCCCAAAAATTGCCCATAGAGTGTGTGTGTGTGTGTGTGTGTGTGTGTGTGTGTGTGTGTGTGTGTGTGTGTGTGCTCTGCGATGGATTTCCAATATAGGGTGTACTCCACCTTGTGCCCAGTCTCCTGGAATAGGCTCCAGACCTTGTACAGGATAAGCAGTGATAGAAGATGAAAAGTTGTGTTTTGAGTGTATAAGTGTCATGTCTCATACAGAGCAATAATCTTTTTCTGCCAATCTTCTGCTCTATACTCCAGTCCAGTAGATGGCGAAATTATACTCTTACAAAATGTGAGTATTTAAAGAAGATCCAAGTAAGTTCTAGTTTCCGGACAAGCTACGTTATATATTTTAGGGAACTTATCAGTTTTAGACCCTGTAATATGTGTAAATTTAACTATTTATTTTTAAAAGTATTAAACAAATTGGGATTGGGTAACACGGTTTGCGAGTGTCCCGCAAGACGAGCAAAGAATTTTAAGAAATTTTGACTTGGAAAAAACGGATAAGTCTTGGTTTACGAGTACCGAGTATCATGTATCACGCGTGCGCTTCTTGTTTTGACGCCGAGCGTCACGTGATCACAACTGAGCCAATAGTTTTTTCTCTCACTTGCGCTGCAGAATTGTGGGTAATCGTCTCCCCTGCTCAGTCTTAGTGCATGTCTCTTACTGGTATAATTAACATTTGTGCACGTGTGTACTGTTTACTATAACACTGTGACCACGTGTGTGTGTAAAACATATTTTATTTTGTGTCTGTTTGCGTGTGTGTACAGCGTGTGTGTACTGTTTATTATAACACGCATGTGTGCGCATGTAGAGCAAAAGAAAGTCTCATTAGAGAGGTTAAAGATCCATTTTCTTTCTCTCCCTGGGTCAGCATGCCGTTATGTGTGCGCGCGCGTAATTTGACACCGTGCCCCTTCACACACACCCCCCCCCTTACTTTTTTTAAAGGTAAAGTGCAGGTTAATTTGTTTTATTTTTCCTTTATATTTTGTATTAATTATTTTTATGTATTTATTTTTTGGGGCTGTGGAACAAATAATTTGAGTTTCTATTATTTCTTATGTGGAAATTCGCTTTGATTTACAAGTGTTTTGAAATGAGAGCCCGCTTCTGGAACGAATTATGTTCATAATCCAAGGTTCCACTGTACTTCAATATGGAGTTGATCCTCCTTTTGCAGCTATAACAGCTTCCAATCATCTAGGAAGGCTGTCCACAAAATTTAAGAGTGTTCCTGATGGAAAATATGGAGTTGATCCTCCTTTTGCAGCTATAACAGCTTCCAATCATCTAGGAAGGCTGTCCACAAAATTTAGGAGTGTTCCTGATGGAAATTCATGCCTATTCATTCTGTAGAGCATTCAGAAGGTCAGGACCTGATGTTGGACGAAATGGCCGGCTCGCAATCTCTGTTCCAGTTCATCCCAAAGGTGCTCGATGTTGTTGAGGTCAGAGCTCTGTGTTAGGGCCAGTCAAGTTCTTCCACACCGAACTCATCAAACCATGTCTCTATAGTCCTTGATTTGTGTACTAGGGCAAAATCATGTTGGAATAGATAAGGGCCTTCAACAAACCATTTCCACAAAGTTGGAAGCATAGCATTGTCCAAGATGTCTTGATGCAGATGCTGAAGCATTAAGATTGTCCCTCACTGGGCCTGATATAGTGTATACGTATATACTGTAATTTGAAAAAAAAAATGTGCACTAACAATAACATCTTAGGATGATACAGACAGACAAAAATGCCTCACCAAAATTTAGCCAATTTGAGAACAATGGAGCAATACAGTAGAGGCAAGTCTGGCTAGTTACACTTTCCCTGAGGTTGTGTGGTAACCATGGACAATCAGGCAAGTTTGCTAAAGCAAAACCACAAATTATTCACTGTAAAAAAAAAAATGTAAAAAAAAAAAAACTTCACATTTTGTGAAAGGATAAATTATTCAGATTCAAAACTTAATTTATGTACAACTTTGATAAAATTAATTAAATGATGACATAAGAATATTTATTGACACCCCTAACAACTGTCTAACAGGTAATTATATTTTAACAAGTGTTCCGTAAGTAAGCTTAATCTAAGGTAACTAAAGAATAAGCCTAAGAATAAGTACCTGAAAACATGCTCATCAAGTGGGGATCAAATATTAGCTCTCTTATTGACGTGGTCTGTCATACTGAGCTGTCTTATCCAGACACTGGCATGTCATGAGGCACTTGAAAGAATAATTGTTGTGACTGTTGATTGACTTAGCGACTGGTAATGTGGGCAGCGACAATATAAATAGCAAGCGAACCCAAGTGCGTATAAAAAAAAAAAAACAATACAGAAACTTTATTCAGAGTGAGACATCTAGACATACAGTACATACTCACACAGACAAACAAGTCTGATCCTAACCAGATTTTATGCTTTTTGATAGCAATTACGGTTTACAGTTTTATGCTTTTGCTCGTCTCAGATTATACTATATGGAAGACAGATGTGTTGTAAGACTGAAAGACAGATTTCATAAAACTATTTCATATATGGAATTTTCCATTACTCACTTTGGACGCGATGATGTTATGGACGGGATTGATCTGTTTAACACTAGCAGGCCACTGTGTGTTTCTCTCTCTCTCTCTCTCTCTCTCTCTCTCTCTCTGTCTCGCTCTGTGTATCTGCTCCTGTCAGAGTTAGATGGTATACGTCAGCCTTGACTAGACACTGGCTTCAGTATATCACCCAGAGAAGCGGCTCACTGCAGATGCAACTGAACTGTCTAATTCCAGACAAACCTGACACCACTAGAACATGAGACTCTTACAAATTTCTCACATGACACACTTGTTTAAATGGCTAAATGATCAGTAAAACACGTGCTTGCTTTCATACGTACTGTATATGGGTCGAAGACAAAAACCGTGTGCGTCACTGGATGGTTCGATGAGAATGAAACGGATGTAAATCTTATGCTATGGCCATCGCAATCACCAGATCAGAACCAAACTGAACAGCGATGGGAGATTTTGGGCCAGTGTTTTACTCTCGTTCATCGTCTTTACTGGAGACTTAGAGCACGAGGTGGGGTACACTCTGGACGAGGTGCCAATTCATCACAGGGCACACACATACACACACTCATTCACACACTACGAGCAATTTGGGAACGGCAATTAGCCTAAATTGCATGTGGGAGGAAACCAGGGCACCAGGAGGAAACCCACCAAGCATAGGGAGAACTTGCAAACTCCATGCACACCAAACCCGAGGCTGGAACTGAACCAGATCCTGAACCAGGAGGTGCAAGACCACAGTGCTAACCATTAAGTATTTTATTATTATTAATAATTATTGATCATTATTTATTTCTTTTGCAAGAATGGTGTTTGTGCTTCAAGTACATTTCTAGTGGGTGCAGAAACAACACTAAGGTATACTAAAGTTGCCCTAGTGTCTCATTTAATATACTTACTGTTGTTGTTTTTTTACCTTTAATTGGTACCTTTAATCTGCATTGTAAAGCGATCATTATATGTTTACTTGTACCACTTTATGTTACTCTATATAACAAAAAAAAAGTAACTCCAGCATTCGTATATATGTTTACCTATAATACATTTTACTTACAGTGCTACTTAGAATAGGTTTTGTTTATTAGTGATATCCTTAAATTAGCATGAACTTCAGAATTGTCACTTCACTCATCAGTTCAAGTTGCTTTCTATAGTACGGGTCTGGGTCTCTCCCAAGAACATGTCAATAGATGGACGAGAGACTCTAAATTGCCACTAAGTGTGGACGAGTGTATGAAAGTTTGTAGTGTTCCCTCAAGGGATTATTCCCAAACGACACTTAAAGTTCCCCAGATATGATCCAGAACCTCCCTAGATTAGAATAAAACAGTTACTGAATGAATGAAGATGAGTGTTCGAGTGCTGTCACTCTACTATATGATATGCAATACCCAATGGTGAATGTGCGACAGAGCATACAGATGGCATGGTGTGAGTAAGCTATCTTGATCCAAAATGTTTATTATTGGGCTCTTTTAACTCCCTACCTCTCATGCCCTTTGTTGTTTACAGGTAAGCAACTTCTGGATTCCTCTAGGCTATGCGGCCTCTGAACCTCAGCTCTCATTCACTGTTCGCTCTCTCTCTCACTCGCTCGCTCGCTCACTCTCTTTGGGCAAGGTCAGCCCTCTGTAATGTGTTCACCTCCACGCCTTGCTCATTATCCTCAATAGCAAGTGATGGATCTGTTGGAGAGGTAGAGAGGAGAGAGAGAGAGAGAGAATATAAGGGAGTGGTAGAAAGAAGGAGAAGCATCGCTGACATTTATCTCTACTTGTAGCCTTCCGAGTTTAAATCAACCTATCACTCCTTTGCTGAACGCTTAGTACAGGGGAACAGACCTCAGGCTGCTGCCACCGCTCACAGCCCAATCTGTCCAGCTGGATTTTTATTGATTATCGTATTAGGGGGAATTGGATAGATGCCTCAGCGTGCACAAACACACACTGGCATGGACATAAACGACACTTAAACATTTTACTTCACTGCCGTTTTCACCCCCACCCCTGAACTAAATTATTCAGATGACACAGTATTTGATTTAGTATCCTGCCTGTCTTCTGAACCACCACCACCACCACCACCACCACTCCACCCCAACCTCCGCCCCTTCTCTTTTTTAGACATTTCATTATGTTGTATGACTTTAGACCCACTGGCTGGAAAATGACAATTATTTTGCTCCAGCAGCTTGCTATTAAAAGACCAAAAGAATACATTCAGTATACGTGTGTGGATGGCCACCATGAGGACTGCATGCAAACAGACTCACACACACACACACATACATGCACAAACGCAAAACTCAGCACAACTGATGTGCTGCGGCTCGATGAGGGCACGTGACGAATCATCCCGTTTGGAAAGAGGACAGAAAAAGATCAGTCATAGGAAAGTAATGCTTTTTAAATGTACCTGGCTACCTTTAGCAGCCCATGTTAGTGAATTAAGTCAGTATCTAATGGCGCTCTGTTTGGCCTTTCCATAAATTCCACAAATACGTATGAGAACAAGAGAAACATACAACCAGCTAATAGAAACGAATGAACTAGTCAACCATAAATATTGCTGTGAGAGATAGGCTTTTTCTGATTGGAAAGGGCATCTGCTATCTGCAATATTGATAATAGTTTTCAAATTTCATCTGCTTTTGTTTGCATTCTGGGCTGCCTGTTTAAACACACAGGGAATTATAATGAGACCAAACATTATCTCTCAGTTGTTCTAGGCTGAACATATAACTTTATCAGAAGAATGATTTCAGCTCTTTGGCTGAGCTGTATCTTTTCCATTAAAGCCTGGATATCAGGCAGTGAGACTGAAGCACTCATATACACTCATCCAGCAGTGCAAAGGGTCCCCTTTTTCACTTTAAAGCTATTTTGTGTATATACTTTACGCTGTGTAAGGAATGAAGAAGAAAAAAAACTCTGGATCTTTGTGTTTTCTCCAAATAACTAATTTGCATTTGCATTGTGCATATTTAAACGTTTACTCTCCTAACACCGAATGCATGACACACAAGTTCTCGTTTGCCCAGTTATCAACAAAATCTATTAGGTCAATTAAATCAATATCCATCAAGGAAGAAATCAAGCATATCCATGAAGATCAAGATGCACCACTTGTGAAAACCAATCCTGCCAGTAATAATGTACAAATGAGAAACTGTGAACATTGCCTAAATCCAGTATAAACAAGCTTGTGTTCTTCCAAATGCTACGGAAAATCTTGGACGTTTTCCTTCACAATTGCCTCTGAAACAAGTCCATCAGTCTAAGATCTATGATTAAGCAGGAAATCCAGGTTGTGATGATTCGGCCACATAGTAGCAGCTGGCTACTATAGACGCTTCTCTGGAGATACTGTAGCATCCCACCCAGTGTACGTAGAGCGCAGCGATCAGCACTAGAAAGGACAACCTGAGCAATAAGAAACTCCCTTGATTTCCAAGCATGAAAATGTACTGTCTGAAATCACCCATAGTATCATCTCTGAGGAGGTCACGAGCAAGGAAGCAAAAGAAAAAGGAAGTCAACCACACACACACAGTACACACAATTCCATTCCTCTTTTATGTGCGCACAGTCTCCTTTCCGTTCCACGCACAGCAAATTGCCAGCTCTTCTCACTGAGTACCACTCTAAAGGCTGGTTTAAAGAGACTAAGAGACAGCATGACACACTCCGACACTTGTCCTCCAGCCCTGAGCTGTTGTAGACCCATTAGATCAGGCCTGTGGCACGTCCCCTGGAGCTCAGCTTTATCTGGAGCTGTCGACGCCTAAGTGGATGCCACACAGCCTGGGGCGATAGCAGCCTCACGGATTCAACTGTACATAGAGGCTGTTAAGAAAGCACAGGGATGAGCCATGGCTGAGGTGCTTTCCCACCATATGAGTAAGAATAATAAGGATAGTAAAAAGAGTTGAAGCACACAGAAAGAAAGGAAGAATAAATGTGTAGGTTCTTATGAAAAAAAATAAATTATAGGAAAATCTCCTTTACTGTACCTGACCATAGACATTCATAACTTTTCAAACAAGAGTGTTAATTTTCGTATGGGCTCCTGAGTGATGCAGCAGAAAATAATCCGGAAACCACGAGGTGGTTTAAACCCCAGCTCAAGTCTAGGGAGCAGACTGGCCTTGCACTCAGAGGAGAGGGGTGCCACATTTGAACTCTCATTTCCATCATATGGACACTTACCCACCATGCAAGCCCATGCCCACTTTCCTCCCATACACTAACGGTGTGTGAGCAGCAGTTTGAAAGGGTGTGGTCAGTGCCCACATGTCTCAGAGGAAGCATGAGACCACCTTCACTTTCCCAGGGTGGCGGCTGTCACCTTATTTTCAGTTGGATTTTACTGTATTTGTACAAAAAGCTCTATCCAGTAACCTGGAGAACGTCTGGAGACCTTGCACAGTTTTGAAGAAAGCGTTAATGTTGTTTATGATGGTAAGTCAAAAATTAACCACACTCTGTCTTTAAATTTTCTTTTCATTCATTTTTAGAAAATACAAATACGTACATAAATTTTGTGACATAATATCCTTGCTTTTTAACACATTTGTCCATCTGTCAATGAGCTTTCATATTTCAGGCTGAGCAGCGAGCCACAAATGCACCAATGTCTTTATTTTCTTTATCAAAAGTGAATCTTTATCCTTGGAGGGCTGTTTTTAAGGGGTCCAAACAGGTAAAAGTCAGATGGAGCGAGATCAAGATCAGGAGCAAAACACAGGGGAGATGCTGTGACCCTTAAAGCTCAAAGCATTTTAGCCATCATTATTTGTTTTGCTGTTTTTTTTTAAGTAAACATATATACGGCTCAAGATTGTGCAGTATAAAATGACATTTTTTTTTCAGCACTAAAAAGGCAATATGGTGAACTTCATTTTAGTTCATTTTAACCGGCTACCCAAACATGACTGAGCAAAAAAAAAATTTTAATAGGTCATATAGGAAAAGAAATGGCACAGATACACATCATCACGTCTTTCATTGTTGTTTTCAGCTATTTCTATGACCCAAGAATAATAAAAATAATATGCTCATTTTGAGAGTTCCACATGTTGTAACGTTCTTCCCATATTACAGTAGTGGTAAAATTTATCTTTTATAAAAGTAACAATAACTTTTGTTCTACCTGACATATCCAAAAAAACAAATACACAGTTTGAAGTCTGAAGCCTCTCTGTTAACACACACCAGCAAGGCTTCCATACAATCACTTAAAAAAAAAAAAAAATTTATATCCTGATAATGTTCCAATACTGGTCCTTGAGAATTCCAGAAAACTGTAAGCATCAATTTTCCAGCTGAAGGTTGACTTTTGAACTTTTTCTCGGTTGGTAATTGAGGATGTTTACGTTCCATACTCCGCCGTTTACTCTCAGACTCGTAGTGATGAATCTATGTCTCATCACCCGTAATGATTCTCTTTCATTCAACCTTTCACCTTCCTTTGAGTATTGGTCCAAATTTTGCTTGCAGATATACAAATACTTCTGTTTATGCTCTTCTGTGAGTTGTTTCAGCACCAGGTACAGTACACCCTCAGACCGCAACAAAAAAAAATATCACAGCACGCTGCTTTTCTATTGTGCAAATCACAATTGGGAATCCATTTTTGCTTGCACCGCTAATACAAATGAACTGATGTAACACCTTCACCCCTGCGCAGCAGTGACTGGGTAGCCTTACAGTAAAAGGAAAGTGCTGATAAGATATAAATATAACTGAAGTGCGGATAATTTTTGACTCACCCTTGTAATTGTACATGCTTTATAATAAATATATGATTCAATTTCCATTAAATAAATGTCTAGAAATTTTTGTGAATGTTGTAAATAATGGTTCTTATAAAGGAAAAAAAAAATTCACCATTGCTCAGAAATAAAATCCGAGTCAGACTTTTAAAGAAACCGGAATCGAGTGAGAAAATTAAAACTTATGTCAGAATCAGCACTTTATAACAGCTTGGGGTTTTGTCACTTGGATAAAATTGCTTGCCAAGTGAATAAATACAAACTGAAAGAAAAGTGTTCACCATATTCAAACTCTTCCGATGATCCCACAGCGATCTGCGGCTGAAAGACTAGAGCGCAGACACGGGTGTATGTGGTGTATGTGGTGTGTGTGTGTGTGTGTGTGTGTGTTGGGGGGTTTGCATGCCATACCCGCTCTCAAAAGTGTGGCATAATGAGTAATATTGCCACCTCATTGCTCTGACTGTGTGTGAATGGTTCACTGCAACACTCAGGCTTCCCATTCAGGGTGTATTCCCATATCATGCACAGTGTTCCTGCGGTAGGCTCCAGATCCACCCTGACTAGGCTAAGGCAGTTACAGAAGATGAATGCATGAAGGAATGCTCAGAAGGACAAAAGGAGCAGAAAGAATTGCAATAAATTACATGTCAGCAGTTGATTTCATCTCACTTAACCATCTCACTGGCATCTCACTTCTAGCCACCGGCTTCCATGCAGGACATTCGAAAAACAAACTTTACAGAGCTTAGTGCAAACACACACAACTCCATCTCTGGATACATAACAGCAGTAGTTCTTGATTCCAGCAGCTTTATCGCAGCTCTGGCAAACAGGGCAATGCCCCGAGCCAGAAGAACCCAGCCAGGATCTTCACTGTTTACCCATGGCTCTCACAAGAGTCCTCCTGCCACAGCCACCACCATCTCAACCAGCTGGGGCTTCAGATAATACACCGTAACACCACTGAGGCTGGGAGAATGCGTACGTGCATACTCAAAGTTGATTTCATGAGTAAATTGGCTAATGATTTTTTGGGGAAAACTATAAAATGGAGTCCCAAATAAAGGTCATTACAGCAATATGATTACCACACAGTTGAATGAATCACTGCTTAAGAGTGTAATGACTGTTCTATATACAGTACCATTATACTGAAATATGTTCGAGAAGTCGTGCATGCTCTTGGATAAAAGCATAAAATTACATTAACTGAAAAAGGCTATAATGGTAAATCTTTAGTTTACCAACCTTTAGCTCATTGATTTATTATATTCAGTGTAAGAGCTACACAAAGACAATCAAGAAGCTGTGGGTGTAACTTCTCTCTCAGGTTACTCTTTCCATACTGTTCGACCATGATGCGATCTGATATGTGTGTAATGCAGCAGCCTGACACCTGGATAACACGACAGAAGCATTCTTCAAAACAGCAACAATAAGGATATTTCCATCTCACTATTAAGTTGAAGTCATTCAAAGAAACTCCATCATGCATGTCGATTATAACCTAATGTTCGAAATCACGCAAGACTGCCTTTCCTTCCTCTTCCTACCGGTGCCCCATGGGAGACGTCAACTATGAAGGACGGTGACGTCCGTGACAATCGTCCAGATGTCTTTGTCGCGTGTCGATGGGAGATGGAGTCCAGAGTGTCCATCCCTAGTGATGTCTGTCATGCGGGATTGTGAAGTTTGCGGGCTGACAAGTGGTGCTTGAATGAAGGGCTGAGTGTCGAGGGGGACAGAAGAGGTGGACATGGGCATCTTGTTAGAAGCATAACAGGAAGAAGTGGCAGCAGCAAAAAAAGTTCCATCAAAGAAAAAGTAACTCAAGTGATCTGACTGATTAGAGAAAAACTATGGGAACTGCATTGGCATAAATGTAAATATTATGTGGTTAATATTTGGAATTAAATATTATAATAAGCACACTTACAGTATGCATTTTTGACTTAGCTCGGAATTATGGTACTTTTGACTTCTGTGCATTCAAGCTACAGAAAACACGTTCACTTCCGTGTTCGTCAAGCTAGTTAATCTTAGTCATTGGTGAGTTATTTACTGTACCACCTTAAACCAGCAACATATGTAGATTTATAGATTTAGCAAGATTGAGCTTAAGCATTCTCATCCTCTATACCATGTATCCTGTTCAGGGTCGCAGGATGCCTAGAGCCTATCCCAGGGCACGAGACGGGGTACACCCTGGGACACACTCACTTACACACTACGGGCAATTTCGAAATGTCTTTTAGCGGCACGTCTTTGGGAAAGAAAACCCACCAGGCACAGGGAGAACATGCAAACTCCACGCATGACCCACGCAAGGCCACAGTGTTATCCACTTCACCACTGTTCCACCTGAAGCAATTCTAAAGCAATTGCTATTATGTAGAGCATAACCTATTTAAAAGCGCTATGATGCCATGTGCTGAACTTGGGGTTGTAGAAAGCTTCCTGACATTCCAAGTCGGGAATATGAATTAACGAGGAGTTTTTTCTTTGATTTCGGGTCAGTCTGCGGTGAGAAATTCTGAGTTATAAGCTAGAATTATTACATAAATAAATAACACCTGTAGGAAATGGCATTGTTGAAACATTTTATGAACTAAAATCAAGGCCCTCCCTTGACCTTAATTTCCATAAATCTACATTACATTCAGAGTCAGACACTGCTCTCGAAACGCCCCAATCCTGCTAGCACTCTAAGTATGTGGTGGTTTGCTTAAGCACACAGGACCAATCAAGCCTCTGATTACCTCAATGGGCTAATTAAGGCTCATTAGGCCCTAAGCCCCAACACCTGCATGCCCTCCACAACCCAAACACAGGGCCAGGGCTTCTCTCTCTCCTGCTCCGCCTGGCTCATGGAGTCAGCACTGGCCCCAGCCTCACAAGCAAAAAGACAAAAAAAAAACCACCCATCTGCTTTTGTTCCCTGCCCTTCACACTCAAGCATAAGAATCTCTTCAATTACACAGAAGACGAAGGACTGGTAGAGTGCCTGGCAAAAATGAATGTGCCACACTAAACAGGCTTTATGAGGGCTGCAGATTGCAGAAAGCCCTACTGCTGCTGCTGCTGCTGCTGACTCCATCAGCTTGGGAAACATCGCTGACCTGCCAGTGACAAACACACGAGCCCACTGGTGTACGCTATAGTTAGTTATGACATGCCACCTTTTATACTCCTTTTGTACAGAAGCACACACATCCAGTATGTAGTGCTATCTGTGTAGAGATTCAACTTTTTATTTATTGTTTAAGCATGCATTTAAACCGTCTTTTAGTTAAACAAAAGCATATGGCTGTTTAAGCTTAGATATAATTATCTTAAAGCACGACCACGCTGCAAATCGACGCTCGTAAATCTGTTCCCAACCACACAGCAGTCACTGGCACAGCATCCAGACAGCGTCGATTTTCTAAAAATATATTTTGACAGAGGGAGAGCAAATAGAATATGAAATCTAAACCTCCTGCAATGAGGATAAGCCCCCCAAAAATGTTTATAAAAAATAATCACCGGGACAACACACGCACACAGTGTTTACACTGACGCCAATGCCCGCACTGGCCCCTGTCTCTGACAAACACACGAGCAGGAGGGGTGCAGGGGCAGCAAAAAACAGGAAATATCTTTTGCATATTATTTTAAGTAACTGTTCAAATTTCATTTCAGCATGGTAATCTACAAAACAAATATGTAGCAGCACTTTTTTTTTTTTTTTTTTTTTTTTTAAAGGAGGCTCTGCTTCAATTTCCTATTGTATGGCGCGACGTGTGTTTATTCTTTGTGTCTGTTTGAATTGATTTGCACAGCTCGGCAGACAGGGGCTGAATGCTGCGACTAAGAATCCATCATCTCATATGATCTGATAGTTCTGCAGTATTAGATTGATTTTTCTCTCTCCTCTCCTCTTGCTTTCTTTCCCTTCCTCCAATTGTTAACAAACAAGGCTTGTTACCTCCCTCAACGTCTCCTGAAAAAGCACAAGAGTCATTGCTGGTTTGAAATGGCTGTACCACTGATACTTTCGCGGAGGAAGAGGTCAGATTCCTTTATTTATTTATTTATTTATTTATTTATTTTTCTACAGTGAAACCGTGGATAAAATAAAAATAAGTCACTGGTTACTATATCTGCATGCAATGTAGAACGGTTTTATTCATGCACTTATTAAACACCATCAGGTTGATATTCCCTAATACAGGGAGGCTTATATTATGCAAACAGGAAGTGCAGGTCCGCGCGATTGAGTAATCGCTAAACTTTCTACTTAACAGAACCCAAATGGCCCTCTTGTAATGACTTCACTTAATACATCCAGCTCATCTGCATATTCCTACAGGATTTGGTGTGACGAGAGTTTGAACAACCGCGAGAATGAAGATGAGAGGAGGCTTAAGTTTACGGAGAGTTATCCTAAGACTCTTATCACCTCCTGAGCACTGAGGCAAGATCTCAAGATCTCTCTCTCTCTCTCTTTCTCTCCCTCCTTCTATGTCTTACTGAACAGAAATTTAAAAAAAACACCTGTCAGGGATTTAAAGCTAATGCTGAGCTGGTAGCCAGAAAAACCATCACCTCTTTGGCAGAAGTATAGGAAGAGGAAGGAGTAAAGAATAAAAATTTTTTATATCTTTTGAAAGCTCCGAGATCCACTCATCGTTTTTCTTCTTCCAGTAAAGTAAGGCGGCAAACTCTAAATGCAGGTATAAGCCCCATTTCCAACATACCTGGGGCTTCTATTTTAAGCCCTCCTTAGCACATGGCATGTCAGACAAGCCCCAAATCCCCTCTAATACTAGTTACCTCCGAAACATAGATCTTACTGTTTGGCTTTTAGCTCAGACAAGTTATTTCCCACTCCCTTTGAAATAATAAAAAAATAAATCGGAGTGTTCTGACACCAACTTTACGTTCCGAGCGTATTAATGCTGGGGGATCGGTCTTAACAGTACCTGGATTTTTTTTTTTCTTTTAATACGAGCGATAAGCCAAATTAATACGAATTCACTAGGGCCAGTTTAAATGCTTCTTGTTATCCAAAGCCCTGAGCTCTCGCAACTTATCAAGCAGCCACTGATAGCCTTTAAACTACCAAGGTGCAGTCCTTTAATTAAAACTAGTAACAGTCCCTTCGGAGATGAGGAAAGGAAATGGAGAGGGACGGACTGCGTAATTTATCATGTGTGCATTAAACAGAAAGTGGGGGAAAAAGATTTGAGCAACTAAAGCTAATACGCCCTAAAATGATGTTTGAGGAGCATTTCCGAATGTGCCTGGAGAATAACGCTGGATCTTTCCGATGACGATGCCCTGTGATATATGGCCTGCACTAAGCACTGAAATATTATATTCTGGGTGTGTGTGTGTGTGTATATATATATATATATTTTTTTTTTTTCTCCCCCCAATGTGACCAAGCTTCCTCTGAAAAAGTGACACCAAATTAAAATGGATGTGTACCCTTGTTTTGTGCTATTGAACATTGAGATATATATCTTTATAATATCCTCTATATTTTATCAATAATAAAAAGCAGGCCGTGCCACATTTTCACTGGAACACTTAGCTAACCCAGAGAACAGGCAGCCACGGCAAGCCGAGTAAATCAATCTGAGTTATATTGCTTTAAACTTAATGCAATGTACCAGGCGCCTCCATAGCTATTCTAATGTTCATTTGCATACCGGGGACATAGACACACACTCGCACATGCATAACTACATATCCCTAGACATACACACATCTATAAACACAGAGTCACACTTAAACACACAAACATGAATGCACACACTCAGCATGCACACATCCACACACACTAAAAGTCTATTGAGTATTTCTTTTTTTTTTCCCTTGCCAAGGCACTTTTTCTCCTAGTCAGAGGATAATACAATTCCTTTTTTCTTATTTCCTTACAATACATCATTCAGTTCTGCCTTTTGCCTGCATGAAATTCATTTTCTAATGGAAATATTTGTTTTGTAAATCAAATATGTATTATGCACAGAATGCAAAGCACAAATTAAATTATGTTAATGAAATGAAAGAGATATGAAATGCATATTTCATGGACAAAACATAACCCCAGCGAACAGCCATTTCTTGATAAAATCTTTAAACACAATCTCATTCGGAGAAAGACATATTGCTAAGGCAGATAGCACCTCATTAAAATGGTCTCCTTTAATATCAGTGCTTAGTATATATAGGATTGTAAATAACCACTGGGGACGAGGAACCAATAATGAAATACTGTCTTTAATAGCTTGCCATTGATGTCAGCATAAAAAGTGTGGTAGAGGAATATTGGAAATTGGGTGCGCATGCATACACAGACACACAGACACACACACACACACATATAGTCAAAAGCTGTAAATGATTGCAAATTTAAATAGAGCTGACTAAGGCAAAGATGATATAGATATTAGTAATAAGCAGAAAATTATGCTGATCGTACATAATTTGACAGAAAAAAACACACACTGTTTTAAATTTTATATTGGTTACACTTAATGAATAATAGATTCAGTGGCTGTTGTTGTGCAGACCATGATGTTAATAAAAGCATAAGGGAAGCTGACCTTTCTGCCCAACTGCCTAGCAAATGAACTAGGCTGGCTTTTCAGCAGAAATATGTATATGGCAATAAATATACAAAAGGGAGACACACGAGAGAAAGAGAGAGCGAGAGAGAGAGAGAGAGAGAGAGAGACAGAGAGAGAGAGGCTGATTTGATAGCAATAGGAGAGAGGGCAAGTGTACCTGACCTGGCTTATTCTCACTGAGGCTAAATAACTTAATTGTTCCATAATATGCAATTACCAGCTGCTCAAAATAAAGCATGAATTTAAACCCAAATAGTATCCAGCTGAGGTCTATGTTTTTGTCCTCTTCTGTTTTCACTTCCTGTGAAAATGACTGACACCATAAAAATAGATGATTCATTGAATTTCAGTGTTAAATAAATCAGAAAACCCTTTAGGTACTTTAAGCTAAAAAAGGGCAGAAAATATATAGTCACTGTGAGGTCACTCAGGTCCTTTAACATCACATAGCAGCCTGGATAATGGCCGTTGTACCTCAGGGTTCAATACTAAGTCCTATTAAATGAGCTCTCGCTAGATGTTCTTTGGTAGTTTTCTTTAAAAAAATCTTGATTAAATCCTGGAACCTGAGAATTAGTATGGTCATATATCATAATCAACATATTTTTAATCTTTGCAGTGATAAGGGCATGAGGGGGAAAAGCTTTCAATGTCATTCTAAAGGCTTTATCCAGTACAAATAATCTGATTAACAGATTTTAATTGTGTTTTCAATAATTGTCTTTCTGCATCTCTTTAGCCAAGGGGAGGCGGGGAAGCTGGTGGGGAGCCGAGAGACAGATTGAGGGAACAATATGAGTGTCTGTGTGAGTGTGTGTGTGTGTGTGTGTGAGAGAGAGAGAGAGAGAGAGAGAGCTGCTTAAATAGACTGTTTTGAAGCAAAGGTCCAAATGACTAGAAGAAAGAAAACCTGGAGAAAAAGGTCAGCACATAATCTCATCACCTTAGCTGCACATTACACACCTAATTTCACCCCCCTTCACAGACACACACACACGTGCACCCCACAAGTCTCCTCTGCTCACACTGGCAGGATCCTTCATGCCAACACGCCTCACTAGAGCAAGCATGTCCAGGAGACAGGTCAGAGCATGCATCTGGAAACATCATGGCTGCAGTCTCGACAACAACGATCAATGGTGTTATTAGGCTCCAGATCCATTTCACAATAGCATTAGGCATATTGCTATTCAATGCAGACGTCTGACATGGGCCACTGGCTTAAGAAAAAGCATATCCTTTTTGATGCAAATCAAATTTTCTTGGGTATTGTGTACAGAGTCAGAGGCAGGTCCACAAAGCATATAGATGTGGGTCAATGGGAAGGTCATGCTTTTTACAATGACACTGTATCCCACTAAACTTTGCATCACAAAGCATCGCATATACAAGATCTGCAACTTAAAATTGGTAATTGTTGCTGATAATACAAATTTAACTTTTTGCACAGCTTTCAATATGGAAACAGTGGACTTATATATGTATCTTATATACAATCTTTAAACAACGACTTAAGACATATCTGTTTCTTCAGTACTTAGACTAATCCCCCCCCCACCCAAATCCATTCCCAACAGTGTTTGACTGATGTCACTTAGTCAGTAACCTGGTAACCAAGTGTAAGGCTATCCAATGACGGAAACTTCAAAGCACTTTTTGTAAGTCGCTCTGGATAAGAGCATCTGCCAAATGCATAAATGTAAATTCAATTCAATTCAATTCAATTTTATGTGTATAGCGCTTTTAACAATTGACATTGTTGCAAAGCAGCTTTACACAATCAAAAGAATTATTTAAGTTTGTATGAG
>JAOVVA010000037.1:7614899-7647400 GCA_028565275.1 Leiocassis micropogon | reverse complement strand
GTATAATCAACATCCGTGCACGCATGTACTGTTTACTATAACACTGTGACCACGTGTGTGTGCGTAAAACATATTTTGTTTTGTGTTTGTAACCGTGTGTGTACAGCGCGCATGTACTGTTTATTATAGCACACCTGTGTGTGCGCGAGTAAAGCAAAAGAAAGTCTCATTAGAGAGGTTAAAGATCCCTTTTCTCCCTCTCTGTTTCAGCCTGTCGTTATGTGCGTGCACGCACGTAATTTGACACCGTTCCCCTTTCAAACACACACTCTCGCCTTTGTTTTGGAATACGAGCCCAATTCCGGAACTAATTAAGCCTCATAATCCAAGGTTCCACTGTACGTATGTGCAAATGTGCAAACAAGAGCAACAGCACGACACAATGCAATATGGTTGATACGGTTGGCTTTCACATTTGATTCGAGTCGTACGCTGATCCGCCCAGGGCACAATACGGAGTGTTACTCACTTTTGGGTCAAGTGTACCGGGTTCTGTGCTTTATCTCATAGAGAGAGTTAGCTTTTACCCTCGCCAGCAGGTAGCTGTTGTATGATAGGTAGGAAGTGAGAGAAAATGGGGGGAAAAAATATCTTACTATAAAGACATTATAAAGACACTATAAGGACACAATGAGGACACTATATCTTCTTGTGACTTGTACACTACACTCCATGGTCCATTCATATAATATTATCCATTCTCTTTATAATATATAATAAATATACAGCTGTGGTTTACAGACATGAACATGAATGTCAGGGCAATTTTCGGCTTCCATTGATTACTTTGAACTTGTCTTTTTTCTGGGGAAGAATGATTGCTCATGATACATCTTAAACAACAAACACAATTTTTAATTATACATAGGGTCGAAAATTAATTCGAAAATCTTGTGCACCAAATTCTTGGCGGTTATACAACCATTCAGCCTCAGAAAAAGAAAACACTGCATTCACGTTTATCATGAGTCCATACAAACTTTCGGCCGTAACGGTATTCAAATTGTTAATTGTCCTCCCATTGCAAACATACACGCTTAAATGTCGTCGACCCGCACACGCCCACGTCTACACACATGGTTACATATATCACACCATGACACATGTTGAGTCACGGTTTGAAACGCACACACACAGAGTGACTGGCAGGACACCCACGCATGCCTGGCAGGGGAGCGGAGTGTTAAATGTGGGAAGTCCTGACGACGGAAGACCTCCAGCGGACGAAAAAGAAACCTCCAGGATGGAGCCAAGGCGGGCGAAAGCAACATCGTCGTCATCCCTCCGCAACAGGGAGAAAGCAGCATGGCCGCTTTCTCCCAGCGGCTGGTGAGCAGGGACAACACGGCCCGAGCCATCTGCTGCGGATCCCGTTAATATTTCTAATGATGTCGCCATATGCGTGACATAACAGCTTATAAGCATTAGCAGAAGAGTCGTGCTAAGAGTTGTGACACGCGGGGATGTAAATCTGTGCCGTATCACGGTTGGCACTTTAGTGTGGCGCCACATATTATAACGCTATGCACCATGGACTACAATGACATGCTTATGAGAGTAAACGGCAGGCTTTATGGCAAGTAATTCGGATTAGGTGTAAAACACAAGGTCACTCGTCATTCTGGCTTTCAGGTGCGGTTTAAGAGTTGTAGCTTTTACCTGTGCTGCATGGCAGATCAGATGGCTCAGACAGACGTAAATAAATATCACCAACAGGACAGCACCATAAATCAATCTCAAGTTTTTTTTTTTCAAGTTTTTTATTTCTTCTTCTTCTCAGCTCTGAATCCTGCTACATACATCCTTATTCTCTCTCTCTCTGTCTGTTTCTCCCAACCACACACAGACACTGAGGGTGGAGCAGATGATGTTTAGCTCTGGTAATTTGAATATATTTTTGGGTCAATCGTGCGCTCGAGAGAGACACTTCCACGCCTTCCATGTGCAGAACAATTTAAATTTTTCATACTCCATTTAAATATATGGGCCACCCTGTTAGCAATCTCACAATGCCAAAAGCTCCTCTGATTTATGAGAGCGAAACAAAAGCCTGGCATCCAGCGCTCATATCTGCTCTTACCTCCCCTGCCTGGTGTTATCTTTAAACCATTTCACCTTAAGAAAGAATCAATAAAAACAATTATGAGAGCCAGAGGAGCCCACCGATTGCACACGGCTCACTCGTTCTGTGTCTCTGCTATTTTCATTCTCTCTATTTATTCCTTCTCTCTCTCCTTCCCTCTTCCTCCCATCCTCTTTTTCTCCTTGGCGACTCACAGGGTATGGCATAATATTTAATTACGCTTTATAATTTATGCAGGTTATCAAACTTGTGAGAGCATCATCTTATGTACATTGTGCAAATTGCTTTTTTTCCCCCCTATCCTTTTTTTTTTTTTTTTTTGCTGGGGTTGGGGTGTGTTTAGAGCAGGGTGGGGGATGGATTTTTTTTTTTTTTTTTTTTTGCAGGCATAGACAAAGATATTGAAGTCGGGTGCAAATGTGAAATGAATAAACAGGTTGGATCTCTTCTTCAAGGGCCTAAATGAGATCTGTAGGAAATAATTTAAACCAGCGATAGGACCATTCATCATGAGGAGAAAAAGAAAGAGAGAGCAAGAGAGTGGTGCCCCTGGCCCTGGCGGCTGCAGCCAGCATTCTGCCACCATGAAAGAGCCATTACACTCAGAGAGAGAGAGAGAGATCTGTCTGTGTATCCTCTCATCCTCTCATGATGAAGAAAGACTGAATAAATGCATCTTTGAATGAAGGTAAACTGCAGTTTTTAACGGAAATAATACAAGAAAAATAAATCCAGAGGAATTCAAATTCGCTCGACGTTTGGCATCATTATGCAAATGTTTAAGGCCTGGAAGAGAACTAGACAATGACCCGCATCTACATAAAAAGTTAAAAGCAAAATATTTTCACCTTAACACACGACCTTAACACACATCAACCGGAGAGGTAACCGAAATGCAACTTTGTTCAAAGCACACATATAACTCAATATGCTTGTCAAACTGCCACTGGTGTGTTTGTGTTCGTGTGTGTGTGTGTGTGCGTGTGCTTGTGTATGAATGGTGCACCTGCGTCCATGTTTCATAGCAACCACAGCTGTTTCTGTCCAGACCAGGTGTGTCGGATTCAGGAGGCTCTATCATTAGCAATGCTAATGATGCGCATCTCCATACCTCACTATATAATTAGGGATAAAGTTGACGTGCAGTAGGCAGCAGCCTTTTGCACTTTACTATGGAGTGTGTGCATGTGTGTGTGTGTGTGTGTGTGTGTGTGTGTGTGTGTGTGTGTGAGTGAGAGAGAGAGACGCTGCTATCACAGGGAAACAGCCTCGTATTTCCCGACACAACTTTTTCCGTAAAAAGGGAAAAGAAAAATGCTTCCTGTTTGTCATGATTTAGCCACCTTGGTGCACTTTTTTAGTTTGATGTGTAGGTGTAGGAAGGTAGGCGTTTCAGCTTTCAAAGAGAAAAAGAAAGAAAAAAAAAACTACTGTAGAAAGTTGTTGTTTTTTTTAAAGGACTTTTCCTGTCGAATGCTTTCTTTACCTGGAAGCAGCACATAAAGTAATTAGTGGTAGAGTAAGGTATTACATGCTAAACTACAGTATACACACACCCTTGTAAAGTATTCATTTTCAATTTCATAACAGTACCTGTGAAAGTAAGATGAGTTGCCTCATAATAATAAATATTATTTCCACTAACTACTCAGAATTCAGTACAGTACAGCATATCCCATGGACACTGGGTGTAACTGGTCGCGAAAACTCCCTGGCTGGGACGCCAGTCCATCATAGGGAACATTTATACACGCGTTCACACTTGAAGCAGCCAATCAACCCGCTGTCAGTTTTTTGGGAGGCGGAGGAACCCCAGAGGAATCCCTACAGTACTGTACGTGGACGTAGAAATTTAAGATTTTTCCGATTAAGGACCAAACCCTGGAGCTGTGAGGAACCAACCAACACCTGCTGCACCACCATGGGGTCGTCTTAAAAACAGCCCACAATAATATGACAGTAAGCCTGTGTGAATTTTGCCCAAAATTTTAGCAATGTGTGTGAATGTATGTGTGAGTGTGTGTGTGTGTGTGTGTGTGTGTGTGTGTGTCACTGTGACTCTAGGGCAGCCTGGTGTCTGGGGTTTTTAAATGTCAATGACCTGAGGGCCCGGCTCTCGCACTGACATTCCGAAAGCACACACACACACATCTGCACGCACACACACACACATCTGCACACACACACACGCATCAGTCAGACCTTCTGATACTGCTCAGTGCCTGATAACACTCCTTCATTCATCACGCTAATGAATCACACCAAATTCATCATCTATCTCGATGCACCTTTAGCACAGGATGTACAGCGTCCCTCTTTCAGGAGAGACTGCTTCTTTGTGCGTCCGGCTTTTGCTCCAGTCTGCTAGATGTCACATGTGTGTGTCTGCGTTGTAAAACTGGACAGGTTTCTTCTATGTGTCATAATCCGTTGGCTGATACCCATCACTCCCTGGCAGCAACACTTCGGTGGTTTCGGTGGGCGGGGCTAATACGCGATAGAAAAACGTGCGCGTTTGGGTGTGTGCAAGAAAAGCTGCAAGCTTTCTGTATTGAGGACTTTTCATTTGCGTGCCGGAAAAAAAAAAAAAAAAACAGTGACAGCTAGAACAGGAGAAAAAGCATCGGGGCAATAAAGCAGCATCGTGATGAAACCTGGCAAATGAGAATACGACGTAAAACAGCATGAGCACACAGCTAGGGATGACATCTTAGCGAGACTAACCGGGCCCAGTTTACCTTTATTTATAATCCTTTGCATGCATAAAAGAGACAGAGAGAAAAGATTAAGAGAATGATAAAAAGAGAAACACCTCTTTATTCCTTTTCACTTTTCGGTTGAAATCTGATGTTTAACACGCTGTAAAGGGTTATGTGTGGAAAAAAGGGCATACTGTAATAAGATGGACTGGAAGCCAGTACATTACTGGGAAAGAGGATGATGGACTTGTTGCACAGTTTTTGAAGCAAATGAGTGAAAACAAAAGCGCAACAGATAAGAGGAAATTGCAAAGCATGAAAACCATAAATAAATGGAATTCTCACTCAACTCAACTCAACTCAACTTTATTTGTATAGCACTATAACAGCAAGAATGCCCCAAAGTGCTTCACATAAATAATAAAATAATATAAAAAGACATAATTAAAATCTCCTCACACACATATATAATCAAACACAATATATAAAATCAACATCTCATGGTGGTTTAAACATGTGAGTTTTAAGATGGGACTTGAACACCCTCAGTGATGTGGCCTCACGAATAGTAAGAGTAGGTCATTCCACAATTTGGGTGCCGCTACAGAGAACGCCCGATCACCCCTAAGCTTGCATTTGGTTTTAGGTACAGTCAGCAAAAGTTAATCTGATGATCCGAGAGACAGGGGTGGGGCATAGGGCTGAAGCAGATCCGAGAGGTAGGGCGGGGCAAGGCCATGTAAACATTTAAACGTGACCGAAAGTATTTTAAAATTAATTCGGTACTGTACCGGGAGCCAATGAAGGGAAGCCAGAACTGGAGAGATATGTTCTCTTTTACATGTAGACGTTAAGAGTCGAGCAGCATAATTTTGGATCAGCTGTAATCGATGTAATGCTGCCTGAGAATGACAAAACTGAAGGGCCAATCTAGAAGTGGACAAAATTTTTAAAAAGGCGGAGTTCATGATAGTTAACAGGAGACAGGAAGGGGCCATCCCTAAAGTTTTCCCACAAAAATGGGAGCATGAAATTGTACCAAAACTCTTGGTGTTCCTTTCACTGGAGCCCAACTCCTGAAAAACAACTTCACACCAGTACCAACATGACTGCGCACCAGTGCACAAAGCACAGTCCATAAAGACATGATGAGCGAGTTTGATGAGGAAGAACTTGACTGGCCTGCAACCCCGTAGAACACCTTTGTGAGGAATTAGAGTAAAGAGAACATCAGTGTCTGACCTCACAAATGCGCTTCTGGAAGAATGGTCAAAAGCTCCCATAAACACACTCCTAAACCTTGTGGAAAGCCTTCCCGGAAGAGTTGAAGCTGTTATAGCTGCAAAGGGGGCGGAGCCAACATCATATTAAACCCTATGGATTAAGAATTGATGTTACTCAAGTTCATATCCCTGTCAAGGCAGGCAAGCGAATACTTAAAGCAAATATAGTGGAAGTCAAGGGGAAAACACAAATTTGTATTAATAGACAAGTTTTCCTTTTGACAGTATCAAGTCATTCACACGGACTTGTAAGATGCATGCTCCTAATAATCTATGTCTAACAATAAACAGATTATGAAATGCATTATTTAACAAAGAATAACATTGACATACTAAAGCTTTATGGAAGGACACATTTACTGAATATTTATGGAAGGAGTCTCCATTGTCAGTCAAGTTTTCCGCCATGGGAGAAGAAAGGAAATTGAAGTTTCCGGTTTCTCTGCACCATGATGAGCTGTTGTTTTGTGTGTCTTATTAACATAGACAGAGAGAGAGAGAGAGAGAGAGAGAGAGAGAGAGAACAAAGCTGATATGGGAATGTTTAAGGGGAAAGAGATGTGATAACAGGACGCTCCACAACATTGAAACTAACTTTAAACAGATTAAAAAAATAAATAAAATATAGTTCTTTAATAAGCAAATATCATTAGACTTGGTACAAAGAGAATTATATACTATAAGACACGTTTAGCTGCACCGCTTCACGTCTTCACTGATTATTCTCCCATAGCAGTATGCATCCCATAATGTTTTGCTTTACTCCTTCCTCAGATCACATCCTGTGTACTGAGACGCGATGAAAAATTCACAGAAATGTCTGCATTTTGGGAAAATATTCAAAATATGAATGACACAAAAATGCAAGCTGGTAAACGTATGCTGACAATGTCCCGGGTGGAAAGTGTGAAAACACTAAGAAAGAATAGAGAAGGGGAAAAAAATTAAAGAAAAAGAAAGAAAAAAAAGTAAAAGAAAAAGACAGACGAAATCAGGAACCCGACAATAGAACAAAAAGCCAAATTGACTGACAAGTCGAGACAGATGGGGAAAATGACAGGAAGATTGACACAAAAATAAAGGAACAATGTGGTGAGTCAGAGAGCAGAAGACTGTAGACGGGGTCACAGAAACAGAGACAGAGAAGGAACGGTTTGTGTCAGTCTCTGGCCTGAGAGAGCTCAGCAGCCCTTCCAGAGCGCCC
This sequence comes from Leiocassis micropogon, assembly GCA_028565275.1. Taxonomy (NCBI): domain Eukaryota; kingdom Metazoa; phylum Chordata; class Actinopteri; order Siluriformes; family Bagridae; genus Leiocassis; species Leiocassis micropogon. The sequence continues at coordinate 7,640,131 of JAOVVA010000037.1, read as the reverse complement.
GAGGGGCTTCTAAGCCTTTTCTCCCTCTCTCTCTATCCCTCTCTCTTAGTTTCTCTCTGTGCCTCTTCGCCAGACTGAGGCCCAAATTCCACATGTCAATGAGAGACAGAGACTGAGAGGGGGAGGAAGAGAGAGAAGTTCAGCATTCCTTCATCCGCCCAGTGCCGGGCCGCCGCTGCAACAAAGGAACCATTGAGGGGGGCCCTGCTTTAAAAGTTGAAGTGTATGTCTAATTTTGGTCAAAGTTCATTAGAGAGCACAATGGCAGCAGCTCGCTCCGAACATGAGGACAGTGACAGAGGCAAGTGCTCCACGCCGGGCCTGATAAGAAAGACGACGGGCCTAAAAAGTGCTCCTTAAGAAGGCAACACAAAAAAAAAGAGGGACGGAGGAAGCAGAAGAGGATGTAGAGAGGAGAGAGCGTGGAGAAAAAAAAAAAGAGAAAAAAAAAAAGACAAGAGGGTCCAAGGGTCTGGCGCATTTCAGTCATATTGAAATGCGCCACAGCTTTAACGCCGCCATGTCAATGTTTATTAATGTGACCGGATAACCTTGCAGACAGCAATATTTGAATTTAATACCAAGCAGAAAATAGAAGAAGCTAATATCTGCAAAAAAGGAGCGAATTAAGATAATTTGACTTCCATTTGTTTATTTGTTTTTTTTCTTTTCTTTTTTTTATAATACATATAAGACTTTTAATCTTATAGATATTGCTGAGTTTAAAATTCAAAGCAGAACGAGTTGCATGTCGATGCACTGATTTCACAATGTCTAATATTATTAATGAAAAAAATAAAGTGTTTCTGTATTGAATGCATTTTTAAAGGCATTTGTACAGTGCTCCAGAGGAGAGGCTGCCAGTAGAGATGGCCTGTAATTGCTGAAGCCAGTCCTAGTGTTGTAAATGGATATTGGAGATTAGATCTCCCAACTGGAGAGGCATGTCATTTTCCTATTTTTCCTCCTATTGATTTTGCTTGCTTTTATTCTGTTATGGCCGATGCAGTTAACCCATTCGGTCCCGCCCGAAGCAGCGGTTTCTTCAAATGAGACTACTTGTCATGTCCTTTATAATCCAATTAACGTACACTTACAGAACACCCGGGTGACACCAGCAAATCATCTACTACCCTGTTATGAACCATCTTACTTGCTGAAATGTTCAGATCAGGTGTTTTAAGAGGTGACAGTCAGAAAATGTGTACAGTCGAGTACAGCTAATTGTCGTAACTGTATTAGTAGATAGCGCCGAAGCGCCGTTATGTCTCACCGCACATAAACACAATTTCTGACACCCTTTCTTCCCTGCTGCTTGTGTGCTCTGACATGGAAGCCATGTGTGCTCATGCCCTGTCTCCTAATCAATAGTGAAAGCTTCCAATTAGTCAAGACCTGGACGAGCCTCACATGGCTCCCCAACACCACCACCATGTGGCTCTTCTCTCATTAGCCTGTCTGGTGTGCATTTTTATGTATATAAAACCCCTAAACAGACATGCATACATTATACAACATGCACATACTCATTAACACACCAAAACTTGTGTGTTCCTGTTCTGTTCCTGCTGTAAATGCCAGAGGCTTAGTTTGGGCATCCCACCCGTTGAATTATTTCCTCTCACTGTAGGGAATGTTAGCACTGAATGTATATCGACTGCAGGGTGTGTGAAGGTGTGTGTATACATTGAGCATTGAGCAGGTATTTGTATTTGGCAATATCAAGCACTTAACACCTTTAAAAACACTAGAGCTTCAGTACCGTGATTACAGCTCATTGCATTATACCAACACACACACACACTCAAGTGACACATTGTAAGGTTATTAAAAATCATACACTTTGTCCCCTTAAAAGTAAAAAAAAAACTCAAAGCATTAAGAATGTGCCTTGAATGAAGTTATTAATGGCTGTACAGTACGCAGGTTAAAGGATTGATCCTTGAAGCCGTTGTGTGAGGGCACGCCAACTCCTTTGTCCACTACTGAAAGGAATAACAGTATCGCTTCTGTAAGGTGAACCTCTCACATCCGAGCTTATCTCGCGCCACCCGCCCCCTTCTCCATCCTCTGCGTTATTTTTACGTTCCCTTGGTGCCCGGAGATAACGTGTCGTCAATATTTAATGGACATGCTTCAACGAGAGCGTGGTGGCGACAGCGAGTGAATGATATTTTGCTGTCAGCAGCCTATCTGATCAGCAGCTGGCCACGGGGACCGGAGCTGAGCAGCATCGGCTAATTCTTTTAGAGGCGGAGGAGGTCCGGGGTGCGCCACAGATGCCTCGTCTCCGATGCAGGGGCCTCTCAAGCACCTCGCCAATCAGTCCTACTCCATAGACTTAAACTAGCACCGGGCTAATGAAAACAAATGGCTTATCAAGCACCAGACAAACCAATTTCAGACATTCATCATGGTCCTCGTAGGTCTCCGCAATCCCATCAAGTCTGTCGCTCTTGCCGCTTACGCCTGTGTCTCTACTCCCACGCGATGGCCTTCCACTTCTCTGTTTAAGCCTCATAAAGACTCGCTCATCTGATAGACAGGCCTCTACGCTGATGACACCAACACCCAATGCAATACACAGCGTGCAAGATGCAATTTAACAGCAATTTGGTGACAAAGTTTGCCCAAACATGGCGGATATGTTACTTTGCAGGTTGACAGAATGGTAAATGTTGCAGCCCGTGGATCAGCTAAGAGATTGCATTAAGCGGAGTCTCTGCTGAGGCGTTTAGTGGTTTACCGTGCACAAAGGATTCGAACTTTTGCGCTGCGGTGATGGTGAACAGCGGTGCAGTTTACTGTACCTTGGCAAAAGCTGAGAGAGAGAGAGAGAGAGAGAGAGAGCTCATAAGCAAGCGAGAAAGCGACTGATGTGGAGTGGAAAGTGAGTGACAGACAGGTGACAGGCTAAATTGGAGAAATGAAAAGGAATTATGGACTACTGCCAAATTTTAAGGTGAGGGAGATGGAGAGCAAAGAGAAACAGAGGGGAACAGAAGAAAGAAGTGAATATATCTATATCTATATATATATATAGCCAATAATATTTAGTCAACAAGCAATAACATACAGACACAGGTAATTCTATGCATCTCCTCCGATTTGCTCAGCCACCCACACATACACACACGCACACAAAGAATCACATTATATACATTGCTAATTTTAAAACTGCAATGGAGCACCGACTTTTTTGGAGGTCAGTTAGATGAAGACCTCCTCCCTAATTCCTGAGCCCTGGAGAGAGGAAGCAAGTGTTTTGGGTGCTCTCATCAATCATCATTAAGCTGAACTGACTGTCATTGCTGCCTCTGGAGCTCACGAACCCACCACACAGCAATCTCTCATAGATCTCTGCCTCCTAAAACCAACGCTGCTCGGTACTCACACAGAAGAAAGCGAAAACGAGGACCGACAAAACCAGCCAGAGACTGTTTGCATCAGAACTGAGAAAGCAGCCTGTCAAATATAAAGTACACTTGCAATATGATATGTATAACAGAATGCATTAAATGCTTCAAAAATAAGTCCAAAAGTCTATGAGTCCATAAGCTGTCTGCCAAGAATTGTATTAATTTTATCAGTTATGAAAAATGAATGCACTTTGTCAGATTGTATTTATCAAATAAGATTACATCATTTCTAAGTTAAAAAGATAATAATAAAAGTTTATTGTTCATATTATTTACTGAAAGTGATTCAAGTTTTAGTAAGTTTATATTTGTCTCAGTGATCAATATCTGAACAGCTGAAACTGTACAGTTGAAGAAAATCATCGTCTGGTGTTCTTATGCTTAACTGACAGGAGTGGAACCTGATGTAGTCTTCTGCAAGTGAAAACCCATTTCCCTCAACCCTAGCGGGGAAAAAAACATAGTGTGTATACAAATATATTTAAATCTTCTATAGTATATCGAAAATATTCTAATGAAAATTGTACCATCAGTTATATATATAAAAAAGTTTCATCTAAACACTATATCAAAAATATATAGAAAATATATTTGAAGTGAAATTTCAGTATTTAATTTCCAAAGCACATTTATTTAAAATATTTCAATTTACTTGTGGTATATTAAAAAAAAAGAAAAAAAAACTTGTTGTAACAATGTACGTACTGTACATTAGAATATGCATTTTAATATACTCAGTCTTAGTATATTCTCAGTTAAATGTTTTTTTTATGGTTTTGTCTCTAACAACTGAAGTATTGATAAAGTATGCTTCATCAATGCATGCATTATAGTGGTATTATTTATTTTCATAAGCATAATGTAAATTTCATGTTTGAAATTAAGTATATAGGTTAAACTATAGAACATGTTGTTTCTATATTCTATTATTGCTAAATCTTATGTACTTTGCTTAATGCTTAATGCTACATAGCTTTCGCCTTCCGTGTAACAGCTAGAATGAATGCAGGTTGGAAGTAAGACAGTACATTCTAATAATAATGCCTGTATTTGTTCAGACAACAGTTTATATTTTGGTTTTGTGTGTGTGTGTGTGTGTGTTTGTCAAAGTTTTGTTGTTAAGCTACACTTTCTTTTTTTAGTAACCATGTGCAGGTAAATTAAATCCACTGAATTCACAAATGAATTCTGCCTCATCATTGCTATATAATGTTTAATGTGTTTCAAGAGCATTAAAAACATGTTATAGTACAGAAAAATGCATTCAGCATTTGTAAAAGGTCCTAAACTAATAACTGTACTAATAAGACATTTGCAATACAGTAGTACAGAATACTACATGATATAACAAAGTATATTTTTATGAATCACAAAGTGTATTTTTCTAGTAATTCAAATTGGCCAGACGTGTAACAGCATGCTACTGCTGCAATAAGAATATATTTATGGTATATTATTATGGTATTTGTTTTGTTAATTTGTTAACAAAGTAATAATTGCTCTAATATGCTTATAATACATTAAAGAGATACTATAATTTCAGTAAGACCTGTGTCAGATATGTGCATTAGTACACACACAGCCATATACTTTAAGTGTACTAAGTATACTTGAAGTTGTTTCACTTTAACACATAAAAGTACGCTTAATATTATACACATAAAATTGTGCATTCGCATTATTTAATTACAACTTAACAAAATACACAAAATTTGTTGTTCCAAAATAGCGAACTTTAAGTATATTGGATGGATGGATGGATGGATACTTTATTGATCCTGAATGAAATTCCAGATATCCAGAGACACAAAGACAGGTTTGTAGATGTGACTGCAGACTGTACTGTATATCTCACATATAGTCAGTATACACAGGGTAATATAAGAGCTGATCTCTTACGAAGTTACTTGTGCAATGTTGGCTAAGAACAAATATAAGAAGTATATAAATAAATCATAAAAATCAAAAGTTTAAAAAAAAATAATAATAAATAACCATGAGTCTAGCTGTAAGCACATTTAAGTATGCTTTGGCATGCAAGGATTTAATATACTTAGCATACGTTTTTTATCCACCTGGAAGTTTTTACTGTATGACATGCTTTTCTGCTCACTACAGTTATAAAGTGTATGATTGAGTATTTTGAGGCGGCATGGGCTTCCTGTCAGCCTAAACCGGTCTGGTCATTGTCCTCTGATATCTCTCATATCAACGAGGCATTTCCACTAGTAGAACTACCGCTTAAGTGGATATTTTCTGTTCTTCTCACTGTTATTGTTAGTGTAAACACTAGAGACTGATGTGCATGAAAATCTCAAGAGATCAGCCATTTCTGAAAAAACTTAACCCAGCCTCTCATTGAGATCACATTTATAGATTTACAGTATATTTAGATAGATTTAAATATTGTATAAAGCATCTGAAATGTGACGCATCTGTATTTAAATAACGTTAGGTTTTAGAAGTTCTTCCGAATGAAACTTTGAATTACATTTTAATAAGTGGTTAAATAAAATCACCTCCTGGATCGTTCGGCATTGGTGGCCTATAACTGGGTTGGAGCAGCCATTTGTAAGGAGTGTGTGTGTGTGTGTGTGTGTGTGTGCGTGTGCTCCTGTGTGACCTGTGAGCTGGTAGTGGGTTTGGGATTCGTGTTCTTTAATAGGTTTCCCCCACTCCTCCTCCCGCCTGGCCTGAGTGTTAAGAGGAAACAATGGCTAATTACAGAATAAGGTTAGTGAGAATGGGACAAGTGGGACGCCCCCCTTCCCCTGTTCTTAATGAGCTCTGGGTCTGACCTTGTACAGCCGACGCTCCCTGGCACAACCCTGAGCTCCGTACATATCAGTGAAACACACACACACACTTACAGACAGACCTGCTCAGAGTGCGCATGCGTGTGAAATGGGAGACAGTAACAATACATATGACGTGCATTATTTATTCTGCGTGAAACATTTTAATCATATTTACATCTTGTGAAGGTAGTTTTACTGTACATACAGGGCCCTCACATACTGGAGGTGGGGGGGGCTTGAATCATGCAAATCATGACAGATCGCTGGAGCCGTCAGCTCACTGACTTACTTACTACAAAGAATTAGATTTCCGAAACTGGCAGAAATCCATAATCAGCACTGAATATCTTTTCATTTTAGCTGCTGCAGCAACACAAATTTGCAGCTGCCACACTGTTGCTACACCTGTAAAATTTACTGTATTGCAGGACGGATGGTGGTGCTGAGGATGACGATTACTTAAACACCGCATATTGAGCGGAACATACTGCTCGAGTGATCGGTACGGCACTCTGGGCGAATCACGTGACGTAATGAACTATAAACTATTCAAGTGCTTTAAAAGATTTCCTGCTAAAAGCATGAAATGAATGCTGAAGCAATAAGAATCAATAAAACACCTTTTCTTGCATCGAGATACATTCTCTATCCTATAAACATACCACATAATGTATACATAATTCATATATACGGAATAAAATCAATCCTATACTATAGGAAAAGAAAGAAAGGAAGAAAGAATGCAAGTATTCCCATCTGTATGTTTAAATTCGGGGCGTCTTAACCATTACGGTATAAGATATAACAAGCTTTTAGAAATGACTACGCCGAGGATTCGGTCACATTTATTTGCAAATAAATGCCACCAGAATATAACATCAAAATTGCAATTTTACACTTAAATTAATCAGTTTGTCTCTGTATCAGGCTAGCGATGTGTTCAATTTGCAGCTCGCTCATTTCCCCTGGTCTCTATGTGCCTGGATGTGTATGTGTGGAGGTAAAGTGGGGGAAAATGTGAGCAGAACTGTCGAACAGTTAATAGTAGCACTGCAATAACAATAAAATGTCATCAATCTGCGGTGCCTCCTGCTTCTGTCACACCAAGTTTGTACAGATTAATGACATTAGGCCCGAGTAGCAGGCAGACCTCTTAAAGGCGCAGTATCCCCTCACAAACAAACAATGCTAACGGGGAGGGAGGGAGGGAGCGCTGGATGAAAGAAGGGAGGAGGAGGAGAAAGAGGGGAAAAAAAGAGGGAGGGAAGCATGGCACAGCCCTTCGCCAGTCGCTGGGCTAGAAGCAGATGGCATGATGGAGGAAGGAGAAAGAAAGAAAGGAAGAAAGAGAGAGAGAGAGAGAGAGAGAGAGATGGAGGGAGACAGGGCTGGTTGGAGCCATCTGATGGACTGGTATCAGGGAGGGGTGGCTGGAAAAGAAGAAAACAGCCAACAGATGACTGTTCAATTAAAGAGGGCACTTCAGGGTGGTGAGAGGCGAAAGAAAAGGGAGCGAAGGAGAGGAAAACAGATAGGTGAGAGGATTAAAGAGAGACCGAAGGGAAGACACTCGAGAATTATGTGTAACAGATTACGAGAAATGTGTCGACAAAACACACGGCGCTCATGTTACCGCAATAAAATATACATGCATGCACACACAAGGCGACGCCAAGGTGTTTGCGAGAGCAGCGTGTTTGCGCCTTCATCCATCTGTGTGCCTGGTGGTGACATATCAGCCGAGCACCTCAATCAATGACAGACTCTGGGGGTGCGGAGAGCGTTTTAACCCCACGTGAGTCTCCGATCTCGTTTCGAATTCAGTCCCAGCGGCACTAATGCCAGCCACCAGCTCCACCGCACAATCTGCTCTGGGACAGAGCGGAGCCCAGAGTCGCCTCCGCTGCATTCTCGGTACTCTGCTAGCTTAGCTTATCCTCATCCACCTGCTCCCGCTTCTGCACCCTCCACCAGTGTAACAGAGCAACAGGATCCCGCTTCTCACAACAGTTATTTATGGGTATCAGGGGCTTGTGCTATTTGCAATAACCAGGATTGCTTCCAATCACGTTTGCAAAAAAAAAAAAAACCTCCTTCGCCTGTTCAATTTCATTTTTCATTGGACAGCTGTAATTGAAATTAAGCAAACCGATTCTGTGGTGCTCGTCTGACGATGCTAACTGGTGATGGGCGTGTAGTTATGGCGCTAAGTGCCCACAATAGGTCCGCTATTAGAGCAGCGTTGGTTTAAAGGCAGCCTTCCAAATATCGCTGTCTCAGTAGCAATAAGAAAGTAAATCTGCCGGTGTCTTGCTGTTCTGTTTAAGCAAAGTTGTGGTTATTGCTATAACAGGTCTCCGAAGTGCACGTAAACAGGCGTGAAAATAGAATCACGAGTTCACGCTGAAGGTGACTAACTTTGACTCGCCGCTTTTTTCTCCTTTACTCTGCCTTCGTCTCTCCACAACAAGCCGAATTAAGAAACGCATCAGAGTTAGCATGCTGAGTTTAATGGCACAGATCCGAGTGCGTTCTCCCCACTGCTTGGCCTCAACACGCCGATTTCTCCAACAGCACCACCATTAGATTTTTATGATAAGGAATTAGGGCCGTCCTGTTATTGCACGAGGGGTTTATATAGGGCCTCGTAGGACAACGTGGATGAGCCGGCTTGTGCTCGAGCTACTGCCAATTCACAACAGAGAAACGGCCCAAAATATATCAGCACTTCACACACACACACATACACAGTCAGAGATCCTGTGAAAATCAGTGACAGACCTGGCTTGACACCCAGTTATTAGGTATGTACACTAAGGCTTTTTTTTTCCCTTTTTTTTTAGAAGTCAGCATCTGTGCCAGTGATTGGGTGTGAGATCCCACATATCCCACATATCCTCCTAACCTTTCAACCCGGATTATTAAACTAACACGTCTTTCCACTAGGAAAAAAGTGAGATTGAAGCGTAACAATTTAAAGCGGTGATGCCAAAACTGGAGCTATACAAGATATCTTCGATTTAGCGAGTTTCTGGAGCGCGTGTATCACGTTGGAAGTAGCGTCAGCTAGGCTACCCGGCGAACGGCAGTAACACGGTCCGTGGCTCCTCTCTCCCAGCCATGTCATGCAACACAGGCGCTCTGTTTCTCCCCCTCTGCACCCGCATGAATGGAGGGGAAAAAAAAGGCCCCGGTTGCCTAGGAAACACTTCAGTCCTGATAATTATTACTGTAACTATCTCCGCACACCCCACCTATAATAGAAATGGATCATAAATTATAATCACTGGCTGGCAGAGCTCGGTGGAGGAGGCCACTCGCTGCTGCCACCCTCTGGCAGAGTGGCACGCCTTCTTCTCGCCCACATCCCAGAGGTTTGTTTCAATCTAGGACCCTCCCTTGTACTTGAATTCAAATATTTATCTTTTTGATGCTTTTTTTTGCTTGTTTTCAGAGACCGACCATTATTGAAGATGGGGTGGGAAAAAATGCATTTAATAGTAAATGGAAATACGGTTTCGTTCCAGATTGCACGTGTTTAAATATTTAAGACTTTGAATTCCCATGGTCATATCCTAAGTCATCAAAAAACAATTAAATATTCTTCCAGTTGAAAGTTTTGTTTGTTTATTTTTTAAAATAATTCAGTGACTTTAAGGGAAAAAAAAAAAAGCAAACAAGAATCGCTAAGTGTGTGTCCTAGTTTCAACAAACTCTGTAAGGAAGAAGGAATACTGTACATGGAAAGAGATACATAAAAATATCAATTTAAAAAATCTCATCTAAGACCGTCGTTAAGAAGGGAAACTACGATCTAAAAGAAGGATAATTATCAGCATATGGATAATTTTATGAGCAACCACATTTTCTGTCCAATTCTGAGAGACAGTGAGAGTGCGCTTCTGCTCATAACGACATTTAAACAGTTCAGTGTTTTAAAATGATTTAGCGGACGTGACTCGGGCAGTGCTGCGTTTCTGGCGAGAAGCCGCTCGATGGTGAGGATGCAGCCACTTTATATGTGGTTAAACGAAACCCCCTCTAAAAAAGTGCCTTAAATCAACCAAATACAGCTGATTTCGATTCTGCTCCCCATTTGTGGGGTGGAAAAAGTGGTTTTGCAGACAAAAAAGCTCGTCGCCGACGTGCCAGCTACCCAATTAGCTGATAAAGTACTGGATCTTAAACCAGCTATCACATGTTAACATTTCCAGCAGTCGTTTTTGGCCAGGACGTGTCAAGTTCAAGTCAAGTTCCCCCATGCCTACTGCTTATTAAAGACATATGGAGCTGAGGTCTGGCACACCACAAAATCAGGAAGGAAAAGTTACTCCAAAGTGACACTTCTGGGCACGAGGATGACGAACACTTCATTGCGGGTATCTGCTTTAAGTGGAGAGCAAGAGTGAAAACGTGACAACGTCGGGTGATTCATGAAGTTTTGTCAAGTCGCAGCAGTCTGGGTGTTCCTCTGCACTCTTAATGGGTCTCTGTGGTGAACGAACATCAGCTTTAAATCAGTCACAAGGCAGCGTTCTGCCGGTTGAAAAAACTGTTGATCGACTGTTGTGTGTGTGTGAGGGAAGAAAAAAAAAATGGAACTACGAAACTGAAAGGAACTTTTGGGTCTAAAACAATGAAAGTGCTGCTCTGACGCATCCTAAGCACAATTTTCCACAGGTCTCAGGAGCGCATAAAGCCAGGACTTGAACGCTTTCAAAAGCCTGTGTTCACAAGATGTTAGCAACACGTTGTGGCTCATGCTACACAATGCAAATCACAGCGGAGATTCTCATTAGTAAGTATTGACAAGCCACATAAAACAAGGCTCCTTGTACAGTCTGTTCTCCACGGTAAGCATCACATCCCGGCTCTGCTCCTCTCCTCTCCTCTCCTCTTCTCGTCTCATCTCGCCTCCCGAGCCGGAGCCGTGCATATTTCAAATCAGCATGACAGACAGTGGAAATTATTTATCTCAGGTTCAGGGCTCGTGGCGGACTGTTTAAGCATTCACACTAACAAAGGGCAGCGGAGTCACGATGAGGCTGACAAGGCCTCTCTAACACATGCACACAAACATACACACACACACACATACGCACTTGCAGACGTTTGGCTTACAGACGTACAACAGCACTTTTCAAAAAGCCTCCTTTTTTTGAAACCCTGACCTTTGAAGCAGCTTAGGTTCACAAAACACTTCCAAACAGATCTCTCTAATGGCCCCCTACTCAAACAGTCGGCAGAATGCTCGGACCAAGATGATTGATCTCCGACAAGCGGCTCGATGCAGCGCCATGAATCATTAGATCAGCTCAGATGGAGAGAGAAAAGGGAGGGGGATGGCAAACTGATGGTAAGCAAAGGTAACTAAAGGCAAGAATGAGACAGCCTTCAGAGAATATGAACAAATGTGTCTTTAGTCGTTCATTCCTTAAGTGTTTCTTTATAGTTCTTAACTCAAGACAAGATCACTAAAAGTGTAACAGCTCTATCTCAAACATATGATAACAAAAAAGGGCACATCAAAATATCTATAAATTATCAGGACTACCTTAAGACTCAGACTCTGAGTCTCACCTGCTCAGAGTCCAGATGAAATGAGTCTGTTTTCTAAAGGAAGTGACACCAAGGTATTCAGTGGAGGCTTTATATCCGATGTACCATTTTTCAACCTCACAGAGTGATTAGTGTCTTTTAAATCAAGTAGCTAGCACTTTTCTCTCCCGGTATGTCAATACAGTCAGCAGTGTTTATGTGGCAGCTGATAGGGAAACATGCAGTAGCCAGCCTCCCACTGCATGTGCAGAGAGAAACACAAGGCATGCAATAACTGGGAGCTGGAGACAACTAAACTGGGGCAGCAAGCAAAATAGTTAAAAAATATATTAAAAATCATAAATTTAGACAATATGTAAGCTAAATATCAGCAGGCAAGTCCTCTGAGTCCCATCTTAAAGAGAGTAAGTGCAAGGCTGTGTGTGTGCGTGTCTGTGTGAGTGTGTGTGTGAGTGTGTGTGTGTTAGGTGGGGCCAAGAGAAGAAAAATGCAGAAACTGCAATAAGTTTAAAGAAGAAGAAAGGAAGAATGGAAAGAAAGAAAGAAAGAAAGAAAGAAAGAAAGAAAGAAAGAAATTCCAGCCAAATTTACCAAGATGAAAAAAAGAAAGAAAGAAAGAAATCCCAGCCAAATTTACCAAGATGAAAGAAAGAAAGAAAGAAAGAAAGAAAGAAATTCCAGCCATATTTGTCAAGTTGAAAATGAAAGAAAGAAAGAAAAAAAGAAAGAAAGAAAGAAATCCCACCCAGATATAGATCCATAAAAAAGAAAGAAATTCCAGCCATATGTGCCAAGATGAAAAAAGAAAGAAAGAAAAACAGAAAGAAACACAGAAATCCCAACCAGATGTAGAGCAACAAATGAAAGAAAGAAAGAAAGAAAGAAAGAAAGAAACAAAGAAACAAAGAAGGAAATTCCAGCCATACTGTATGTGCCAAGATAAAAAAAGAAAGAAAGAAAGAAAAGGAAGAAAGAAAGAAACCCCAGCCAGATGTAGGGCAAGAAAAGAAAGAAAGAAAGAAAGAAAGAAAGAAAGAAATAAGAAATCCTAATCAGATATAGAGCCATAAAAGAAAGAAAGGAAGAAAGGAACAAAGAAAGACATTCCAGCCTTATGTGTCAAGATGGATGGATGGATGGAAGGAAGGAAGGAAAAAAATCTCAGGCAGATGTAGAGAAAAAGTAAGCAAGATGTTCTAGTTACAGAGATGCCAATTTCTTTAAAGAGAACCCTTTCAAGCTAAACACGCTGCCATAGTGTTCAATAAAGAACTCTTAAGGTTCTCTCCAGAGGGACAGCCTGAGATCCCTTAAGGGTTCTAGATTTGATCTTTTATTACAGCAGCTCAGAGTAAGACAGAGACAGCACAGGCATCATGCAGCCTGAGCTTTAATGCAGTCTGGTGCAGAGCTACTGAGGCTCCAGCAGACTGTGACAGTGGTGTCAAAGATCAAACAGTGGAGAAACCTCAGTACTAAGTGATGAGAGCAGGAAATGGAGATGTCACTACTTCTACACTCTGTCCACAGCACAGATCTTACCAGTCAGCCCAGACACTTATACACGTAGAGTAGAAAGGAGACAGGAGAAGTCTGACAATGGTCCAGCATCACACATTTTAACAAAAGTGATTTCTTAGCAAGTGAAAAATACCTTAAATCTAGTCAAAAAAAATATATATACTAATAATTTCTTAATATAAGATTACCACTAACTAATTACAAGATTAATAAGATTATTATTATTATTATTAGACATATTTTACTAATTTGTCTTGTGCTATCCCCAATAGTTGTAAGCATTTATTTGTTGAAGGAAGCAAAATTATCAGAAATTCACATGCACTCATCATAACGTCAGAGCAATATTGGGGTTTAAATTATTTTTTCTAAGGAAGTATGATTGTGCAACGTACATATTTCAATAGACTAAAAAGCATACACAATACAGTGCAAAGGTCTTGGGCCAGCCCTCATTTCTTCATAATAAACGTTTATTATATTATGCAGATTATATTAAAGAAACAGGAACAAATCTTTTACTGTGACAGGCTGCAAAGTGCCTGAAGATACAATTTTAAAAATGGTAGTTTATGTATCAACCTCAGCAGCAATCTCATTTCCCCTCTCATCTGTGCCAACCACTCAGCAAGCAGCATCTCCAGTATACTAATCACTGGCCTGATCATCTGTCATCTGGTTCTTGCCTTAAGGTAGATGAATTTTATTGCTTGAATGATTCATAGGTCATTGTGTGATTTAATGAACAAAACCCATTGCTCTGAAACTGCTCAGGTACAGGGACTGGACTAAAAATGAGAGACACAAACTTACCAGAAATGAAACACAAAAATGTCCTCCAGGAAACCTAGAGAACTATTCCTCAGGACAATACAGAAAAAAATACAATTACAAAAACAAAAAAAAATCTGGGTTGCTCAATATATTTGCAGAGTACTGTACTGTACATACACATAGATTATTATGTGGCAGTATAAAGCAGTGGTAGCTTAGTTGGTTTAAGCAACAGCTCTACCAGTTTGCTTTGTGGGCCCTTAAGCCCGTCTCCTTCAGGGGTCCACTATCATGGCTGATCTTTGCTGCCTATTAGTGACTACAACTGGTAGCTTCTCTGTGCAACACAAAAAGGTTTTGTTTGACAGGACTGTGTTGAGTGTTGACTGACCAGAACACAGTGTAATGAGAAAGTCCAAAGAACTCAATGCAGATCTGAGAAAGAGGATTATAGATTCGCACAAGTCAGGCATGTTTCTTGGAGCCATTACCAAACAGCTGCAGATTCCAAGATCAGTTCAAACAATTATATGTAATTACAAGTTATTGGGAGCTGTAGCTTTGCCAAGGATGAAGAAGACCCAATCTGACACCATTTGTTGAGGGAACATGGCTTGGATCATCTGGAACAACTCAGGAAACCAGCAAGGCACAGGATTGTGATGAACTGGAAACTGCTGGAAACACCGATGTCATTGTCTACAGTCAAGTTTTACATCACCATGTACTGAAAGGCTGCCGTCCAAGAAAGAAGGCCCTGCTCCAAAATTGACACTTTTAAGCTCGAGTGAAGTTTATAGCAGACCACATGAACTAAAGAAAAATCCCTCTTGGAGGAAAGTTTTGACCAGGAGTAAAGATGCAGAACACCGTACCTACTGTTAAGCATGATAGTGGTATGGTAGCTGATTGGTGGCTGGTTTGCCCTCGGTGGAAATGGTGAAATTGGCTGAAATAATGAAAAAAGAGGAACAATCCTTAGGACAACCTTGGACAAAGTTAAGTCCTGCAACAGAAAAATGGCCTAAAAACACCTCAAAGCAGGTAGTGGAATGAATAAAGCAGGCAAACATTAAGTGTTTGGCGATTCAACCCTATCACCATTCGTGAACTGTGTTTAAAAGGTGTGTCTAAAATCTCAGCAACCAAGAACTTTAACTGAACACTAGCAATTCAGCCAAGAAGAGTGATCAGATATCTAACCAGAGTTCTGCCAGAGGTTTGTGGCTACCAAATCATCTGTAAAAGCATGTATAAACATGTATATTATGGGGCATGTTGCTTGTGAAAACACTCAAGAATGATTATCAGATATCCACGTTACCTAAAACAGAATTTTAGAATCTTTAGTTTACAGAA
Source organism: Leiocassis micropogon (assembly GCA_028565275.1). NCBI lineage: Eukaryota > Metazoa > Chordata > Actinopteri > Siluriformes > Bagridae > Leiocassis > Leiocassis micropogon. The sequence continues at coordinate 7,624,701 of JAOVVA010000037.1, read as the reverse complement.
CGTGGAACTTAAGTAAATCCCATCATGAAGACGATTATTACTTTTGTAACATTTTTAGGTGAGCCTTCACATTCAGTACTGTTCTGGATGACGACACAGTAAAAGACTTGTCCAGGATGAGCAGATGTGTGCAAGCAGAAAATGAACAAAAGCTGCTCTTGTCCCATCCAGTGTCAGTGTGGGGGAAAGAGCCAAGGCCTGACAGGCAGACAGGCACCACCATAACCTCTCACGCTGCTGGAACCAGATGGGAGGGGCAAGATGAAGGACAGACAAATAATTTCCAGGGATTAAGAATATCTCTGGGGTCAGTTGCCTTAGCCTCGAGGTGCTCTGATTGGCTTCATGTACTGTAGCATGAATGACTTTTACAGTTTAAAGAGTGTAAGAAGAAAACAATATTAAACAGACATTCTCCATATACATTACTGTTGTTAGAGTTATTGCTTTTACATTTGTCAAACATATGGTTGCACTGTGAATGTCGAAGGGTACTGTCTTCTTATACCCCCAGTGTATAGCCAAAAGTTTGTGGACACCCGACTGTCAGACCCATGCGTACATTTCGACCATCCAATTCCAGATTTAGTTCCCCACTGTTGCAACTACTGTATAAACCCCACTCTTCTGGGAAAGGCTTTCCACTAGATTTTGGAGCATGACGATTCGGCCTCACCTGCAAGCATTGTTCCTGGTTAGCCAAAAGAGACCAAACTTTGTGCAGACAATTTGTGTTCTTCCAGGAAGATGTCTTGTGCCTCACTTTGTGCTCATACCGTAGGTCTTGTGATGCTGAAACATGCCTAGGCTCCTTAGTTCAAGTCAATGGACGATGTAAATCTACATCATACAAAGACATCCCATACAATTTGCAACTTTGTGAAAACGATTTAGGGAAGAACCACATATGGGAGTGACGGTCAGGTGTCACCAACCTTTGGCCATATAGCATACCATTTAATCTTTCTTCTCATCATTGTTGTACTGTTTTATCCTTGTAGGGTCCCTCTGGATATGGAGCACACACATTCACACAATAGAGAGAACTTAGAGAGAGTAGAGTAGGCAGTTCACCTATTATATGTTTTTAGGAAGTAGACGGAAACCACATAGCCCAGAGAAAGCCACATGAAAACAGGCAAAAATCTGCACAGACCATAACCCAAGCTCTGGTTCCTGAGCTGATGCTTAATTTGACTTGCTCAATTTTATTTTCCATTATTAATCTAAACTGAGATTTGGTCGGCAAATCTATTTCTATTCCAGCAAAAAAATTGTCTGATGGTCTGGAAACAAGGATCTGCGATGCCTTGAAAACACCACTTCCAGCAACGACTAACAACAATAAAACGAGGTATTTTTATTAGCAACCATAAAAAAGGACAACTGGAGCAATTGCAAAATCAAAGATAAAACATTATTGCTATAGCTAAAAGTAATACCAGCATGTATTTGTTATTGTGCTCATTGTTTCTTCACTGTTTAAAAGAGACTGACTTTTTTTATTATTCATTATCTTCAGAATCCTCTTCTTCACCAGACCTCCTGGACATACTGTAGCTGAGGCGTGTCCATTGCTCATCCCAGGAACTCTGTGCATGTGGTAAAAACACACACAGATCATTTCAGGGCACACATGTAGCAGTATCAGGAGCACTATCTCACTGGTGAAGTACAGATTTGTTGTTAATCTCACACTGGACATCTCACACTGTGACAGTAGACAGAACAAATAGCCATGCAAACAGAAATGACCTGAACGTCAACACGACATCACCACAATCCCATTGGCCAGAGATCAAAAGTTGTACATCATGACAAACTCCAGAGTATACTTGGGCAAACACTCTGAATGCTCTTCATGCACAAAAGTGCAAAGACCTTGTGCGCCAGTTCATCTGGAGTGGAGGTGTGTGTTGAGTTCCTCTCCATTCACACTCTGGCGTGTCACTTGCCACTTGCGACTCTGAGGAGCTGCTCGGAGCGGAATCCAAGTCTCCCTACAGTTCACAGCAGAAGCCCTCACCCTCACATCAAAAAGTGTGCAAATGTCTCCGATTAGGAAGCGTCTTGAATTGTGAGAAGAAACAAAATTAAATAGATAAATTCCTTCCCCCACTGTGGATGGAAAGCAATGGGAGAGGAAAAGAAAGAGAGATAGAAGAGGGAGAATAAGAGTCTAGGACGTAATGTAGTGGGAAATGAGAAGAACAAGAGAAAGGGGAAAACGTAATATGATGGTAAGGAGTAACAGAATCAAAATCAAGGTCTCAAAGATCTCTCTGCTTCAGTGTTCTGGTGTGATTATCATCTAGCAACAATGAGAAGAATGTCCCACTGTTTTATTATTAGATATTGGGCCGGGACCTTGTAATGTTAAGGACAAATAGTTACAATAACTGAAATACTTGCAGAGTGAGAGAGCTGCACATAAGAAAGGAAATTTTATACTAAAATGTAAAAAAGAAAACTATTCAATATATGCCTAAAATATCTATATTAACCAACCCTTCATTTCTGATTTCGCTCAAGCTGAAGCGATAATGCTACCTGCTGCAACATCACGCCTCACTAATTCTACTTTTGTTGTTATGGTCCACTTGCTGCCTTAGAGAAAATTGTCAGTTCAAGTTAAGAAAGTTATTTTGTCTCTTTCAAGACGACTTCACCTCCATCCGCGGGGCACGGGAGCTCGCTAGATGGTTTGTTAGGGATGAAACTTACTGTATGTAAAGCACATGTCACGGCCTTCATAGACACTAACTACATTGACCATATTTGGGAGATTTTGAAACAACCATCATTGAAGCGCCAAATAAGAGAATATATTTTGCAACAAATGATATACATGACGGCGGCACGGTGATGTAGTGGTTAGCACTGTCGCCTTGCACCGTCTGGGTTCGATTCCCGGCCAGGCTCGATTCCTGACTCTGTGTGCATGGAGTTTACATGTTCTCCCCGTGCTTGGTGGGTTTCCTCCGGGTGCTCCGGTTTCCTCCCACAGACATGCAGATTAGACTAATTGGCGGTCCCAAATTGTCCGTAGTGAGTGAATGACTGTGTGAGTGGGTGTATGTATGTTTGCCCTGCGATGGATTGGCACCCTGTCCAGGGTGTACCCCGCCTCGTGCCCTAAGTCCCCTGGTATAGGAGACCCCCAGGCCCCCGCGACCCTGAATACAGGATAAAGCAGTATAGAAGGTGAGTGAGTGATATACATGACAACAGAACAGTTCTAGGGACTTGTAAGATCCAAGTTTGTCAATGTACACTGAACCTGTTCTTGTGGCTCATCTTGTCTTAACACCTTACTAAGACACTTCAACTTTCCTTTTATTCACCCTCTCTCTAGAAAACAGCAGTTCTTCATCGTAATACCAGGGATTTTCCACCACAGGAGTTAGAGTATATCAAACAATTGTCCTAGCATGTGAGATGGATGAAGTCCACTAACCTGGCCAGCCCAAAGACATAGTGATTAAATCCACACTTTGTTTTGTCTTATGTTTTAGTTCAGTATACCCTAAAAGCTCATCTGTGTGCCTACAAATAAAGTTTTTTTTCAGAAATGCATTTTTAATGCATACTGTATGCTTTTTGAACCCTGATTTCACCAACATGAATAACCCTTTATTACTGTTTTTTATCAACTCATTAGCATTTTCAGTTTTCTTTTATTTGATTTCACTGATGTCTGTAGTTTTGAAGACAAATTTTAATTATGAACAAAGTAAACATGCTTATTTGCTTATTTTGCCAGACAGACAGAAATGCATTTTGGTGAACTGAGTTAAAGGTTTCGGAGAAAAAAAAACATTCATTTTTCATTGGCTGTAAAAAGGATTTAAGGTCATGCTTTATTAGCTAGTGCACCAGCTATCTATGCGATTTGCTTATGGAATGTTGAGGCCTAGCTGCATTACATTACTTCGGGTACTTTGTAAATGGCTCACAACTGACCCATTGCAGGGTGCTCATTTGAATACCCATGCCTTTTCTACTCATCCTTTTTTCTTCTCATCCTGTCTCTTAAAGGATGGGTGGGTCTCCTTTAAGACCTGACGTTTGGGCCCCCGACCCCCCTACCCTCTTCCAGCTGAGTGCCAAGGCTGCACAGATGCAAACTCCCCCCTGACCGCGCGCTTGCCAAGACGCGCTTCCGAGCCCTCACCAGCTGGGAGCCCGTTGATGAGGCCAACACATCCATTTCCGTGGTAACCATCCCCCCATCTCTCTCTCACACACACACACAACCACACATATATACACACACAACATCCAATCTAACCCCCACACCCCTCATCACACATTTGCCAGCCACATTATCACACTACAGGGGGAGCACAGCAGCTAAACACTGCCAGTCACAGCACACAGGTGAGCTCTACACATAATTCTACATGACTAGGGTGGAGTTAACGCTGCATAGGTGAAATTTAGGCAGAATTTACTCAATGTTAACAACTTTGCATGGATATTCTTTCGACAGCACTTCACTGCTACTCCAGCTGCAATCTAATCTCAAAATGCATGACATTTTAACTTCGCCCTTCTAATTTATTTAACCTTTATTTATCCGTCTGAATGTCAGCTTGAACGTAAAAAAGCAAAACTACAGGCAATCTTTACCGCACACTTTTTTTTTTTTTTTTTGCAACCAAGGGATTCAGCACTGTCAACGGTTTCACCTCAAACAGTTGGTCTGAGTTCATGCCAAAAGTTTCTTTGGCCAAAAGCCTGAGGCTGCATCAAATTAATCATCAATTTTACCACATTGCGCATTCACCGACTTAACATCAACATCCCATCAAAAACGCTTGACTGGCATGTGCTGAGCCTGCCGTGGGTTACAAACAAACATGATCTCGAACCCACAAATGTACACACACACACAAACACAGACCGGTGCGTGTTACACAAGGCTCACCACTTCTGACTTGTCCGGCCCCTGGATAACCCAGTAGTGGAGAGAAGCACAGTCTGGGAATAATGCATCTTTGTTTGTGGGAAAGTAAGTGATAACGAAGGAGACACAAGACAGCATTTATCAAGAAGGGCTGGTAAATATATAATCTCCACAAACACTCAAGGTCGGGAACAACGCACCTGGCGGACGTGGGATGTTTCAGTGACTTTCAGGCAGACTTGTGGTTCCTGTTTTCTTAAATAAAAAAGATAGTAACTCATACAAGCCATAAGTGAATGTTAGGCAACAATCTTGAAGCTGTTTTATGTGACACGTCCTCTAAGCAGGCTGGAGAAGGCCGGGAGCCGGAGCACTAACGCTGTGCCAAAAACAACAAACAAGCAAGCAGATGTGCGCAAAGCAAGGCTGATCACCCAAGGAATCAAAGATAATGTTAGTCAAAACCAGCAGAGTTAAAGTTCAGGAACCATGCCTAGTGAGGGTTTAGTCTGTCACGTGTTTGGAAATCCTAATCAGAATATATACAGATTACAAAACACTAGGAGAAAGCAATAAGGATGAGTTTAAATTATTGATTGACTACTAACTAACTAGTTGACTGGTGACTGAGATGCTGAGATGTTTTTTTTTTGATGATTTCTATTATTTCAGCAAAAGATTAATTCCATTCCTCAATATATTAATATACTGTAATACCATGCCATCATGGAGGAAAGTTTTTAAGGATGAATTGTTCAAGGTTTCTAAAAGGTTTTGTAACTTTTTTGTAAACTTTAAGTGTTCCTTCAAGGAGCAGATTGGCTAAATTTCCATAGAAAAAGAAAAAGGGTCACCGCCTGTAATAGCTTCAAAATCGTTAAATTATGTGGTGAGCACAGTTACAAGTCACAGGTCCAGGGTATTTGGTTGATTCCAAGCTCAGGCTGTCTATAATGTGTATGTCCATAATGTCATGGAATGACCTGGGATTCTCACCTAGCGTTCCTAAGACAGGATACAGCGCTTACTGAACATGAATAAATGAATGAATGAATGAATAGATAATGAAAAAAAGCATACTTGTTTGAAACTAGAAAAGTTGTTTGAAAAGTTAGATTGTTAATGTACGTTACATTCCACCACTGTTCGAACTGGTGTTTTATTAGGTAAGATAATTTAGGCCCCTAAGTACAGTGCAAGTTAAAAGATCATATTAAAAGCAAATTTTCTTTAGGTACTTAATTTAAAAAGCGAAACTTATATAGTCTGCGTTCATTTAATGTAAAGTGAAATATGTCGAGCCTTTTGTTGTTGTTTTAATTTTTATTTGATTATGGCTTACAGCTCATGAAAAAAATTATCCAGTATCGTGAAATAGTATAATATTTCATTCAGTATTTGAGTAAATTACTAGTTCAGTACACACACAGGAAAGTCTGCTGACTCGACAGTTTTCCAGTTTTTTTCTCCTTTTTTTCTATCATCAATCATCGTCGATCTGTTGATCATCGAAAACTGTTGATCATTGACACCCTTCACATGGAATGTAAGCCACAGAAGGTGCTGTATTGAAGCATATTTATGGAAAGTAGACTGGAAAGGAAAAGTGTGATAGGAAAAAGTGGAACGATCGCAGCCTTAAGAGGATTATTCAGCAAAGCCGATTCAACATTTTGAAAAAGCTTCACAGCGAGTAAAGTGAGGCTGGAGTCAGTGCATCAAGAGCCACCACGCACAGATGTCTTTAGGAAATGGGCTACAGCTGTTGCTTTTCTGGTATCAGAAATCAGTATTACTCCTGAACCAGAGACGATGTAAGAAGCATCTTACTTGGGCTAAGGAGAAAAAGAACTGGACCATGGTCAGTCATCTAAAGGCAATGTTTCTGATTAAGTGCAAATTTTCCATTTGATTTTGAAATTAAGGTCCCAGAGTCTGTAGGAAGAGTTTTCATTGTCTGTGATGATTTGGGGACCCATGTCATCTGCTAGTGTTGGTCCACTGTGTTTTATCAAGTCAATGCAGCCATCTACCAGGAAATTTTGGAGCACTTGATGCTTTCATATGCTGGAGATGCAAAATTTAGTTTTGAACAGTAGCACCCGCCCACAGTCCCAAAATTACAATTAATTGGTTCGCTAACCATGATATTACTTGTGCTTGATTGTCCAGCCAACTCATCTGACCTGAACCCCATACATAATCTATGGAGTATTGTCAAAAAGAAGATTTTTTGCGCATTGATACAGTAATGTGTGCTAAAAGAGTGATGACCAAGGACTGACTGCATAAGTAAAGATAATTTAAAAGAGTTTCTGTGTTTTAAATAAGTTTTTGATTGACCTTATGACATATTCTAATATTTTGTAATCATCGAAATGAAAACAAAAAAGGCTTTTAACATTTGTAATGAATCTATAATGTATAAGAGTTGGACTTTATAAATTAAACTACAAAAGAAAGAAACTTTTTCATGATATTTCAATATTTAAAGATGCACTGTGTTTGGATAACCCCAGTGCCACTGAAAATGCCCACCCTTCAACGTGACCAATAACTTCTCAAAGCAATTTATAATAAGTTTGGTAATATCCCATACTGTATATCCAGCTTGAGCTTTGGTTGTGTAATGAAATGAAGAATTGCATTTTTGTTGTTGTTGTTTCAGGACTCTCTGAGGATGATCTAATGCGACATACAAAGATGCAGAATATCATCTAGAAAACATGCTGTGGATAAATATTTAAAAGTCATCTTTGAAATTTGTTAGGATATAAGCCTTTTTTTCCCTTAAAAAATATTAGGTGCCTTTTGGTCTAGACGGGAATATCCAATATACTATACAGTTGAGTGATTATTAGATATCTGTAAAACTCGTCCATTTTGAAAAGAGGCAGATGTCCACCTCAGTACATGGTGAATGAGGAAATCCAGGCAGAGACAGATATCTAAACCTCACAAATGTTCAGTTAAAACTCACTCAAAAGCTTATGGGCTAATGCGAACATCAATTACAACAACTTGTGCAGTCAGGGCAGTGCGCCAGCGTATCGAAAGACAATCCGACAAAACCGGGCACCCATACTACTTTCCACTTATGCTACGTATGAGGATTTTTTTTTTGTGAGGCAAACACACATTATGATATCTAGCCTTTTTCATTCCATTACTGTAAGAGGAAAAGGCCTCTTAAACGTTTTATACATTTCCTAAGGCATAGCCCCTGGGGCTCCCATCTTTCTATCACTCCATGATCAAAACGCCCTCCTCTCTCCCACAGCAATACTCTAGTGTTAATATCTAATGCTTTAGAATCACATTTCCCATCTCACTTTACGTCTAGAACCCTAAAAAGCTGCAGTACCTTTTAAGCTGCAACTTTAAGAGAAATAAAAAGGGAAGAGGGAGAAATATTGCCTCGGAGTGCCGAGTTTGCAGCTCCTTCGCTCAGGGAGAGGATAAGAGATCCTTAACGCCCCAGTGTTTGCCCATGTGAGAACGAGGAAAGTGATAGATACAGTCAGGAGACACAAAGGGGAAGTGTGCAGAAAGAAAAAGAGCAGCTAACTCTCATTTTCAACCATTTCCACAAGCAGTTAACCTCCATCCCTTTAGGAACATCTGTCTGTCTGTTGTTAGAGTGGAAGGGAAGAAAGAAAGAGGCAAAAAAATTAAAAATAAAAGAGAGGACACCCACGTGCCATGACACCCTGATCAGTCTCTGATCAGGAGTAAAAAGCTGTCGCTACAGGCCCGGCACCTCAGCTCTCATCTCCTATTACTAGCAGGACAAAAGCAAGCCTGAACTCCCCTCGGCCTTGACCAATTACCGCCCCCCAGGGAAACACTCGCTTCCATCACGGCTCTTTTCATCTCTTTCTCTGTACCGCGGCAACACAGCATCCGAGCGTGCCTTCCACTGCTCCTGCTGCCGTAACTACTGCACCCGCTAACGGAACTGCCACATTTACTCCTGACAGTTATGATAATGTTACTTGGATTCGACACAGATCTCACAATTTGTGTGTGTTACTATTTAAAAAGTTTTGACAGACTGCTTAGTCTTTATACACCTTTTCAAATACATAGACAAAAGGTCGTGAGTGTGCAGCTTATCACATTTTTCACGATTTTTACACCACAGTTTGGAAACTCATTAATCATACAATTAAAGCCAGGCTTTACAATAATAAGTGAATGAAACAGATTTTACTTCATTGTTCTTGTTTGCACATGTATGTATGAGTTTGATACCTGTCTCTATGTAACATACACAAGCTTTGCTGTTTGCAAACAATATTTAATTTTACCTAACAACCGATTTACTAAATGCTTTGTATTTTTGATAATGGTTTTGGAAAATGTAGTAAAAAATTTTAAAAATCCTATTATTGCTAACATTTGCGATCTGAGGAACAAAAATTGAGTGTAAACTTGCAAAAGCTGTCTAGTTTAATAAAGCTGCATCCCTATCTCTATCTCCAACTAGGGATTGCGGAGGCCACGGGTGACCATTTTGTATGACCGTGGTACTATGAGCAATTTGGAAACGGCAATTACGCTGACCTGCATGTCTTTGGACTGTGGGAGGAAACCGGAGAACCCGGAGGACGGCACGGGGAGAACATGCAAACTCTATGCACACAGACAGGGTGATGGTAATGTTGTGGCTGATCAATGTATATGTACCAAAATTAAATATAGTTGTATTTTTTTAAATAGGCTGCCTTGGCTGTCCGTTTGCAAAAAAGGCAGTTATGGAATCAGCTTCTTCTTCTTTGTCTTTCGGCTGTTCGTTTTCAGGGGTTGCCACAGTGAATCATCTGCCTCCATCTAACCCTATCCTCTGCATCCTCTTCTCTCACACCAACTACCTTCATGTCCTCTCTCACT
>JAOVVA010000037.1:7586193-7597864 GCA_028565275.1 Leiocassis micropogon | reverse complement strand
TATTCTAAAGTGGCCTTCTATGAGCCCTGACCTCAATCCTATTAAGCATCTTTGGAAGGAGCTGAAACATGCCGTCTGGAAAAGGCGCCCTTCAAACCGGAAACCACTGGAGCCGTTTGCTCATGAGGAGTGAGCCAAAATACCTGTTGAGAGGTGCAGAAGTCTCATCGACAGGGGTACCATCATTTTTGTCTAGGCCTGTTCCATGAGTTTATTATTATTATTTTTTTTATAATTCCGTTGAAGCATGGTTGAAAAGCAATGTCTGACTTTCACTGGTTAACATTCATAGAATTTTGATTTATTATTACTTTTGTCAGATTAAAGTTATTTCGGTGACCACTGTGAGTTTTTCTTTCGTTGACCGAAGAGTACCAACAATTTTGTCCACGTGTGAGATATAAAGAGTCTACAGTGATGGTAAAAAGTATTAAAACAACATATGCCGCGTGTTATTATTATTAAAGTTCTACCTGTGAACCAGACAGGTGAATTAGTTCAAGCCTGATGAGTTGTGCTAATTAACGGAAGAACTTTCTGAAGCTATAGCCTGGGTCATCTCCAGGAGTAAAACCAGTAGAAAACTGTTGGACGATGGTGAAGAAGGCAGGAGCAGTCGAGATTACTTCTGTACAAGATCAGCATAGATTGACCAAGTGATGAGCTGGATCCAGCAAGTATTAAGGAATCAAGGACTTATAGGAATAATAAATATTGATCGTTATAAAGCAATTTTACTGCATAAATTAACTCTTAAAATTATAATTAATATTGTCATTGATTAACAAAATTAAGGATATCATTAAAACATCAAATCTTACTTTCGTCTCTATACTTGGAGCCTTTATATTCTATATTCAGCCACCACTGCATCCTTACAAGAATCCTATAAAGCAATGGATCAAACAATGAGTGAAAACTGAAGATTTATTTCCTGACACTCTTCATCTTGTATCTTTGTTGAGATCCACACTATCCCAAAACAGTAGAAGAAAAAAACATTTAGACGTAAAGAGAGAAAGCAGCTTCTTCTTAAATGGAAATTTCCACCCAACTTTAAATAATTCTTAGCTAAGCCGCTGGCAGGCATATGTCAGAGCATTAATATTTACAGCACATCATGCCGTAGTTGAAAGAATACAATTTGAAGATGCATGCATGGATACATTTAAAATGCATGCATAAATAAAGACAGCAGTTATGAAATCGGGTGGCAAGCTCTGCAAAAGTTGCACCCAGAATCAGAGCAGTAATATAAGACATATTAAAACTAAACTGTAATGCTTTTTATTATTTTTTTATTTTTTTATTTTTATTTATTTTTATACTATTTGGCTTTTGAGAGAAGAAGAAGAAGAAGAAGAAAAAAAGGGGCTTATATTAATTAAAATGTCTCAGACAGAGACGTAATTTCAGTACAGCATTAAACATCAGTAGGTTTAAAATAAAAACCAAACACCAAGACGAAACGAAGTAATGAACCGATTAAAAGTAAACATTAAGAAGCACTTATACATTATTTGAATATATTGAGCTGTATCCAATTTTGACCATTTGAAGTCTGGAATAAAAATGGCCCAGAAGTCCTGGTGGCCCTCTCGTGCCACGGGTCGTTGGACACGACAAGTCTTATGAGCAACTGAAAATAGCAACTGTCTCGGCAGCCCAATTATGACCCGAATCTTTTCCATTGTATTTGCTCTCTTCTTTTACCTTGTGCACAATAGGTCAGCTGTGATCGACCAGACCCTGGCGTTCAAAACAGACAGCTCAGCCTCTATTTGAGGATCAATAGCGGCAGCTAACGTCTGATCCGCTTCTGTCCGTATTCAAATAAAACGTGCTGTGGCTGTGACTGTGGCTGTGGCGCGCATCATCTCCTCAAAGTCATGTATAATTAGGCACGGCCATTTCACCGAGTTCAGAGTGGAGACAGAGGGGGAAATATATATGAAACTAATTAACAGGGGCCTCGCCGTGGCTCTTCCGTACGATATGAGACGCTTGAAACGTGTACATCCGAACGAGACGGGAACGTATAGTGCAATAAAAAGGTACAGGGACGGGCTTGGCAAATTCGAAAAAATTGAATAAGATGAAATGAAACAGTGACAACGAGCATGTTTCCTTGCTCAGTACATCATGATGTTGCTCCAGGCGCTACCTTTGTCTCCATCATGGCACCGAGTTAAACTGTGCATTGTAGCACGACACTCCTGATTTCATGCAATATGGTGGATTACGGAATTGAATTGAACGCTGAGCGTTTTTGTTCACTTTTCTAAATTAGGATTTTCTGTCTCTATAATGACAGCAGAGTCTCTTTTTCTTGCCAAATCAATGGCAGCTATTTATATGAGCAGTAATCCCACACCAGGCACTGAACTGGCAGCGAAGTGATGGTTTAAAGTAATGACTAAAAAACACACACAAAAAAAAACGAAGCCTACTACAAAAAAAAAGAATGCAAATTGGTTTCTTCTAATTCTAAACTAAGCTAAGAACACGCTTCATTCCGCAAGGACTTTTCCAACACCGAGCTTAATACGTGTAATCAAGAGTAAAAAAGTCGTTTGTAGCATTTGTGGACAAATCGTCAGGAGTGCCATGGTTTATGATGCAGGATTCAAATGTCCTCCCTGCTTCTCATCAGAACGAGTGAGGCTGACGAGCAGGCGATCAGCCAAGAGATCATTAAGCAAGGGCTGAAGTGGCACTGCCAGTGTGCGGGCGATGCCATGGCAACAAGGGTTCGCCCGGCTTGAGAGACAAGATAAAAAAAAATGTAAAAAAAAAAAACAATGAAAGGCAGGGTGCAGGGCCGCTCAACGATCGCCGCTGATCGATGGCTCTCACTTGCTCTCCCTCGCTCTCTCTGTTCTTCTTTTTTTTTTTTTAGAGATGGTGGGAGGAAAGAAAGGGCAGCACCGTTTAGGCTTTGTGGCAAGTAGTGCCTGGGGGGTCGTCTTCAAATACGGTGAACAAAGAGAGCAAAAGGAAATCGCTGGGGGAGAAAAGCACTATCAAAACAGTCGGTCAGGCCGCTGTGAAAGGGCGAGCTATTCACTTGCATCTAATTGTTGACCCCCTAAAAAGTTTAGTAAAAAGAATCATTGTCACGCAGCTCATGCTGGGTGGTGTACTAACTAGAAAGACCCTGCTGATATAATAAGCATCCACATGGGATCTACCGGGGGAAAAAGTTGATCCGGTAATAACTAAAAACTGAGGGACGCCAGAGTATCCTTTACAGCGATCGGGGAAGACAGTGAGAGCAACTTCCACAGCTGTATGTGTTTTGCCCTGGACAGTTCTGTGAGCAAAGCAATATGTGGAATATCCTGTATCTCACACAAACACACACACACACATGCACGCACTAGTAAGTTTACCAACAACATGTGCTAATCAATGCCGTGAAAGCAATCTGTCAGGAAATCTTTAGCATTAATACCCTCTGCCTGAATAGGGATCAGGCCTGTTCACAGGGGTGGGGTTCGGCTGGGTCTTAACAGTCTGTCTTTACTCATCCCTCTGTGTCAATACGGATTATGAGCCCGGCTTTTATCTTTTCAACCACACAGACCACTTCTTCATTTAAATGAATTGAATAGATGTGTCTTTTTTTTATTTTATTTTAATTATTATTATTATTATTATTATTATTATTATATAATTTAATAAATAAGAATACGCTCCTGCGAAGACGCTCAAATCCGAGCCCGATTCAAATTCCGCTGCCATGCGCGAGCGGGGAGATCTAATCTTTCATTTTTTAATCCAAATTTACCGAAGGCAATATTTTTTAACATTCTCCTTTAAGACCTGAAAAGGATAAACACTACCTATTGTTGATGGCACAGCACCTTTCTTCCCAACTTAAGAACAACAATTTGCTTCAGGATCGACTGCTTGGCAGCTGACAGCACCTGCATGCAAAGTGGCTGGGTTATATTTAGGGGAGCATTTTTAGGGAAATGATTGTGATTTGCAACCCTGCGATGTGCAGCTCAATTACAAAGAAACTGTATTTACTGATATTACAATGGCTGCGAAAGAAAAAAGAAAAAAGAAAAAAAAACAGCCCTCTTTATATCAAGGCCATCAAATATAAAAGAAGGCAGTTAAAAAAAAAAAAAAAAAAAAAAGAGAAAGAGAGAGACTGTAAAGAAGAGGAGCAATGATGAACAAATAAAAAGCAAATGTTGACATTTCGCATTCAGCGCTTCCTTTTATAGGTCAGAGGCAAGCCTGGCTGACCCCTGTATTGTTTTAAATGCCATTTTGTAAAAAAGAGGATCGCAGGAATTAATTAATGCACGGGTAGCTGCCGCCGTCAAGAGGGCGCACATTAAAATCAATGATTAATAAATTCAAAACACACAACAAACTCAGAGGGGAGATGAAACTAGTATTGTGCTTCGCAGGAAGCAGCCCCAGTGCGGGTCCTCCCACCAGCGAGACGGCCACTCGGATGCCTAATGGAAAGCCGCCTGTGCCAGCTGTGTGCCTGTGAATAAAATCACTTTAATTAAAGGCATCACAATGGGAAGGGAATGAAGCAGAATGGAAAGGAAGCGGCCTGGCGTACTTGACACACACAAGACGATGGAACGACGTCTTCGACGATCCTATCTCGAATAATCCGGACCCCTGGAACACCTTCTCCTTTAATGTGCTCCAAACACGCACGTCTAAAAGAACATGTCTCGATGTTCTCCGAAGACCAGATAATGCTCTCACGATGTTCTCAAAATCGAACTGTATCCCATCTGTGCCACATCTGAATTTTCTTTTAATGATTTATCACACCATGGTTTTAAAATATAACGTGATCGAATTATTTCGTAAATGTTTTTTGTTTTTTTTTCCAGGACGAATGTTGAAATATTTCTCAGCTCAAAACTGTGAGCCAGCGGAAAGGCAATTGTTCTAGGCTTCCAAATATTGTGCTGTTTCGCTGGCAGACGAACCAGCAAAAGAAGCGTCCACCCACATACGAGGGAGGAAGGGGCCCTCATAATCTGATACACAACAAAGATGAGCCCTGATTACATTCACCCCCTTCTCCTGTTTTAAACAGACTGGGAGCAGTGCCCAGAGCCAGCTGGGGGAAACACAGCTTCACTCATACTCTCGCATAAACAGCTTCGTCTGTAGATCACCTCATCACTCACAAGGGGGCAGCAATCCAACACACACGCGCACGCACACACACAATACAGAGTCACAATCAGACTGACTTATAGGATTGTTTAGTCTTTAGTTTGTGCGCAAAATGAGAAATGGTTGGGTCTGGTGTATCAAAAAAAATTAAAAACAATAAAAGCGTACGACTGTACAGTCTGGCTCATATTCATTTCCATCTTATCCATAGCTAGAGTGTTGTGACATTTTGCTTGATAAAACACAACAGTATTAGGTTAGGGGTAGATTTTATTAACCGCAGTGTTCGTGTCTACTTGTAATAACACCTAAATCCAGTTTAGATGCAAATAGTATTTTCTCCATTATAAAACTCTCACTTCTAGGAACAAGTATGTTTTCTGGGGGTTGGTTTTCTGTAAGTCTGGAGGTTTGCATAACATATTATTATTATTATTATTATTATTATTATATTGTTTGCAATTTTAGCTATTTATTTGCCAGTGTTTAACATTAGCTAACATTATTGATACAAGGGGTGTTCAAGTCAAACCGGGGCTTGTGATGAAATTTCTCATGAATGAAGACGTACAATAGGTGGACATTTACAGAAGACTTCAAGCACGGTACGGTGATGAGACTCTGAGCAACTGAATGGTACAAAAGTTTTAAAGAAGAGTATGAATGACGATCCCGGCCGAGGGAGCCCACTGCAGTCGTTCTCGGCAACGTTCAGTAAAGTGGAACGCCTGATCCTTGAAAATTGACCGACGACTTGTTGCAAAAGAGACACATTAGTCCGTGTGAACTGTACACACAATCATTCACATCCACATTACATAAATTCGTCTGGGAGTTATTGCCACCCCCTCGCTTCAAGCCATTTCCACATGTTTGGGCAATTTAAGGAGTTCCTGGGAGGCCAGCGTTTCAGACAGTCCGATCATGGCTCCGGCATCCTGAGAAAACTAGAAAACTAGTGAAACACTGGGATGAGTGCATTAGTGTAGCAGGGGATTATATGGAGAAATAAATGTAGTTTTTACTCTCATAACTGTGTTCAGGTATTCTGCACAATAAAACGTCTTGGTTTGACTTGATACATCTGCTCATTCGTTTTATTCAAGTAAAACTAAAATCTTGTGATTTATGTGACTATAAAGTTGCCTTATCCTATTTTTCTCATATCAGACATCAGATTTTCTTCCGACTACATTGTGTATATAGATATATCAATGTAAGATCTTCACATGACAAAAGTTATATGTTTTAGCACACTGATGAAGTCCAGATGCTAATAAAGAGAAACAATGAAGAACAATTACAAGGTACAAAACAACAACATAACATTAAACTAACATTATTATACTGTAGGACAATTTTAATTTGGAGATGCTCGCTAGGTAACTAAAAGAAGCTTTCCAAGACAAGAGGCAACATCTGCCTGCAAAATCACAGAGGTGTCTGTCTAGACAGAAGTACAATTACAATTCTATATCAGACAAAAAAAAAAAAAAAAAGGAAGGAATTCTGGGCAGTATTTTTTTTTTCAAAAGAAGAAGGAAAGACAGACATGGATGATTTGGACGGAAATAAAATTACTGAGTAGCACCTGCAAATAAATCAATCCCCACCAGGACCCTATATAAATCTAATTCTGCCTGAATAAGTCTTAAGCTTCCAGACTTCATTTAAATGGTCGATAGACCTCCTTCTTCCCACCCTCCTGTAGTCCTTTTCTCATACAGTACTGTAGATGGTTTAAGGTGAAAAAAAAAATCTACAATTAAAAACCACCGAAATAGCTTCCTAACCATCTCCGGGACTAATTTAAAAATTTTCTAACAGAAGGCATGGTAGATGTAGGTTCAGCATTGCCATGTTTTAATGAAACTGTTATTTTTAGAAAGATTCTGCCATTGCAGCTCTGAGTACTGGTTTGCCAATTGCAGCAATTCCTGCCCAGATAGCTAATGAGTGATGATGTAGTGCCGGCCCACGCTTAGCATTTTCATCTGGCCCACATACCGCACTGAACTCGTCCCAGTCAGCCACAACTCTCAGGTCCATTTCTCAGGTATGATATGGACCACAATTGAAGCTTAATGGACCACGTACGAGCATTAGATAGCCAGTTATTAATTGGCTGCATTCGGGTCATTCACCATCCAGATTATTTGAAGAACAAAATACATTACTCGTAGCCCTGTAGCCTCCAAAGTAGCCTGACGACATTAATATACACACAACATTATGATGTCTCCATACACACACACGAAATGAACACTTTTTACCAATTAGACATATTTTCCTACTACATACATTTTTCAGACAGCATTTGACAAAAGAGGAATGCAATAAAATCCTTCTCATGGCTGGATTTTACTGTAAGAACACACTTGAAGCACAGTTACATAAACTGTAGATGTGTTAACACGAGTTCATCATGAGTGGGATGATGAGTCTGTGTATGTAAAGCATGCTTTGTAAATAACGTTACATTTTGCTTGTAGGTGTTAATTTCTCCTATGTATGGAGACTTTTGGGACACCCTGTACCGTAAATTTGATTAAAATAGTGTCTCGGTTGGAGAGTTGTCATGGATGAATTATTGGCTCTCGTGCACATCGTACAAAAAAACGTTGACGTTTCGATTTAAATAAGTAAATACGTAAGAGCCCTGGATTGGATAATTATGACAGTGATTAATATGATTCAGCAGTAGATGTTACAAATAAATATGGGTATATCACTCTCACTCATCGTCTATACCACTGGCCCACAATCTATAACACTATCCTGTATTCAGAACTGGAGTACCCAGAGGAAAACCCACTAAGCACAGGGAGAACATGCAAACTCCGAGCACACAGAGACGGGAATCGAACCCGGACCATGGAGGTGCAAGGTGACAGTGCTAACCACTACACCACCGTGCCGCCATATGGGTATTTTGATCCTGTGTACAAGGTCACAAGGACGTACGGCATGAGGCGGGGTACAACCCGGACTAAAATAGCTGGAATCATAAATGACCAAGATCTAAGTAACTAAGATTATTTAGATACTTGGTGAAGGTGCATTGTGAAAAATCAACAGTAGAACTCTCAGCTATGTTTAATAGTGACTAATGAATGAGCATTATTACTTGAACAGTGTGTCGAGAAAACCGGAAAAAAAGGGAAAAAAACGACAGCTTTCAGTTTGCTAGGAATCATAAAGTCTTGACTTTGAAGCTATTGAAAATGGTCATGTTGTCTGATTTCAGATTCCAGCACGATTGGTGCGTCAGGGGTAAAAAGGGAAGAGCATGAAGAGAATTACCCATCATGTAATATATATCTTAACCTTAAGCTGCATGAATGTACTGAATGACCACGTTATCCTGTCAATGGATTTTTCCCTGATGCACAGCTATATTCCAGGACTCAAATTGTGAAGGAGTGGTTCTGGGAGCAAGAGGAATCATTTTCACACGTGAATCAGCCACCACAGAGTCCTGACCCTGAGTCCAATAACAGTCTTTGGAATGCGCTGGACTTTGAAACTTTATAAGTGGTTTGACTCTCCCGTCATCAATACTGTACAAGATGACAGCCAAAAATGAATGCACGTATTGACGGGCATAAATGTCTTTACTTCCTGCAACCCATTTACTGTACGGTTTGTGATACAGACCACTCTTAAAACTTCCATACAAATCCTTCATCATCATTTATCTACAAGTTGCTAAATAATAATCAAATTAAAATGGTTTATCTAATCTAAGCACACATTGCTGCTTACTCAAAGACTTGTTTTTCAATCGATCTGATTTAACACAGCACTTAATTTCCAAGCTTGCTGTAGTTTGTTAAGTTAAAGCATGGAAATGAAACAGCACTGGATTCTGGCTTTCCAGGCAAAGGAAATGATGACCCCTGCTGGAGCTATTTGTGTCAAGCTTAAGTTCTCCATGCTTTCCTTCAGGGGGTTAAACCCCATCCCGTGAAGATTTTTGTAATAAATCTTGTGAAATTTGTTAGCTATTTATTATTTATATCTTCTTATTTTGACTGTGTTTCACACAGTAAGCTATTTTACTACAAGCATGTAAATAAGTCTTTAGTGAACGAACTAAAGACATATTTAGCTTAAACTATTAAACTATCTTTAATCCTTTTATAACTGGCTTGTGAGGATAATGTTCTTGAAGGCAACAAGTAGACTTGTTTCTACAGACTTGAAGGATCTAGTCAACACTCTAGTACACCCAATAATAAAAACACTGCATTCATTTTTTTTTTTAAGAATTAATAAACATTAAGGACATTTATTTAATTAGTACACAATGGGGCAGGGATAGCCTGTAAAAGCACCTGCCAGCGAAACAACGGATATCTCTCCAGGGTAGGGGTTATTGTTGCCTGATGGGATGTGAACGGACCCCCCCTCCTTCAATAGTAATAATAGTAATCATTTTTAAAAAATTATTTGGTTATTTAGGGTGGCAAGGTGGCACTGTGGCCTTGCACCTCCAGGGTTTAGGGGTTTAAATCCCACCTCTGGTCTGTGTGTGTGTGGAGTTTGCATGTTCTCTCCATGCTTGGTGGGTTTCCTCCAGGTACTCCGTTTTCCTCCCCCAGTCCAAAGACATGCAGATTAGGTAAATTGGCGTTCCAAAATGTAGTGTGTGTGCCCTGAATGTGATGAATTGACACCCCGTACAGGGTGTACTCCGCCTCATGCCCAAAGTCTCCTGGGATAGGCTACAGGCGCCCGCACAACCCTGTACAGGATAAACGATATAGAAGTTGGAGAATTTTCGGGGGGAATTTTATATATCTCCGACAAGGCCTCCTCTGAGAATTCAACGCTGACAAAGAATAACATGACAAAGCAAGCCACAAGCAAGTGGTCATGCATAACCAGGGGGGGGGAAGAAGAGGTTTTTACCGGTACTTCTACCACAACCTTCATCACTTCATATTGTTCACTTATTCTCAGCTTGAAATGAAGATCAAAATTTTTTTTTAAACATTTTAATACCTGATGTAGAAAGATATTAGAAACACTTGACATTGAACGTCCCAGAACAATAATTCTATAATTTTATTTTACCGTACCATTTACAGAGCCTCGTCACCCCACACACACACACACAGCTTGTCTGAGCTGCTGTCAGTTTTGTTGGAATAAAACGGTATACCATGAACCATCACAAATTATCCTGCTACACCATTATTCTATCATAAGACACATCACAACTCAGGCTTTACAGAAGTGCGGCAAAAGGAAAGTAATATTGAAAAATATTTATGAAATGTTTTGATTTTGCCGAATGGTGTCTTGCAAAACAAGGTTTTGTGGTGAGACCAGAGACTATACTGTATATAAAACAAACTGGATAAACTTTCTGTGATGTCACTGATTTTTCACCTTTTTTTTTTTTTCACTGACAGGTTTTCTGACGAGCAGTTTTAAAGCTCAACTGTGGGAGCTCTGGCCGTCACCATCTTGGCAGAAGCCGACTCGCTCAAAACCCTGGTTAATCCATAAATGGGTAAATGGGCAAGACGACCTCAGTCTGGCTGTTGTTTGAAACACACCTACCTAACTTGGTTACCACCCACAAGCTAGCGAGCTTAGCATTAGCTAAAATGCAATGGTGGCTAACATTAATTTATATGCTAATGCATTTGCTTGAACTCCTGCACTTCGTCCCACGTCAACTCCTACATTTCTTATGATAAGTTACTGTAAATTACAACGATTCCAGTTAGCTCGTTAGCTAAAGTCATGCATAGCAGACATCTAGTGGTTTGACCCCTGCCATGCAGCTGTAACTCAAATCGGCCACGCAACTAATTTTATGGCTTAATGGCGCTGTTTTTAATAATGAGTTACATAAACATTCGACCCCATACAGTCATGAATGTGAAATCGAACTATGGAAACAAAAACCGTTTTTGTACCAGGCTGCAAACGTTGATTTCTGTTGTAAAGGTGTGTAATTTAACATTGGGGTCTATGGCGATCACTTTTGGATCACGCCTAGTGGACTTTCGTGGAACTGCACATTTTAACACTTCTGCGCTGGTTGCGTTTTTCAGAAAATTAGGTTCCCCCTTTTGAGTGAGACCTCGGCCAAAGGGAAAGAAACTCCAAACTGGTCAACTCCAAACTACTACCAAAGACACACGACAGTGGGTTAAAAACCCACAACTGGACACCAGGTGATAGAGACTTGTCTGTGGTAACACGTCTCCTTTTTTTTTTTCTTTGCGCCACAATGAACAACATTTTTCACCCAAAACTGTTCCTCATCATGAACCAACTGGTAACAATCAGAATGTCTCAATTTCAGAAGTTAGAAGTCAATTTCAATTCTTGGTGAATTAGGATACTTTAGACCATTGTAGAGACATCATTAACTTATACTGTACATGACAAGACATACAGTAGTGTGCAAAGTCTTAGGCACCATATTATATGCTGTACCAATTTTGTTATATACGTTTATCATGTCTGCATAATTATGTACAAA
>JAOVVA010000037.1:7565259-7583936 GCA_028565275.1 Leiocassis micropogon | reverse complement strand
TTAGACACAGATTTGTGCAGTTTTATAAGAAAACAGCTGTTAGGTTTTACTGAGCTTGCTGGAGAATATGAGTTCTTTTTTTATGCAAATCCCAGGAGCGTACAGTACATTAGGTTTTTTGTTTCCATCTGAAAACTGGTCTGTCTTGTACTATATTTTTTTAATTTACAGCCATGCATATATTCTCCTGTAAAGTTATATGTGGAAATACTGAATGATTTTGTACATAATTATGTAGACATGATAAACATATATAACAAAATTGGTACAGCATATAATATAGGGCCTAAGACTTTTGCACACTACTGTATATACCCAGTACCTGAATTCCCAGGAATCTCCTGCACTTGTTTAATCAAGACACCTAAAAAAGAAGAAATAAAAATAAATAAATAAATGTGTATCGTTTGCATAGACACAGCACCATAATCCCTAGTGTTGAAGTAACATCTAGAGTGTTTATAGACGTCTAAGTGGACTCAAATAAACTCTGACAGTCTTAAATCAACACTGGGGATTTTACTGTGATTCTAAATTTGTATGTTTTCTGTAGGTTTAGAGATTTAGATATTTACATAAAAAAAAAACTTTGCCAACACTAATACTAGAGATGTGGGGGATCAATTCAGTGGTGTAGCAATTCATGTATCGCCATGTATTTTTCTTTTTTTTTTTT
This sequence comes from Leiocassis micropogon, assembly GCA_028565275.1. NCBI lineage: Eukaryota > Metazoa > Chordata > Actinopteri > Siluriformes > Bagridae > Leiocassis > Leiocassis micropogon. The sequence goes on along the minus strand of JAOVVA010000037.1, from coordinate 7,583,260 downwards.
GCATTTGATGTGCATTCTTCTATAATCCAAATTATTTTATTATTTAAAAATGTGACAAAATCTGAGATGAAAAGGGTGAGTCGAAAATGATCCGCACTCTGGCTGTCGAATTTATTTGAATTAGCTTTTAGAGAAGACAAATACGTGACAAAGCCACGAATGCACCATTGTCTTCACTTTTCATCAGTAAGGGAATCTTCGTCCTCGTAGCGCTGCTTTCAGGAGAACAACCTGGTGAAAATCTCATTAAGCGAGATCAGGACTATAGGGAGGATGCTTTAACATCTCAAATCGAAGTTTTTGCAGAGTGTCGAGTGTCGAAAAAACTGATGTGGGCAGAAGTGTGCAAACGTGCATCGTCATGCAAGATCACGACGCCCCTGGAAAGCTTCCAAGTTTAAGCTTCAGCTCTTCAATAAGAATCTCACTGTAACGAGAACTGTTAATTGTTGAATGTTTTTCCTGATGATGTTCCAATACTTCTGGCCCTTGTGATCTGAGAAAACTAAAAGCATTAATTTTCCAGCTGTTTTAAATAAGATTTTGGACTCACCCTCGTAATATCAAATCAGGATAGTTATAAAATCGTAAAACTTCCAGGATAGAAATAGAAATCGAATCTGCATCAAGGTATCATGATAATATTGTAAGGGGAGATTTGTGTCGATTCCCGTCCCGAACTAACACCTGAATGTGGAATACATGACAGTATTAACCATATCGAACAAACAAAATGACTTATTTGTTAAGTAAAGTTAAAAACAAACCAAAAAAAAATGGTTCACCTTAAAACTAAATAATAAACCAAATAATACTGCTAACAGTTCTAACAGCATTCTGTTAACTTGACTAGCTATCTTACTCACTTTCTCACTTATGCTACTTTCTCGCGTTATTGTAAATACTTAACATACATTTCTTACTTTAGAATTTAGCTACTTCCTTCTTCTTTTCTTATTTATGTGCTTTTCATCAACATTTTCCAAATGCTAATTCAGGACCGAGTACTTTCACAGTTTGCGCTCCTTTTTCTAACCACAAGGAGACGCACTGCGGCTACCGGAAGTAGAGAAAGCAGCTTCTGACACGTGAACTTCGCCGCCATCTTGGAAGGGCATCTCTCCGCATTGATTTCTCTGGATTGAGATCAATTTAAAATATACAAATATATAAACATGCAATTAAGGCTAACAAGTACCTCTTCTTAGGTCTCTGGATTTATTTTATCACAACAGAAACGAATATAAATATCTTGCCATGACTAATTCATGTGTTAAATGCTGTCCACATAATAACAATTGAAGTCAATTATTTTTTTTTCCTTTTTTTAATTCACCTTTTAAAAAGTATAAATCATATGTCAGTGATACACCAACCAATATGTAGTAATAGAATTGAAGGGCTTGAATGTATTTGTTTATTATTTGTAATGAATCTTTTTTCAGGAAAAATATTTCCTGCCATCGTGGGCTACCTAAAAGTAAGTTGGTCTACAAATTAGCTTTATTGGTGTCTGTCTTTCTATCTATCTATCTATCTAAATCAGGAATCACAACAAATGGGTTGGTTTATGGATGGACATATGACCTGGAATAAAGATGAATAGAGATGTAAGAGATAGAGGCAGGGGAAAGTCCACACAATATAAGCAATACAAGCAAATTTTCCTCTGGGATTAATAAAGTTCTTTGAAGCTTGAATAAGAAAAGCTTACGATAAACAAGCAAACAAACAAGCAAATAACATTTATTAAAATAACTTTTAATAAAATTTAAAATGCAGATAAATACATGAACTAAGAATCCCCTAAACTGGAAACCTAACAACTATTATTCAATGTATATACAGAAATGGTTCTGAGAGAACAAAAATAAGGACGGGCTTCCATTTGTCTCTGATTCCTCTCAAGGTTTCTTCCTTTTGTCATCTCAGGGAGTTTTTTTTCTTGCTACCGCTATGCCCTCAGCTTGTTCATCAGGGACAAACTAGTAATTTTCATTTAATCATCATCTATACCACTTTATTATGTATATAGGGTCACGGGGTATCTGGAGCCTCCCAGGAGAACCTGGACGGGGTGCCAATCCATCACAGGGCGCACACACACACACACGCAAACACACACACTCATTCACACACTACCGGCAATTTGGGGATGCCAATTAGCCTAATCTGCACGTCTTTGGACTGTGAGAGGAAACCGGGGTACCCCGAGGAAACCCACCATGTATGGGGGCACACAGACTCAAATCAAACCTGGAGCCTTGAAGCGCGAGATGACAAATCTATTTTTAATTTTTATTTATATGATTTTCTCACACATTTCATACTCATTTCCCTAACTTTTCTTTCTGATTCTGGGAAAAATAATTGTTTTGCGACAATGACCACTGGTAAAAGCGCTATATAAATAACAATTGAACTGGGCTGAATTGAATTGAAGATGACCTTTTTTTTTTTTTTTTTGACAGCCGACTTTTATTTTGGAAAGGAAATTAAAGGAAACACTCATGAGGTAATCTTCTTCACCCGGTTGTTGAGAAAGTTCGCAGTCCTTCCTAAAGTCCAGGTAAATATCCAGTGTTTTGATCATACAGTCATTCATATTAAGCGGTTTCTACGTGATTACTGCACGTGTCCTGATTATATAATGGACAGTAAAGCTGGCTGAAGCTGTCCTGCTCTCCTTTTATGCTAACACATCCGTTTACACCTATGCTATCCATCGGGGTTTGAGATTTTTCGGGAACTTGCTTCATTACAGTCAATGTTATTAAGTTTATTAGTAAAGTCCTGACCCGGATGCCATCCTGACAGCTTTTCGTCGCGGTTTCAGACACTGACTGACTCTCGCGTACTAGCGTACTAGGCAGTACGTCCCCTCCGTCACCTGTGCGTGAGGCGCGTGCTCGCAGTGCGTACTCCTCAGTGCGGAAGTATGCGTGTCTGGACACTGACGTTTAGCTAGTTAGCATGTCATGCACAAACAACACACCGACTTATCCTTATTCATATCCATATTAATCTGATTATACATAGATTGGAATCGTAAAATCAAGCGTGTGTCGTGTTTACACCATCTGTATTTTGTGTAATTTTAGTTACTAACTACAAAGTTTCCCTTGTGTTTAAACCGAAGTGTTTGGCTGACTAGCCGGATAAACAGTGAAGCTAAAAAGTCTTTAGCTAAGCCTGGATGTAGACAGAACCGATGGAATTTGAGTAATTTGTTTTAAATAATATGTTGAGTGTTTGTTTAAAAAGGATTTTATTATTGTGTGTGTGTGTGTGTGTGTGTGTGTGTGGGGAGGTCACTCCTGTTAGCATGTTTGTTTACACATAAGCTCTTCACCTAGCTGTTGTTGTGTTTAGTTATATATCGTGACACGTTTGCAACTGTGATGTAAAACACTTGTTTTTTGGAGTATTAAATATATAAAGAGAAATATTCTTTCTCAGAGTAGGACTTTACGCTCTCTGATATAGACAGTATCTTCCAGAAAAGTCATGCTTCCTAAGTCTTGCTTGAAAGGTTTCAGAGCTTCATACTTCCTGTTTGTCTTTGTTGTTTAAAAAGATCATCATTTTCCTGCAATGAATATTTATATATGTATATGTAGTTGTGTTGTTTTTTAGCTGATGCGGCTTGCATTTTCTGTAGTGGTCTTTCAAAGGCGGGTGCTTTCATGTACAGCTGATGTTCAGCTACTCACGCCTCCCCTACATGAAGTGTAGTGTTTTTATTAGAGATGGGAATCACGAAGGACCGGGCGATATGATATCATTGCGATACCTAGATTTTGTTACAAATCTTAACCAACTGGACCAAGTTACAGTTCTATCCAGACCTTGTTGTTGTTTTTTTTAATTTTTTTTTTTTATACATCATGATAATTAATAAAAAATTTAATCTAGCTCTTTTTTTTGTGGCTATATGCGTCACTCAACAGCGTGAATCAATGCGATAGTTCACCATGCATAGACAGTGTGCGGAGGAAACAGAAATGAAAGCCTGACACAGCATGGCTTACTTCAGTAAAAGAAAAGTAGACCATGAAAACTGAACCTTCAAAGATGAATGTACAGATCAATATCAACCAGTTTGTCTCATATGTTCCGAAACCGTGGCGATAATAAAAGGCAGTAAAGCGCCAGTATGAGACGAAACCCGGGGCGTCTGAGCAGTCATATCCACAGCAGTCTGAGGTGAGGGAGTGTAAAATACTCAAACTGAGAGCTTGGTATGACCGTGTCCTTTCACATTTAATTACAGCCCATTTGCATTTCCATTTGGATTCATTAAGGATTGTTGTTTGTATTCCATACCAATACATGGAAATATATAAGGCCATCAAAGTTCCTAGTCCTCCACATTTGTAATGTAGTTACTGAAAATTGACAATAAATGTTATTGCAATTAAATGTAAATTTTAAATAGCTTATTTTTTTTTATTTTTAACTTGCATATATAGAAATCTGAATCTTGTTTTGTTTCACAAACATGAGATTCGGACGTCGGCTCGAAAAAAAATTTATTGACATATTACCACCTCAAAAGCAAACGTTTAAAAAAAAATTAAGACTGGGAATCATCAGTCATTTTCCGAAATGATATTATACCTAGATAAGATTAGACCTAGATAATGGTTAAATTAAAATTGTGATTCTGTTTAAGTATCATGGTTTTATAAATATCCTAAGTCAATATTAATTTTATGTTCCAATTTTCTTGCAATTTTTAGACCTTTAACCTTTAAAAAAGTTTTCATAACTTGAAAGCTTTACACCTTAGCTTTATACAGCAGTTTCAAAACTGATGAATAATTAAATGTATCCCATTCCCTATAACTCTGTTTTTTTAACTTAAAAATCAAGTGAGCATTTAAACAATACAAAATTTTTTCAAATATACAAGTTTAACATTTAAATAAAACAAAAACAAGCTACATTTTTACTGAGCAGCACAAATATTTGTCATCCATAATAATTATTATTTCTAAACAAATGTATCAGTTAATTCACTCGTACCACACGGGATGCCGACGTGTAAATAGGTAGAATTCATCACCTGTAGAATTATAAAGAAACGGCGACGTTTTACCTCATCAGGTGTTTTGAGCATAATTAGCGCTTGCTGTGATTTAAGACTGGTGTAAGCGTGTGTTATGAGTGGGTTTCGAGACTAATTAGCTCGCAAAGTTTGGAGAAAAAGGCAGATCTGAGACTTTTTAACGCACAAGACATTTGATAATGTAACACCATAAAAATGTGTTTCTGTTGCGCCACTCAGACGCTTGTGGATTGGGTCGATGTCCAACGTGATCAGAAATTCCCGTCACTGACTGATTGACCGTTGCATCTTTATTATACATCTAATGAATCACTTACAAATCAAGGCATGACAAAAAAAATCGTGATTTAAAACTGAATCATATTTTTTTTCGCTCACTTCTATGAATTATAATTTTTTTTTAAATAATCGATTTTGGAGTTCAAAATTAAAACTTCAAAAGTGGTTGGAAGATGGAAGAAAAGTCGTTTTTTTTTTTTTTTTAAGAACAGCATGTGCCAAATAAAAGTCAATTACACTAAAATTTTCAGAATTTGTGTGATGATAAACTGGTTGATAATTCGAATTATTAAGGTGCCTTTAAGAAGGATTTACTGATCACACTCGTTACGATCCCTGATACTGATCCGATCCTGACATCCTTTTAGTAACCAAACCAGCTCCCTCGGGGAGGTTTAAGCCAGTATTGCTATAGAGACAAGAGAAACTTTGTTTTGTTCGGGACAAGACTTTTGAATGAGGGGGAAAAAAGGACAACTTTACATTACATAATTTGGAAACTAGCTTCGAAGTGTTTCTGAATGTTAGTCAGACATGTCTCTCCCAAAAAAAAAAAAAAAAGTTATTCACCCAGCAAGTCTCCAGCAATCCAGAATGATGAACGGTTTTTATATGTTTCATTTTAATAATTTTGTTTACGATATACAACAGTTTAAAGATCAGTCAGTTAATCTGTCACAAATTATAAAAGATATATTAAACGATTTTAATTTACTACTCCTACTCATACAGAGTTCATTCTCTAACAGACTGATCCGCATTCACAAGGAGCAGTTCAGGAAATCATTCCTACTGTTATACGTTGCACTGTACAATGACTCGCCTCTATGTAACAGATGATAATAGTAACCTGTATACTTATCCTATTATTCACTGTACATTTGCACATTTCATTTCTTTTTCTTATTTTTACATTTCTAAAATGTTTTTCTATGTAGCATCATCTGCAATACTGTATAAAGTTATATTAGTTAAAATTACATTAAACAACCTCCCTCCCACCCTTTTTACCCTTTAAAAAAAAAAAAATTAAGGTTAAGGCATTGGACTACGGCCCAAAAGGTCTTGGGTTCAAACCCCAGCACCACTAAGTTGCAACTGTTGGGCTCTTGAGCAAGGCCCTTAACCTTAAAATAAAACCGTAGAATGAAAAAATAAAAATCAATAAAATCGGCGTCTGCTAAATGCTCAAATGTGAATGTATGTCTATCCATCTATCTACACTGATGAGCACAGACATGGATAAACACTGTGTTTCTCTAACAGAAACATGCATAGTACCTCCATAAGTAGCAACCAAATGGGGAGAAAAGTATTTTTTTAGCTTTGTATCATATGTCTGCATTGTCTGCAATATTGTGTATATTAAACCGCCCTTCCTCTTTATTTTCATGACTGTGGCTCCTGGGTAGAGAATAGGAAGAGCCCACTTCCTAAAACGTCCTGTTTAAAATAACTTTCACCTATATTTCCACATACTTGTACATTTTGTGCTGACTATGGGCCTCGTCGCTCATATTTTGTCATTTTGTTTTTGGACAGTACACGTACTGTACATCGCTTTTACTTTAACTACAGCAATTCAGAAGGGAAAGCGCCAGACAAACAAGTCCGATGCATGGAGACTCCACCTCGCAAATCAGAGTCACCCAGAGTCGGGGCACAAGGGGGCCCAAATTTTAATGTTACAGCTGATTGGTCTATGCCTATTTGAAACGTGAACTAAGACACTCATCAGTTAAATGAAAACAGATTTTGAACATGCCAGGCAACTAACATAGATGAGTGAAAAATATTTTCTTTTTTAAACAGTCAGTGTTTTGGACTAAACAAATAAATTTGTTAGCATGTAGATAAATCAAAATTATCTACATAACTCTCTATTAAGAAGAAGACTAACAGTATAAAATAAATATGTTGCATAATATAGTTTTACTGTGCTCGTTTCCGATACCGTGCGCAGCCACGTTGATTTAACGTCGTGCCTTAAACATGCTACTGTAGAAGCAAGGATTTTGGAGTAAAACCCAGAGTTGACTTCTCAGTAGCGGTGACATTTGACGTCACAAAAGGCACGCTTCCCATTTACTCTGTCGAGAAAGAACAGGCCACGGAGTTGTGCAAAAATAGTAACAGCACTAGAACACAACTAGTAGCAAAAAAAAGTGCATATAATGTGATTTGTTTTTTGTAATTTCCTTTAAATATTGATTATTATTCTCGATAGAAAGTGCTGTTATTATTCTTAAACAACTTGGTGCACCTAGATACCTGGACATATACAGTAGTATGTCTGCATAAAATATATTCACAAGTTTGCACAAATGTATATGTTTCGAATCAATGGAAAATGTTAATTATTTTTAAAGAAATTGATGTAATTGGATGATGGCATGATGGATGAGTGCTTACTAAACAACCACACTAAATGTGTCTGTTTTATCTGTTTTTATCTGTTTTTATCTGACAAATGAATCATAAACCTATAATCACGTTGCATCCAACGCCGTCCACAGGTATCGTCCTCTGGGTCTGCAGATGTTGATTACATTTTTCAATGATGCTCCAGTTTTAATTGTAGTTTTGATCTAAAGGTTTTTATTTATTTTTCTAAACAGCAATTCTAGTGAAGGTTTTTTAAACAACAAAATGTTTAATGAGAAATGTTAATAAAACAGAGCATGCTTTTTACTTCTAAAATGAAATGAAGTATGATTAATACTGTATGTACACTAAAGCACTAAATGGTGCAAGGAAGGTTTTTTTTTTCCTTTCTTTTTTCTTTTTTTGAGGTAATCAAGTGTGTCGCGTTGACATTTACTTTTTTTGGGTGAAATGTTGCGTGCAGTGGTGATGTCTTTTGATGTAGTTTATTGGGCAAAGGTAGGAACACTGCGATAAGTTGTGCAGAACGTTGGACTCGTCAGGGCGTCATGGGGTTATTTAAGGTTGGTGTCATTGTTTAGGTCAGTTTCGATTTAATTTTTTTTTTTTGCAAGATTTTTGTTGTTGTTATTTTTTTCCGCTTGCTTATTTTTGTGAAATCCATATTGATTTTGTTAATCTCGACCTCTATTGAAACAATGGCTTGGAGTCGCCAGAAACCCTTTCAAAAACCTGCATGAAAACATCATAACCAAAATGTATTCACTTATCTCCAAGATCAATCGCGGTTTAAATGATAACGCTACAACTATTTAGTGTCATCTGCCGAGGTGAAGAACTTTGCAGCATGGTTCCAGACATTGACGTAACCTGGACTTTCACCTGGTTGAGTAGGTGTGATTCAGCACCCAGTTACAGGGAAGAGAGAGAGAAAGAGCATAACTATGAAGTTGTAGGATTTATTTTTGTCATCATAAGTCACAGTTTCTTATTGAAAAGGTTGTTAAGTGAATGAATTAAACTCCGTTTAGAAATGTGTGTGTGTGTGTGTGGTAGTTTGCTGTCACACTCATTGGGGAAGAAGCAGAATCCGCAGGGATTCACAGCCATGTAAACGACCGATAGTAACCTCTTGTTCTCTCCTCTTTTTCCCTGCCTCTCACTTCCATTCCCTCTCCCTGTTTAGTTTTTTTTTTCTCACAAGAGATGATCTCCTGAAGCTCTTTTTCGTTGTGTACCCCCCCCCAAAAAAAAAAAACACAGAGAAATAGAATAACAACAACAACAAAAAATCCTCATTCCCAGTCTTTTTATCCCTTTTCACTTTTTCTAACTCTCTCTCCCTCTCTCTATCTCTTTTCTGTCTCAGCAGTGGAGTTTGTCCTGACAGTGTCCAAAGTGGTTAAGAAGATAAACATCATGACCTGCTAGCGACACACAGAGCAGCATGGACGGGCAATAACAAAGAGGTACACCAGGGGTATGTACTGTACTGTATGCACAGGTTTACCTTTCTATTTCTAGTTGTTGTTTTTTTTCTTTTCTGGCACTTCAATACATTTAAGGCTGTTAATTTTTTTCTTAACCTTATGTTCAACGAGGAAAGTTTTTTATATTGGGTGTCGAAGGTCTATAATAGGTGTAGAAGCCCCTTCGTTGTGCTTCCTGTAATTACAGTACCATCTGCGTGAAAGAAATAGCAAGTGGCCACTCAGCAAAACCCGATCGATCTAAACTGCTTTCTAGCTTTCGTTTCCTTTTTACCCACAGAAGTATTATTACTCCGGGGTTGTAGAAAATCTGCTGCCTCACGGACATCTTTAAATACATGGGGTGATTTCGCTTACTCCAGTGTAGCTCTGCAAACGTTCCCACGGTCCAGCAAAAGAGTGACGGTGCAACATGGGTTCCTTTTGTTGACTAGAAGTTACTTGTGTCTATTGAACCTTGTTGGTCACCTTGGCCTTGCTTACTTATGACAGATGTCTTAGGTGTTTGTGATGTTAATTAAGGAGCACAGCTGTTTCTTTGAGTCTGTGCTCCGGGGGGGGGGGGAAATGTTTTATGTTTAATATACCATGATAAAGTTTAGCAAAGTTACAGTGATGTCAGGGATGTCATTATGTTAAACTGATGAGTCTAAGATAAAAGGTTTAAGATTAAAATATAACAGCCCTGATTTTATACAAATGTAAACTTTCGGGAGATCGTTCAGTCGTCTTCATCAAAGGCCGCTTCACGCCGCGTTATCCCAGGAGGCGTAAGCCTGCTTTAGACTGTCTGATTTCTTTTAATATTATTACCCGTCACACTGTGTGAGATGATCCAGGTGAAATCTGTGGAAATTCTATAACAGAAACAGATGTGATGTTCTTCGTGTCAGATTATACGATATAAACATCCCCTAATTATAGGTTGATACGATGAGAAATTACCGTGTTCTGCTTACGTAATGATCACCACAATGCAAATGAAATTGCTCATAAGCCCCTTTCACAGAGGATGGGAATACAGCGCAGTCATTGCGCACAAGTGTTCTGTAAGAAATTAATGTAGGGTCGTTGATGTGATGCCTTTAAACTGGGAGCAACCCATTCATATTTTATATAGAGTAGATCAGACCATAGATAACTTACAGAGAGTAGGTTAGACCATAGACATCTTGTATAGAATAGATCAGACCACAGATATCTTATAAAGAGTAGATCAACCCACTGATATCTTATTTAGAATAGATCACACCATAGATAACTTGTATAGAGTAGATCAGGAAACGGATATCTTATGTAGAATAGAACAGATCACAGATATCTTAAAAAGTGGATCAGACCATAGGTATCTTATTTAGACTAGGTTTCTTGGGCAGAGACGATATAATTTAGACGAATAATTTAGAGAATTCAGTGAGGTGAAAAGTTGGGAGACATTGCTTGTTTTTTTTCAGCACGATTCTATAGACCAAGGATAATATCATAGAACCTGTTAATTTTATACTTGTGTATAGCCAGTTGTGTTAGTATACTAGTACCTAGACAATGTTTGTTGGACTTATGAACAAATTGTACTTACAAACGAGCGCTTTGAACCGAACTTGTTCATATGTTGGTGAATTCTGGAGCAAGAAGGAAGATACTGAAGGCAGCTTAATTAAGCACCTGAGAAAAGGCAGTGAATTGTGGAGGCAGCGAGCTCCGGATAGCATCTGGGCATTTTGTTCAGTTATTGGTTCTAGAAAAATAGTATGCGTGGTACCATTGAAGGTACACACTGAGGCGGCTTAGCGCCAAGTTCATGTGCTCTACGTGAATCACCTAAAATCAGGAAAAGCTCAATAATGAGGTGGTCTTTATACCAAGATTTCTTTATGTGAGGGACTCATAATTTTTCAAAATTTTGACCTCTACCAGAACTTTTTAATTTATGTGATTGTGATAACTTGTGATATGGTATTTTTCCAATTAAATTAAGGGATAATGACGGTTTTTGATTAGTTACTTGTTTATTTATTCTTGATTGATTGATTTGATTGATTGATTGATTGATTGATTGATTGATTGATTGTTTGTTTGTTTGTTTTTTTGTTTGTTACAGTATAGTAGTGCTGACGATTTAGGTGTTTGGTCCCAATGAGACCATCCATCAATGTGTTATAGTATTACAAGCTATCTCATTTCACAAAAATGTTCACAAACTCACAACTAAGGAATTTGTTTGGGTTTTGTCTCTAATTAAATTGTCATGAATTTAAAGCAGCATGCATGTTTTGTGATGTAAAAATGCTACTCCTACTTTATGTTTTAAAAATTGCGTGAACACGTACAGCAGGTCAAACTTGTCTGCACTTTTACATTACGTATCATGTATCAGGTCCAAATCAAGCTTCAACAAGAAATCCTGGAGACTTCATTCTTAGAGTTTCATTTGTTAAGAACAACAACAAAAACGTGACTTTGTCTAATTTTCAGAAGGAGTGTTGGCCGTTATGACAAGCTCATGATGACCACCCTTTCTGTGACTGATATTGCTGATGTTGGTCCTGGTAAGTTTCATTTTTAATTTTTTTTTAAAGAACAGTTTGTTTCATGTGTGTAGGCAAGAAGCGATTATAGCTGGTCATAAAACCAGATTTTGGAGGTCTAAAAAGTGACCTACTTATTAGTAATACACAGTTACTGTTAGGAAATCATTGGGGCTGCGCCTTATTATAGGCACAAAACTACAGTATTATGCACATAAAGAGGATCACAGATAGTCAGCACCATTCCTGCTTCTTGTTTTTAATTTTCTTTTTTTTCGTCATGCAGTTTTGCCTCCAAGTAAAAACCGAAACTCTTGCTAGTCTTGAGTGTTATTTAATCTATTTGCTTCTAATTTATCTTCCAAAAGCATTTTGAGCAAATGAATTAACCAATAAAGTAATCTTCCACTTGTGTTTATTACACTGCTATTATATTTCACAAGTTGCATCTCAGACACTACAGATGAGATGTTATAAACATGCAGGCTGAAAATAAAGCCCAAATTGACAACGAATGCGGGTAGTAGTCGGCACAACCTTCAGCAATATACATGCATACATACTTGTATGTGTTCTGCTGGTGTGTGCTGTTCCTGGTTCCATAATGTGAAAAAAGAGGCCTGGTTTATTAACACACAGTAATGTAGGGTTGGACTTTTCAAATTTGTGAGAATTCAAAAATCGTTACTGCTATTAAGAATGCATGATCTGTGTTGGTAAAACATTATGATGTATTGTAACATGAAGGTCAGTGCAATATTGGGATTTCAATTATTTCCTTGAACTGGACTTTTTCTGGGGCAAAATGATTATACAATATCTTAATTAGAAGAAATTTGGTGCACAGATGTCTGATGCTGCTGCACCACCACCATGCTTAACAGTTGGGGTTCCCTCACTTTTACTCCTCCAAACATCCCTCTGGTTAAAACTTTGCTCTAGGAGGCTTTCTCCTTCTCCGAATGGTTAGGTGCATACTTTCATTAAGCATAAAGGTGTGGATTTTGGAGCAGAAGTTTGTTTACTTAGACAGCCTATTAGTCCATGGTGATTGAAAACACACTTGACTGTAGATAGTGACGCTGGTGTTCCAGCAGCTTCTGCACCTTGGTGGTTCCCGAGCTGTTCCAGTCGATCCGAACCAATTTCTTCTCAGCAGCGGGTGACAGATTTGGTCTCTTTCCAGACCTCTATCTCCCAATAACTTGTAATTAAGTATAATAGATTGAACTGGTTGTTTAGAAATGGCTTCAGGAGAAATGCCTGTCTTGTGTAAACCTGCCCTCGTCTTTTTCAGATCTTCACTGAGCTCCTTGGATTTTCCCATTGTATTATGTTTTGGTCTGTCCAATGATTGCTGTCAAACAAACCCTTTTTATGTTGGCACAGAGAAGCTACCAGCTATAGTCAATAATGATCAATAACAGGAAGTTGAGAGGCCTTGGGCTGGACAGGAATTTCTGCACCAATGAATTAATACAGTTTATATACAGTGAAGTGTCAAATCGTGTAGCTTATATGGGAATGGGGTGCTATGACTTTTTTCCTAAGGGGTCCAAAAAGTCCCATAGACTTAACCCTGAGACAGAGCAAGAATTTCGTAGAAATCTCAAATTTATGACATTTAAAGAGCCTTGAAAGCTGTGTCGGAACATACCCAAGAGGGTATAAGTTGTCTCCCTGGTACCCAAATGAAAGCAGTAGTAAAAATCTTCAATTTTGCAATTTCTTTTAAATTTTTTTTGTTATTCTGGATGACGATATTGCTAACATCTTAAATGAAAAGTAGAATTTTTAAAATATTTCAATGAGTGTCCAATTGAGCTGGTATGGACTCTACAGGTTTGTAGACCATTTGTGGATCAATTCCACCGATCATCCGAACAACACATGCATCAGTAGAAGAGATTAGGAAATTCTAACCTTTTGTGTGTAAAGCCGTAAATATGATCAATATCACAAATCTCTCGTTTGGTTACACTTACGGAGGGTCCTATAAATAGAATCTTGAATAGTAATCATTCAAGATATTGAGTGTTTATTTAGTTTTTAAATATTTTACATTTCTATAACTTTGTTTTAAATGGAAAGAGAATCTAAGCTTTTTTTTTTTTATGATTTCAGACTTTTGGACTTCTCTGTGTGTGCATGTCTATGTGTATGTCTATGAGAGAGAGCCTAAGCGCATGAATCTGTCTTCTTCTTCTGTAGAGGCGAATCTGGGGTGTGTCGCTGAAGAGGGCTCGGTGAGCACAGCAGAAGTGAAACATGAGTTACACACTTCTCCCAGTCAACCAGTTTCATTCACAAGTTCTTCTAAGGAGCTGAACGAAACGCTGCCCATGGACCCCGGCGACATGAAACTGGACCTCTCTGGAGACACGCCTGCACCAGGTATGTTGGTGGATATACATTTCTTTAATTTATCTGTAGACCGTTTATATATGAGCAACTGTCAAGTCCGTTTGGTAATGACGTTTGGATCTCAATTTCCAGAGATATGGGACGTTTGTAGCATGAACTGTACTGTACTGTAGGTGCTGCTAATTAGCTTGGACTGAAGTGTGCGGTAATAAACATGTTTCTTTACTTCACAGACGTACGGCTACACTTAGCCAGATAGGCAGAATGTTCAACCGTTCAGAGATCCCCATCCCGCTGTGATAGATATTCCTCTTGGTTTTAGCGGGTGTAATTGGTGCCTGCAAGGAAAATTGAAAGCGCACACTAAGTAAAGCAGCCCATCTATAATGCAAGCTTCAGTGGAAAATGATCTTCGAGTATCTGCTTTTGTCACGGAACGGCAGTTCTCGCGTTCGGGTTTGGGTTCTGAAGAAATATGTTGTATTAATAAGCTATAATAAGAGTGACGAGACGTATCGATTGTTAGGATTGAGAATTCTAGACATGGACATACAGTATGCGGCAAAATGTACAGTACTAACCAGAAAAGACGAACAATAATCGCCTTGTTGTCATCTGTGAGTTTATGTCTCCTGAAAGAAACTAACATGTACAATATTAGCATGTTGAGTGTGTGTGCAGCGCCTCGCTGTTCATATCGTTTATGCAGATTCTCAAAAATATCCCGGAACAAAGGCTGCTGCAGATTCCAGCAAAAGGAGACGCTTTGCTCACGTAATGCAACACAGTTCTTGGTGGAACACTCTCCTTTAACATTCCTGACTAGTGACCATCAGGTGGTGTAAGATCAGGAGAACGGGAAGGAATTGTTCTGCCACCTTTTTGCAAGCTCGTTCACGTCCACTTCCGTACGAGTGGAAATAATATTCATAAAACTATGAATACTTTTTCCACCGTCGAGAGATCCTTTTTCTAACAACAACAACAACTTCTTTTTCACTCCTGGGAACATGTGTATCTGGAGCTTTCCCCGTTGACGAACACAAATGCACGTCTGAGATGCGCGAGTTTGAGTATACTGTATATTTTGGCGCAGACCGTATATGTCCCTGGGTAGTTCTGTCTTCCAGAAGTAGTCGTGTATTCCAGTAATTTGATGGTTAAAGCAGCCCGAAGTAGAGGAATAAAATCCATTTAAAAAAGCGCAAAAGTGGAAAAAAAGCAAACCCGAAGTAAAAAAAAAAATGCTCTCTGTTAAAAAAAAAAAAAACATCTCATTAGTGTACAGTTTTGCTGATTGCTGAGTAAATCTCGACATCACTCACTATAATTGTAGCTGATGCATATTCAGCACAGGCGCCTTCCAAGGGCGGGTCGGCCTGGGTAATCGAACCTTTCGCTTTCCCTAAGAGACGGAGTCTTTGCTATGCATACTTTCACATTTATGTTATTTTACAGATGCCTTTATCCAGAGTGGCTTAGTCGTTTTATAAACTGTGTGGCAGTGGCAGATTAGCAGAGCGGATCTTTGAATTCGTGACTTTTCCATCAGTAGGCCAACATCTTAACCACTGAGCTACCTCTGCATGTGTCTTTTATTAAATATATTGTTTACTGTTTAGTTATTTTTTTTCCTCTTTATCCTCCCTTGAATCAGATGTGAAACCCAAGTTTTATATTCACTGACAGAACAAGCATGTAAAAAGTTCAGTCAGGCATGGCGTGGTTAGACCACAAGCAGGATCTATTCAAATAACCACAGTACTGAATAAAGAAACAATGACACAGAAACATTGTCCACAAACCACTGGCTCTGGTTAAAGCCCTCATTTAATATATACACACCTGTGTTCATCAGCATCTGTTTTTTGTCCCCCTCTCTCTCTCTCTCTCTCTCTCTCTCTCTCTCTCTCTCTCTCTGTGTTTATGCACTCGGAAGGCCAGCCAGTGAAGAGAAAGAAGGGTCCGGCTCCCAAGATGCTAGGGAACGAGGTGTGTAGCGTGTGTGGAGACAAGGCCTCGGGTTTCCACTACAATGTCCTGAGCTGTGAGGGCTGCAAGGGCTTCTTCAGGCGCAGCGTGATCAAAGGAGCGCAGTACGTCTGCAAGAACTCGGGCCGCTGTGAGATGGACATGTACATGCGGCGAAAGTGTCAGCAGTGTCGGCTGCGCAAGTGTCGCGAGGCGGGCATGCTGGAGCAGTGTGAGTGACTTCTCTCCTTTTCTTCAAATCGTTCACTAAGGGTTTAGCAAAGAGCTACAGCATGTTTATATATATTTTTTCCTTTTAACAAAATGTTTGAACCCTTTTAATAAAAATTTTTTTTTAGGGAAGGTTGAAAGATTAAATCTGAAATGAAAGAGCCAAAAATAGTGATCTGTCTAAAGAGATCTCTGATTATCAAACTGCAAGATTGACTTTTTACAGTAACATTACAACTTTAAATTTTAACACAAAGACTGAGTTAAACTCTTGATGTTTCACACACTAGCAATGTTTCTTCAGTCCAAATAAAATCATTCTGATTTGGGATTGCAGCAGAGAACTTAACTGTTTACATGAACGCTGATCGGATAAGATGTTGTTTTCATGCATAACGATTAACATTTAATCAGAATGTAATTTTTTTTTTTTTCAGCGAACTAGTTTCTTTTCAGGAAATATAACTCTCACTGTGAAGCGTTTAAGTTGCAAGTATATAACAAGAAGAAAAAGGGATTTTCTCCAGCTTTGCCGTTTGAGTCGGTTTTCCATATCTTCTGATAAATCCCACCTTCTGTGTCATGATCAGTTACAAGAATTCAGTCTCATCCATGATTGGTTAGATGTGAAATGCTAAACCAGTCAGTGCCCTTCCCTCAGCCTGAGACACAGTGGACGAAATTAAAGACTGGTGGGAGAGAGTTGCTCTCGCTGAGTTTACCGATCAGGTTTTAGAAGCAAAATTTATTTCACAGGAAACTTTTCATGCCACTTAATGTCAGAGTTGCAAAGAAAGAGTATATTTATTCGAACATGACAGAAATGATCAGATAATCAAAGGTTTACACCAGCCCACTTACTCTCATTGAAAATTCATTCCAGTCGAACCAGATTTGTGTCCAATTGAAGCTCAGATCGAGCTGTTTAAACGATGCATTTTAATTCCGATTGGGCAATTACTCTGATCATTAGTGGAAAATTAGGGTCCATGTGAACGCACCTACTGGTACTAATATACTAATGCTTAGCTACCCTTGTCAAATGTTTTCCTTTTTTTTTTTTTAACCAGGTGTGCTTTCGGAGGAGCAGATCCGGTTAAAGAAAATGAAGAAGCAGCACGAGGACGAGGCGTCTCGTAGCTCAACCGTGGCAGCACCGAGCCCAGCAGCCGACGTTCCCCCTTTGGCCCCGGAACAGCACGAGATGATCGAGAAGTTAGTCGCCATGCAGAAACAGTGCAACAAACGCTCCTTCATCGACCGGCGCAAAGTCACTGTAAGTGAAGCCAGGCTTTCGTTCTGCATCCTCATATTAACAGTTCTCTAATTGACTCTAATGTAGGACCTCTAAAATATACGCACACACGTTGCTCAGCCAAATCATGGATTCTATAGTTTTACACTGAAGCGAAGAGGCTTATCTGGTTTTCCAAGTATGGAAATGTCTGCTGGTGTTGAAGCTAGAGTTTCAATTTAGATTTTTAGCTTCAGTGACCGTGTCCATTTTTTCTTCTTCTTCTTCTTTTTTGGTTGAACTTTTCACCTTTGGCTATGATTTTGTATAAAGATCTATGTGTTACTGAGAAATCCCCGGTATTGCAGCAATACAGTAGGTGGACAACCAGAATGCTCATTACCGTCGCGCTCACCGCCGTGGGGAAACGGCAGCAGCCAAAATAAAC
>JAOVVA010000037.1:7541822-7564605 GCA_028565275.1 Leiocassis micropogon | reverse complement strand
AAACGCACAAACCCAAATGCTGTTGCCGTGCGCCGCGACGGTAAAAGTCACATACTGCCTGTCCACCTACTGTATGTTTTCACCAAAATAATGATATAACTGATTCCTTTTTTTTTTTTCCGTCAATTTGCAAATCTCAGAATTTGTCCACTCTGATGGCTCTATGCCAGCTTGTCTTATTCTAGTGTTACTTACAATAAGTATAGTATTATTTTATTCATTTATTTATTTATTTATTTATTTATTTATTGGACCGTCTTCCTTTTTTCCCTCGCAGCCATGGCCACAGAGTCAGGACCCAATGAACCGGGAAGTGCGGCAGCAGCGCTTCGCTCACTTCACAGAACTGGCGATCATGTCAGTGCAGGAGATTGTAGACTTCGCTAAACAGCTGCCTGGTTTCCTGGAGCTCACCCGCGAGGACCAGATCGCCCTGCTCAAGACCTCCACTATTGAGGTCAGTTTGCCTTCAGGTCACTTTGCATGGCTTTATCATATTCCTGATTTCCACATTATGCAAACATGCACAGATGGACTAATGTACTGTTCTCGGGTCTGCCTCTGCTGTGCCAGTTTGTAAATATTGCACGGCTGTTAACTGAGCACCTTCCACCTCCTAGTGGTAATGCAAGGCTACTGCACTGTTCCCGGTCAATTCTGGTTTCAGTTTTATGCACACTTTTTTTTTTTTTTTCCCCCTCCACTATAGATCATGCTGCTAGAGACATCTCGCCGCTACAATCCGGCGATCGAAAGCATCACTTTCCTCACCCCGGACTTCATCTACAACAAGGAAGACTTTGCCAAAGCAGGTGTGGATGCGCTTGAATAAGTTATATCAGTTGGCTTGATCCTGCTTTTAGGTGCTAGGGCCATGATACCTGACACACCAGTCTACTTTAGCACTGATGAAATAACACTTAAGACAGGACAGGTGATCTTGGTTTTCAGTTTCTTCTAATTGTCTGTATGGTTCTTAACAGCCATAAGATGCACGGTGGTGTAAAAATAACAACTAGGCTAGTTTGTGTACTTAATGTCTATATATACTGTAGGTGGTGATGTATACAATAGTGAATATTAAAAAGTGATGGATATAGGATACTGATACTGATACTGTAGGATATAGATACTGATATTGGTATATAGGTGCTGATACTACTGCAGTTTATACTGATTTGTCTAACTGTATAGTATAGTTATTTGAATTTTAGACTTAGACATTATACTTCTATTATATCAGGTAATAAAAGTTATTAAGGTGCTTAAGTTGCAAGTACAGATTAATGACACCTCCTTGTAGGACATGCACAAAAGTATTAGCTCCCCTGCGTTATAGCTGCAAAAGGAGGGCCAACATCATACTAAACCCTATGGATTGAGAATTAGATGTTACTTAAGTTCATATGCATGTCCAGGCATACGGGCTAATACTTTCGGCAGTATAATATATTTCCATCACACAGTGTATATTCCTAGACATTTGTAGTTTAAGCAAGTGTGAATGCAGTGGAATGCAAAACCTGCTCAGTACACCTTATTTAACACAAGTTTTTTTTAATTTTATTTATTTATTTATTTATTTTTATAATAGCATTGTGTGTCACCATACTTTAGTCCAGTCACGATGTCACAAGTCACCCAGACAAACCCAAACCACACTAAAAACCATGAAATGGTATCGCTTTTCATTCTATTTGATCAGTCTACAACCTGCCCGTGTCCTAAAAATGACCGCTTTTCTGCAGGGCTGCAGATCGAGTTCATTAACCCCATCTTCGAGTTCTCTAAGGGCATGAACGAGTTGCACCTGGACGAGGCAGAGTACGCGCTCCTTATCGCCATCAACATCTTTTCAGCAGGTCAGTCTATTGCACACGTTCAAGTCATTTGTACAGCAGATTACCGACCGGTGATGGCATGGATTCGATGTTTTGTTTTTTTTGTGTGTTTCTTTAAAAGCGATTCTGATAGCGTCCCTGTGGGTGTCATACACAGACACTACACAGCATTAAGCTAAGCTGACACAGTGGGAGTGAAGATGAATAATCAATTTTCACTGAGGATGCCAGCTGGAGAGTGACAAATAGTTCTTCTTTACTGTAATGCCGCAGTGTAATATGTGTTGTATTTTTATTTTTTTTTCCATTTAGTGATGGTTTATGGATAGTGTTGACTTTTCCAATAATCCCAAAGCTGTCTTTAGTGCTCGCTTAGGGACGTAAGACGTCCTAGCGACATGATATTTTTATGAGACTAGCCGATTTTCCTTCAAGGCACGTCTGCACTCTTCAAAGTAAATAACGTTTGATGTTATAGAGTTGGTCATTTCCATGTCTGTTTTCATCCGTCCTTAGACCGACCCAACGTGCAGGATCATGATTTGGTGGAGAAGCTCCAACAGCCGTATGTTGATGCTTTGCATTCGTACATCAGGATCAAGAGACCAAATGTAAGTCATGATGGAATAGAAGACATTCAAGCAAAGAAAAAATGTTGAAATAATAATCCATTTAAATATGTAAATGTCTCATTATTTGACATGTTCTTCCTTCTGCTTGTATTAGACTGAAACCTCATAAAAATTGTCTGTTCTAAGTTGCCCTTCACCTGTAGGGTCAACTTAGAATAGCTAATCCACACTTTGTTTCCAATTATCCCCCAAAAAAAACGTTTACACCTGATCGTCACACCCATATGCGGTTATTTCCTAAACAGTTGCCGCGAAGTTAGAAGAACACAGTTGTCTTAGAATGGCTTTGAATATGTTGTACCTTTAAAAACATCCCAGGGTCAAAGACGTGATCTCCCTGCACATTGGTAGTGTACATGATGATGTGTGAAAAAAGATGTCAAGTGTCCTGCACAGTGCCTTGACCTTAACCCCACTGAAAACCTTTGTGATAAATTGAAACACATATGAACGTTGTCTGTGGCTGAAGGGACACAAAAAAAAAAAACAACTCATGAACAACCTTCCAAGAAGAGTAGAGGCTCTTATTATGTCCATGGGTGTGTGTGATACTGTATATAGTAACTACCAATGTTGTACGTGTGTATATACAGTACCAGTCAAACGTTTGAATTTATATTCTACATTCAAAAAAAAAAATACTGGATTTTTTTTTTTAACTATGAAATAACACATCTGGCATTAAGTAACAACAACAACAGTAAGTTGTTATTTTAAGACCCAGAGGTCGGCTGTTCTGGAACAGTTCTTGCAAGAACAGTATTGTCAAGTGCATTTGCAAAACCCAGCATGCACCATGTTGAAAAGGGACTGTGAAGTGTTTGTGTGTGTGTTTGTGTGTGTGTTTGTGTGTTTGTGTGTTTGTGTGTTTGTGTGTTTGTGTGTTTGTGTGTGTGTTTGTGTGTTTGTGTGTGTGTTTGTGTGTTTGTGTGTTTGTGTGTGTGTGTGTTTGTGTGTGTGTGTGTAATTTCCAGTCCATTATTAGTTACGGTGTACCTACTGAACTGATTTTAATCCTTGTGTATTATGTATGAAATGTACCATGAGTGACCATGCCATATGTGTCCAATTCACATTCCAGGATCATTTGATGTTCCCACGTATGCTGATGAAGCTGGTCAGCCTGCGCACCCTGAGCAGCGTTCACTCTGAGCAGGTCTTCGCTCTACGACTGCAGGACAAAAAACTTCCCCCTCTTCTGTCTGAAATCTGGGATGTCCATGAATGAAAAATAACTACGAACAGCCAGCCTCAAGGACATAGTCACGCTGGGTTTTTACAGCTAAACGGTGCAGGATCATACTTTTCTTCAGTCCCATTATAAGCCCTGGCCTTGAGGAGCTTTATTTTCCTCTGGACTTATGATTGTACTCTCCTGTGCAGGATACAGTGGTTTGCGGTCAGTCTTCTCAGAAACGGCATTCTATCGACTGTCTAGGCCATCTAGGAATGTTTAGGGTATAGACTTTTTTTTTTTTTTTTTTGATCAGGATTCTTGCTTACTGGAATGAATGACTGTACATTAAAGGCAATTGATTATATATATTTTTTACAATACCTATTCCACTGGGAAAACTTGCAGCCCATTTGAGCATAAATCCAGAGGCATACAGTATGCCTTCGAGAAGCAGATGAATGCAGTGACTTAGTGACCTAACAGAAAGTTTGGCTCTATACTGTATGGGCATTATTTCTCCCTGCACTTTGGGGCCAAAAACCTCTCATTTTCGCACATGGTCATGGAGCAGTGCTCCTATAAATGACTTAATCTGCAGATAATTTGAGAAACAATTGATAAGCCTCTTTCATAAGTTGCTATTTTTGCTTGTTTATAAAGTGGGATATCTGCTGATTTATTTCATGATGAATCAGCCATCAGTCACATAGTCTGAAATCTATAAGTGATTTACAGCTTGTATAATGTTAAAAAGGCATTATATATTTTTTTTTCATATGTCTAATGTGTCAGGATTGTGAACTGAGTGAGTGGGAGGGGAATAACATAAAGCTTCTCAGTTGGCTTGATGAAGTCCTACTGTATGTTTTGCTATTTCTTGATTAACTTCCAGAAGGATTGGGCATGACTTTGATAAGGCTACATACAATCTTGTGTTCACTGTCTAGAAGCAGTGGGATGGTGACGGTGACCAGAAAGCAACCTCTGCTTCAACTATCAATAAACATCCAGCACGTTACTTACAGGGATCGGTAGGCGTCAGTAGACCTGTCGACATAAACCAGTATGCTGCTTACAAAAACTACTGTAAATTTTAGTGTAAAACCTATAACATTTGAAATAGATATGGGTTTATAACTTCCTTGTGTTTTATGTCACCCATTGTCACTGAGTAACTGCTAGTACAAGTTCATTATAGAGTAAACTCTTTCAATGTCTTGTCCTCGTGGCCACCTTGCCAATAGATCCATGTGGTAACGGTGCAAAAAACAGATAACAATGTGATTAACAGATTTTCTGAACTAGATAATAAATATACATTGGCTTTTAACAATCAATGCAACTTCTTTGTCTGAGGCCATGCTCTGGCAACTTGACCACTGTCACACCAATTAAAACTGCTACAGGGCCGTTTGCCTCACCCACTTTATCTCATTCTGATTTTTTTTTTTCCTTAATCAGCATATTTATAATAACCTCTTTGCTTTGCAGCTTGATAACGGTATTTCATAATATATATCGATTTAGTCAGATGAAGTGGATTTGTACCTGTAACACTGAGGAAAAGTGGGTATTGTGCGCTTTCTCATGCTTGCAGCTTTAATGAGCATTGATTGGAGTTATGAAGAGCCTCGTATAGTGTGAAGAATTTGAACTTCGACAAAATTTTAACCCTGTTCTCTGTTTAAAAATCTTTCCAAGGTCTAAGATTCTTATTTACCCCCACTCACACTTGGTATCTGGATTGAATCCGGATGAGAAACCACATGAATGTTTACTTCAAATGCATCTCCAGTCAGACAGATTTAGACTAGGACTGTTCAAATCCAGTCCTGGAGGGCCAGTGTCACAAAACACTTAAACACATCCACCAAACCAGACAATTGTCTGCCAGTTAACAGTTAATCAGCTATGTTAAATTAGTCAAATCAGCTATGTTTGTGTGGGAAAAATCACCAAACAGTGCTGGACACTGGCCCTCCAGGACTGGATTTAAACAGCCCAGGATTAGAAAGATATTAATATGCAATGTAGTATTTATATATGCACATTGGCCCATTCAAACATGAAATTTTTCTTATACCTCTTTATGATGTAGCAGTGATCATATTTAAATCGAATTGCTCAGATCACTTAAAATATTATATAAATGCATCCGATGGAATTTCCATGTTTGCGTTTTCAGGTAGAGGATCTCCATCTGGATAAAACCCTATTACTTAAGATGAATAAAATGTTCATGTATATGTTTGATGCATATAATTTACCTCCAGTTCTTATTTATGCTTTGGCCTTAGTGATGTCAGCTAATTTTCCCAATTTTTTTTATTTTATTTCTTTTTTTCTTTACCCCGGTACTGTTTTGTTCTTTATACGAGTTAGTTGTCACTTGTACTAATTCTTGCTGGTTCTTACTGTAATTGTTCAAAATTTTATGAATAAGTACTTTTTTTTTTTTTACTGGTATAATTTGTCCCTTCAACTCGCATGCTACTCTTCTTAGCATACATAAAAATCAATTTAATTGTGAATATATTTATTTAAATGATTTGTTTCTAAGCACTGTCTGATGCGATTAAAAGGTTAACAACTCAAGTGAATAATAGAGATTTTTGCAAACAGTTTATAAGGATAGTGCAAATATAACTGATTATATTTGCCATCCTAAAAAAAGCATTCTTTGAAAGAAGATTTAGATAAAATTGTGTTATCAAGTCTTCTGAATTGTTTATTGAATTTGTACTGAATTTGTCTAACATAATTATGGTGGTGAGAGAGTGAAATTTTTACACCATTCATTGTTTTTTCACAATTTGTCTGTGTGTGAGTGTGTGTGTGTGTGTGTTTGCACACATAGGAATACCTGCCTTTTCTCAATACTGTTTGTTAACGTGTGGGCTTTTGACACAACCATTTCATTCTGATCTTATTTTAATGATTATTTTCTATGCCCTTGTTGGTTGAACCTTTTACTTGTCATTCATCTGACCTGCGGTTTGATGGCATATAAATGCAAACTTGCATTTTAATGCCTTAAGTGTTTGGATAAACTGCTTTATACACATAATTTAAATCTGACAAATTTTATTGTTCTGCCAGAGTGTATATAAAATGTTTTGTTGAAAATGTAGATGACTAAAAACCTCAGCTATTCTTTATACTGAAATACATTGACCTGAAATATGGGACTGCTCCCTGTCTTTGTGTTTTGTTCTTCACTTTTTAATAGAATAAGTTTACCTTGTACGTACCAAAACAATAATGACCTGTGTGTTCTGACACCGTTCTACTGAAACCAGCATTATCCGTTTCCTCTACTTGATCTACACTTTCGCTTCTATTGGATCGGACTACACAGGCCAGTCTTTGCTTCCCATTGCATCAGCGAGCCTTGGTTGCTCATGACTGTGTCACCAGTTCTTTAGTTTTCCTTGCTAGGATCAATTTTCTTATGTTCTGGGGCTGGGCACTGCATCCTGGGAACATCCCACAAGAGCTGCAGTTTTGGAGTTGCTCTAACCCAGTTGTCTAGCCATCACAATTTGGCCTTTCTCAGAATAGCTACATTTTTAATATGTCATTATGATGTCGACTGGAAGTGGGATGGATTCAGTGTATTAGGCAGTATGTGAACCTTTCTTTTTCATGGAGGGTAATGTGTTTTCAAGCAGAAGAACTGGGCAAGCATAAGGATTTAAGTGACTTTAACAAGGGCCAAATTGTGATGGCTAGAGGACTGGGTCAGAGCAACTTCAAATCAGCAGGTCTTGTGAGATGTTCCTGGTCTGCAGTGGTCAGGTCCTATGAAAAGTGATCCAAGGATGGAAAACCGGTGATGATGACAGGGTTGTAGGCGGACAGGGCTCACTGATGGATAGGGGGAGCGTAGGCTGGCCTCATAGATCAAATTGATGAAAAGGTTCATGCTAGTTGTGATAGTAAGCTGTCAGTGCATCACTGTTATGGTGGCAAAAGAGGGGACCTACTCAATATTAGGCAGGTGGTCATAATGTTATGGCTGGATCGGTGTATGTATGCATGCCTGTCATTGCCTATTTAGAAGGGATGCAAATCCTGGACATACCAATAGAGCTTCTGTAGGGGTGATAAAACGTACACCCTTTTCGTTTTTTTTTTTTTTTTCTCGATTGAACGCTCTTGCAAATACGATTAATGTCAGCCATGATGACAGATAACCTTCAAGTTTAAGACTTTAATGCGTAAAATGTGTCGGCTCCAAGTACTGCGAGCTAAGCGTGAAAGCGTGAGTGCTCCCCCCTCTTCCCGGAGGAATGGTACAGTCCACTCGGTTAGCTCCTAATGCGGAACTACTAGTCATGACAGCTGCGTCTCAATCGGCTCCTCGTTCATCACATAGGTGCGGTGTGTAGGGTGTATAAGACGCGTTTAACAGCATAGGTAGTGCACTTCTCTGAGGAGAGTACGGCGTGATTCGGAACGCGACCCTATGTACAGCGAAAACGAGTGTTATGAGGAGGATGAGGAGTAGGAGGAGGAGGTAGGTTTCACGTAGCATTTCATCGCTGCATCACTCGCTGACCAAGTGAAGGTGGTATAAGAAGATATAAACGTGCTGCGTTCTCTTCAAGGATCATAAGACAATATCTGGAGGATATAGACCGATTTTCCAGAGGTGAACATTTTTTTTTCTTTGGTAATGTTGAGTGATGCTAAGAATGCTCGCGCTGCTATTTGATCCGCGCTCGTGCGTGCTAACGTTAATGATCCAGCTAGCTAGGTAGCTAGGTGCAGCTGATTAAACTGAACGGAATTGAAGGACTGTACAAGCTGACGTACACATACGAGGAGCAGGTCTTCGGACCGTGAGGTTGCAGGTAACGCGAATGAAGAATGAACGATATGGAATAAATGTGAGGAGAAGATGAGTGGAGAAATGACTAACGTTAACTTACTGACAGTTAGACAGGAGAGATGTAGGATTAGCCGTTAGCTTCTCGGAGCTTCTCCATTAGCACGGCGTCACTAGGTAACCTGACACATCCCAGACCGCATTCTGTCTAGTTTATACAGCATTATGTTTAGATTAAACTCCACATATGATACGGAATGGTTTTAATTTAGCCATAATATTTATTTCGTCATTGTCCATCGTGTAATTTATGGGGGGAGAAAAAAAGCTCTGAATGTCATCAAATAGCTTCTCCTTGCTGGAGGGCAAATGTGTCTCAGCAGGGAAGCACACACACAGAGCACATTTTAAAGGTACACTCTTTTCTTTTTTTCATAGTACCAGAAAACGTGAATTTGATGTTAAATATATATTTCAAGCCTTTATTTTAGAACAGGTGTATTACCTATCTTAAAAAAAAATATCAGGTTGGAAACCTTCCAAAGTGTGCAGCCTACATTGTCAATAAATGCTTGCCATAGGGTGAATTGATAGATAGATAGATAGACACCATCCTAAAGAAAAAGAAAATGCTAACTGTAGCTGTACGTGAAGCATGCTTTCATAATTTTCTGGATAGGCAGCATATTCTGATAAATTCTGATATCACTATCAAATAATGCTACCAGTACATATTGTTGCTCCCTGTCGAGTGGTCGCCACAGCGGACTATTCAAGCCGCACACAACTTGGCACAGGTTTTTACGCCGGATGCCAATCCTGGCAAACCCTCCCTTTTTATCCGAGGTTGCGGTTTGGGCATTGGGTGGGAATTGAACGCATGGCAGGTGGGAAAACTACCACTGAGCCACCAATGCCCTAAGGCTAGTACATGCACTGAGCCACGGTGGACCATCAGATCCGCACACAACTTGGCACAGGTTTTTACGCCGGATGCCCTTCCTGGGCTTCTAACCGGGCTTGGGACCCGGCACTGCATGCAGTGACTCAGTAATATGGGGTGTGGCAACTCCCCAACGGCAGGGCTTGAACCCAGATCCTCAGAGCATTAGCTGTCTGAGTCCCCGATGCTTCCAGTACATAATCAACCAAATACAGGAAAACATTCCCAAGCTTGTCAGTCTTTGCATGCACAGAACCGTTAAGTAGCAAAAAATTATAGATAGTATGTATTGGCAGAACAACGACATCTGTTTGTGTAATTGATTGTTACACCTCCTGTCACACGCCCAACACCCAAGTCTATTTGACAAGAATGTAGATGGTTATAAAGTTGTACAGTAGTTTGGCCTGTAAAGCAGTTGGATGTCTGAGTGAAAGAGACGTTTTGCTAATGACGGCTCTGTCTGAGCCGCGGTACGTTTTGGGGACATGGTTAGAAATCAGAGATGGGCTCAATGCCCCATTTGACTAGTCCATTCTGGTTCTTATCGTCGTGCTGTGTTGTAATCGAAAACTGCTTTGTACTACGGTATACCAAACTATTTTGGCAAACAATTAATAATTTGTAAATTATCATTCAATATGGCAGACATGGAAATTTGTAAAGGTTTCAGTGAAAAAGAAAATGTCCAAATACTAAGCTTTTTACTAAGGGCGATTAGTACTAAAACTGAAGATTATAGCATTTTTAATAACATAAGTTACATTTTCGTTAATATTAATGCAGCAGAATATCACTGTGCGATGAGAGGAATGAAACACTTTACGACATGTTTTTGGAAGTAATTAATATTCTAATGTTTTATATTTCACTTGAACCATACTGCTGTCTCATGTCTTGGCTAATATGCAGCTATTTCATATTAGGAATCTTTCAGTAATGTCAAAATAAATGGGACTGGTGCATTCTTAAAACTATTTAAACCCATTAGCTTTTAACAATCCAGACAATTGTTAATTTAAAAATCGATATCTGTTTATGTTGCATATGTTGTTGAGAATTCCTCAGCATCCAACACATCCTAAAATCCTATAAGTTTGACCTTCCTATAGAATACACTGATTACTTGTTTCTTTTCTCTTCTACATTTATCTCCTTCATTTTCCTGAAATAGGACACTTGATGAGATAACGTTTCCATGACACATAATCAGATCACATGCAGAATGGCCTACAGAGCATCCTTTTGCTGATGTCTGTTAGTAAAGACCCAGAGATTTAGAATTCTGCTTGTGGTTGCAGTAATACTGTAAAAATAATCCATTCCCATCCAGTGTGCGTGATGCCCCGTGATCCCATGAAACAACATACTCAAGTGTTCAATTTGAAGTGCTGCTGGTTATAGAGATGATTCATTTTGTTTTAAGTACTAAAGAGCTTTCAGAGCTTTCACATAAGAGGAGATATTTTTATTTTATGTCTGTATAGTAAGTTGTTGTTGCTTTTATTTTTCTCGTATGCTTTTTAACAGTTAATAATTATAATAAATGTAAAATAACCGTACATGATTTTGAGAGACAGGTTAGTACCCGACATCACTTATCATCACCTATCAGCTATAAATGGTCACGTTTTTATCTGTTAAAGAAAAAAAAATTTGAAAAATAAATAGAAATGTTGCCAAGAAACTGGAAAATTGTTTTAAAGAAAAAAATTAAAGTTTATTGCTAGCTTTTGATTGTGTAATGTCAGCTGTACCGGTCCCTGTTAATGAGTTACTAATGAAATGATAACATGTTAGGACCAGGACATTTGTTATCATCCTGATTCTCTTCGTAGCCGAGCCGGTCTTATACAGAAAATTATACCGTCTGTCAATCGCTTATTTCGAGAAATCGTCTGCACGGTGGTATACGAAAACTTTATTGAAGCTCTATGTGTCCTGTTTAGACTCCAGCTGGGATTTGCATAGCACTAAGTTAAATGCATCAGTGGTGAACTCGGCCAGAACTCCTCATCATTTGTTCAGCCAGTAGTGTTGCGGGCATTCTTTACTTCAGGGGTCTGCAGGGAGGCCATTAGTTGGTGCGAGCATGGAAATTAGGGCTCGAATCCGCCTTGAGAGCTGTAATTGTGTGGCCATCTGAGTGCCATTATTTGAAACACTGTATGGACACATTTTCTGTAGCCGAGGAAAAGAGTAGCTTCCATCTGTTTGGGCTGTAAGTTATTATATAGAGCGGAGATGGATCTTCGGGTTTATGGGCGACTGTGTTAGTTAATAAAAGCGTAGACGTAGTCGGAAGCTATTTCAAGCCCAAGCGATAAAGAAAGAGATTTTTAAAAGGTTTATAAATAGAAAAAAAGGGAAAGAGAAATGCTACGTGATGCCAGCGTAATATGGCCGCTGTATATATTTTACTTATTTTGTTTAATGTTTAATTGTTTGTGTGATCTGAAAGCAGACTTCATAAATGTATTATATTTCTTTATTGGTACTGCTGTAAGGAGAACTCTTCTTTCAATAGTTTGGGTAAAGAGTAGCCTGCATGTTGTCATGATGTCTCCCCAAAGAAATGCACGATGCAAAGTATAGATCTGGAAGTTAAACAAAACTGCACACTACATAGAATATCCTATATAGCTTTGCTATGTTAATAATTTGGTGTTCGCACAATGTTCAAACCGGATGACGATTCTTTTTAAAAGAACGTATCATGGACGTTGAGTGGTTAGCACAGTTGCCTCACACCTCTAGATCGCATGTTTGAATCCCTCCCCCAGTCTTTGCACGCTCTCCTCGTGCTTGGTTGGGTTTTATCCCACAGTCCATAGTGTAAAGAGTGTAAAGGATAAGCGGTATACACCATGTATGGATATTATGCGTGTGAAGAAATATAAATGATGATTATCAACTATTTATAAGTTAAATGATTCATTCTGGTATGACTGTGCACGATCAATAATGGCTGAGAGATGGAGGATTTGAGTCATTGGTCTTAACATTTTCAGTATGTAAACTACACATCTTCGTGCTCTAACATGATTGTCCTTTGCATCTAAATGATGTCTAGCTTTTCTTACTATTCTGAGCCTCGACTACTTCCTGCAGCGTGACTTCATATCTCGGTCAGGGTTTTGCGTCACTGGTACCTCTGGGTTGTTTTTTTTTTTTTTTCGCATCCCCTCCACATTTGCACGATAGTGCATTAGAGAGGAAGCAGATTGCAAATTTATATGCCGCTGTAAATAGGAAGGACCTCAGCAGTGAACAAGTCTATGTGGATGAATGGACAGGAGCAGATCTGCCTTTCTTGCGCCGTCTCTCAGCTTAATCACGGTTGTCGTTTCTCTCCTCTCTCGGCTTTGATCTTTTATATCGCTGTGTGTCTGTGTGAGAAGTGATGCTCTACAGAGAGAAGGGATTAATTTTGAATGCTTTTGGGTCTCATTTTGTAATTGTCGTTGCATAAGTGACTTATTCTTATTATAATTCTTATTATTTCTGTCAAGAAAAATTAGCTATTCTTAAGATAAAAGATTAAGTGCATGCTCCTAAATTGATAAAAGAATCCAGTGTTTTGATGTTCATATGCATGTGAGAGGCTTAATTTTTGGTTTGTGCGATGATTCAGAGTTTTGGGATTTTCTTTCAGTCTTTGTCTTTAGGCAGAAATCGGAATATTCATTTAAACTTTGTGAGAAACCAAGACGCACTAAATTTTCAAGAGAAAACGATCCACTTTTACTTTAAAAGGATTGAAGCTGCGAGCTGAAGTTTGACAGTGGTGTTGCTTAGGAGGAACAGAAAGAAGGAAATTATACGGAAATGAATTCGCATCATGATATTTAATATTTTCATAATGCACAATTAATGAGATTTCATTTTTCAAATCAGGAATGAACACAAGGAAAATGAAGACCATTAGTAACATCCTAAAAGCTATTTTTGAGTTAGATTAAACCAAGACGATGATCCACAATGCTTGCAGGAAATGCTTATTGTCATGCAAATTATCACAAAAATGCTGTTTTTTTTGGGTCATCAGTTAATTTCTTTTTTTTGTTTTCATTTCATTTTTCGTTTTTCATACACACACATACGCAAATCAAAACATTATTTGAACATCCCCATCCAAATCAATATTCCTGTACCATCCCCCAGTCCTTCCTCCAATATACAATAGGTGACCTGCAGAAATGACACTTCACTTTAACACCTAACCCTCACCCATACAATATCACTGGAGCAAAAACAGGACACTCTTTAATAACCCACAGTTTTAATGAAAACCATAAACAGCCGCAGCGATCCCGTGTCCCCGGGGTAGTTACTCGAGCCACATGCATCATTAATTATCCAGTTTACTTCATCACACAATCTGTTCCTTCTGCGTCATTATGAGATCTGTGTCTTTATGGTCACGATCAGATCAGCGTTTGTGCCCCTGTCTGTGAAACGAAGTAGTGAGTGGTGATTTTTATTCAGCTGTAGAAGAGAAAAGAAAGAAATTGTCAAAAATGATAAGTTTATTCATAACGTAAAATAATAACGAAATGAAAGTTTGAAATAGACATTAAATGTTGAGCTCTGTTCTTCCATCCTTCAATTATTATTATTATTATTATTATTAATCGGGTCAAAACAAAAAGTGATCAGTACTGTTGTCTTTTTTTTTTTTTGGGGGGGTAATTTATTTATCTTAGCTTAGTTTAATTTACTGTTTGGATGGAAAATGTGCCAGTCTCCGTACTTATCGTGGTTTACATGCACAGCTTCGTGACCGCACATCAGGATAGCACGCAGAGCTTTTGACTGAGCATGTGTGCCACTGGTGGGTGTGACAGTGGATGGCAACCATGCATTTACTTGCCACGTGAATTACCCGATGCAATGAATCTTTAAAAGCCTTCAGGGAAACATGTCCACTGTGGTGTTAATGAAACACACGAGGCTGAACTTGTTACGTGAGATCTGTGATGCTAAAAAAGCTGAACTGTTGACCCGGCACAAATTCGCAAACACTAATCGTTTTTTTTTTTTATTAAAAACAAGTGTGTTTAATGGCTTTTCATAGTTTTTAATCCTTATCAGTGTTATTAACAAAGCTCAAGTACCCTTAAACGATACAGGTCATCACCTACAAATTGCACCAAATCAAAAACATTTGTCAGGTGGCATTGTGGAGATGACTCGAGAACTCGGCAGCTGTGGTATGCAAGTAAACAAAAGTAGCACAGAGGTTGGAATCATATGCAGCATACATGCTTAGATCACAGCTGAACTCTGATTTATTAAAAAAACAACAAAAAACGTACTGTTCCATCACCCTGCAGGCTGTATTTTAGAGATCTGGAAGTCAACGTTCTGTCATCTTCACTCCACCCATCTCCATGCCACTCCCTTAGCCATAAGCTAGAAACCAACGGCGCTGACCTTTCGAGCCCAGCGACCTCCAGTTCCACAACACCCTCAGAATGCCGTCAGAGACCTGGATGCTTCCAGTCATGCTTCCTTTACCTGTATGCGTAAAGCCTAGTGGAGAGCTGTTTTTTTTTTTTTTGACATTTTCTGCATTGAGTCCCGTGTATGCCAGGTGTTCCTAACATGGAGCAGAGCCCATTGGTCTTAACAGCTTCTCAATCCCAAGAGGGTCATTCTGAGGCTAATCACCGGAGCTTGACGCCATCTGTCACAGATCTTTGAGATCACAGACCATGCAGTAAATTTGATAATGCAGTAATCGGTTTGGCACCATTTCAGCCATTTTTATTATTTTTTTTAAACTAATAACCCAATTTAAGCATGTCGCTGACATCGCCTTAACTGAAACAGATTTTCTTTTAAAGAAATGTCTGATTAGCATGCATAATCTCAGACGAAAAACCTGCATGATTCAGGATAAAAACTTGTTGTATTGGTTTCCTCCCTCTTACTCCACTTTTCAATTAATTCCTTGCAATGTTTGTCTGTTAAACATTTCCGCCACCGTGTTTGTGTGAGGCGAAAAGGCTGTTTGTTTTGCTGGGTGGAGGAGCAGATGTTAGTCAGTTTAGTTAGCACTGTGCCTTTGTGAACAATAGATAGTTATCTCCCGTGCATTAAGGGTGCATTCTGTTTTTGCACTGCAAAGGAGATTTCATTATTGAGCAAGGCTTCGCGTGATATAACGATATTATCGCCTCGATGTTATATTACTGCTGTGATATGTAGTGATGTTTATTCCAGCTGTATTCTGTTACCAGACCTAGCAGAGCCATGATTTAACGTCAGAGAACTCTCCTGTGGGAAACCAATAAAAAAATATATTTTTCCCCCCTTTAAACCTGGAGTCATTTGTTTAGGTGTTTTTAAACTCTGAGCCTCAGTGCATAAATCTCCACTCGGGCTCGCTCTATTTCGTTCTGTCTCAGTAAGTGAAGGATGATTTGAGAAATAGACTAGATACAAAGTGTTCCACTTTGCCGTCTATTACACGTGTATATATTTAAGCAAGATCACACGAGAGGGAGTGCTGTTGTGCCGAGTATTAGCAAGGCTATGATGCAGCACAACCTTGAGGGTGATGATGCTTTTATACAACAGATCCACAAACACCATTTATCAACAGAGTATGATTTGTTTGTTTATTTAACCAGTTACTCTGCTCCACCAACACATATCCTTCCGTAACTGGCACAACGAAATAATCTGCGACTAGCAGAGCTGACGATTGACATAAATGTAAATCTCAAAAGTTTCTCTTTATATTTCCAGTGACTCCAGGATATCAGCTCTGTTAACTACCGGTTTCAATCTCAAAAACAACACAGGGGCAATTCAGAACGACTTAGAAGCAGTTATTAAATAGACGAAGTGTTTGCTAAGATGAATGACATAACGTTATCAGATGTGTTCTTGCTAATAGTGTGTCTGTAACTGGTTTTGAATGTGGATTTTGGCAGACAGCTGCTCTCTCCTCAGTACTGCATTAGAATACAGACCTACTTTGTTTTTTTTTAAACAGTAGTTACAACTTTGTCATTGCATAGTACAGGTACTGCAGTATAGATCTAACAGAAGTGCAAATACTGGTGAAGGAAAATTACTAGATTATACACACACACACTCACACACACACACACACACATATATACATATATATACATATAAACACACACACAAAATTAAAACACAAAGAAAAATAGACAAACGTCTACTGTGTCGAAGGTTTCAATGTTCAATAGCTAAAATAATAAACACCATCTAGGCTTTTAGGTAAAATATAAGTATACAGTATGTAGAATATAAAATATAGTATGCAAATTGTAACGAAACCAGCAGGAACGTTAATTCACAGTATGTTTCCGGAAGTGCATTCAAGTCATAATTTTTCGTTGGAGAACTTAAACAGCGTTGTATTAAACATTTTACAAACCTAAAATCTATTATTTTGGTAAAAATTCTTTTTTTTTTTTTTAAATCAACCTCCTCATTGTGCTTTCTCACTGTAAACCTGTGGCATCTAGCTGTGTAAGAATGTTAAATCCTCATTCAGTTAGCTGATTCTTATTATTCACTCCTGACCTGTACATGTCTCATTACTTGTCTTACATTTATTTTATTTATTTATTATGCCAAAATATACACAAGTGTACAAGCATAAATCACTTGCAACATTTACAGATTAACAAAATGCACTTTCAAGTAGTTTCACATGAGAAAGGGAAAAAAAAGGACTGATATTAAGACAATATTAAGAAAAGAAAACAACAAAAGAAACTTTTTCAAGCCAGGGGTCAAGTCTACAACAGATTACAGACCTACTAACACCCATGCTGCGACCGACTGGTAGTGTAATTAACGATTGTAGAACACGTGATAGTTAAACTTACATAGTTAATTACTTAAATATATTTATTTATAGTATTACCTGTCTATATATTAAGGAGGCTGGCAAGATAAAAAAAAAAAAAAGATTCAATGACAGTTTGTGTCACATTATGAATAATGCGAATAGTGTTCATTATCATTTTAAAATGATTAAAACAGAAAAAAGCAGACTTTTTTTATTTATTTTCGCATTTGGTACAGTATGACCACAGTATCGCACCCTGTACTATCCTTAAATAAAGTTGTGCGAATGCTTGTGTTGATTTTTTGTGTTGAAGGGGGAATAATTACTTCTGGATAATAACATGGTGTATGTCAATATTTTAAAATGGGAATTTGTGAGCAGGACTGTGTAAGGATGGATTAAACATAAATGTTTCTTTTATTTAGATTTTCTTTAATTGAATTACATACAATCTATTTTCAGTATTTTTTTCCCTCACATGAGTAACCCGTGTGAGGATTAGGGTTGTTGTTGTATTATAGATTATGTTATTCAGTCCTCACATGTTTCATTATGTCTAGAGGACAAAGCTACAGTGTTTTGTTGCTGGCTGCAAATGAACATTGAATGCCAGTCCTGATGATCCCAGTCACATAAATATTTGGTGTGTTTTCAGAAATATGTTGTGTGTATTGTTTTTTTTTTGTTGTTGTTGTTTTTCTCTCTCTCTCACAAATCAAAACCTCCATCAAATCAGGATGATAAACCTGCTGAATGATAGAAATGGTGGGGGGAAAGTCAATCAAGTTGGCAATTCATTTGTCTCCAAACTGACCTCAAAATTTTTTTATTTTTTTTTCAGAATATTTATAAAAATGTAATACTATCAAAACTGTGTCCCAAATCAAATTGCCATTTAGATATCATCATGATATCAATGTCAGATGTCCCTGGTGATTCCCATATCTACTGGATTTTTTTTGTTTAAATCCCAGTGATACCAGGCTGCCGCTGTGGCTTCCTCAAGGGCTCTTTATCTGCACACGTGTAAAGTCGTTAAATGTGAATCGCAACTGCATATTATTATGCATATTATTACTATTATTATTATTATTATTATTATCCTCATTAAGTGAAGGTAGGCCAAGGTTCGATTTATATTCCCACTTATTCCAATCAGGCATCCTGATTTCAGTCCACCCTTTCACTGTCCACCCTACCCTGTTCTCACGGATTATTCTTTACCTGCTTTCCCTTTCAACACTTACATTTAAGTGTGTTGCAGAAGGCTACAAACCCGGCAGTAGCAGGGCTCGAGCCACCAACCTTACAATCAGTACTTCCCTATTATACACTTTGTTCAGTCTAAAATAATCCTTCTGCCATATAACTACTTTAAAATGTACTATATGCTTTTTTTGTAGTAATTCTGTGCCATAGCAGTACACTTATCACAGGGCTCGCAAAATTTCAAAATCCCTGGTAACCCTTCGGGCAGGCACTCTTCAGTTTTTGGTAGCCCAAAATAAATTTAAGTAGCCCAAATAAAAAAGAGATTCTTTTTAATGTATAATATTGTAAAGCGAACAAAAAAAATTTTTAAACACAAATTACAACAACTTTATAAAAATTTCAATCATCGACTCAAATATTTGGTTCTAACTGAACAGGAATTTCTATGAACTGTGTAGAACATGAATCAGTCTGTGTCAGATTCTAAATCAGAAATTTCCACAGCAGTCACGGATGAGTAAATGCCACTCGACATTGCTTTTTGAAGTTTGCAAAGACTGCTAAATTTTGCCAGTGGTAGTTTACTCTTTGCAACATTATATGTTGCAAAGTACGCTGTTCTAAACTGCTTTTTCAGGGCTTCATTGTGCTTGATTTATTTTCAGTATGTTTTTTGCAATTGGTGTTTGTTCTGGGAAAGATGCTGCAGACTGAGCACCAATGCATGTCTTGTGATGCAGAGATTTCTCATGGGTTCTGATGGGGTCTTTCCTAAAAATTTTTTTTTTTTTTTAAGTTCTCTGTTCAATCAACCACATGTTTAAGCTTGCGGCGGGAGATTTCACTTGTCACGTTTGAATAGTAAGCTAATGAGTGATAAGATGATGTCAAAGGAATTGGTGCGTAATTAATCCGTTACTGACCAATCAGTACTGCCGCTCTCTATATACAGTTCGCGCGATCGCAAAGTGAAAGTAAAAAAACAGGCGTGAATTCAAACGCGATTTTAATATTTCACATATTGACAGTGGCTTATCGATGCCCGAAATTGATTACATAATTACCCAGCTACATTTGCGAAAGAATGCAAAAGCATTGACATATATGTTTCCTTCCCATGATAGCCTGACGGGCAGGCCTGAGATAGATTTTGGTAGCCCAACACGGGATAGTCTTCACCCTCCCGACTGAGTGGTAGTAGTAGCCTTAATGTGGGAGCCTCCTAGTGATGGGGAGGAATTGGCTACAACTAATATTGGGGAGAAAATTGGAAAAAAATATATATATATATAAAAAATAAATAAATAAATTGGGGACTGACAATGATGAGATGTGTGCGACCAGTGGTGGGCAAAGTACACAAATCTTGTATTTAAGTAAAGCCAAAGGTAAAGGTACAGTAGTGATTCATAGGGCAAATATTACTCAAGTAAAAGTCCTCTATTTAGATGTCGACTTCTTTTACTGCCTTTTCCATAGTACAAAAAAAGCAGGTTTGAAGCTTAACTGTGGGAGCTCTGGTCATCACCATCTTGGCAGGACCTGACTCAAACCT
Organism: Leiocassis micropogon; assembly: GCA_028565275.1. NCBI lineage: Eukaryota > Metazoa > Chordata > Actinopteri > Siluriformes > Bagridae > Leiocassis > Leiocassis micropogon. Next base: position 7,544,577 of record JAOVVA010000037.1, on the reverse strand, counting down.
GCCTAAACCCTGGTTAATGGGCAAATGGCTGGAACAAAAAGAGCCTGAATGTTGGTTGGAACACATCTACTAAATATTTGTTCGTCCATTAACATAGAACAAATATGTGGCAAGACTTTTACTTTCTGAAACCATCCCTGCATGGTGGTCATTTGAGGAACTGCAGCTTTTGGCCCTTCCGTTCCATGTGAATTACAAAACCTTAGTGAGAAACCTTAATATTGCGGGGGTCTTATTATCACCTCACAATTTCTGTCAATAAGTCATGAGACTTTTAGTCCATATATTGTAATTAGGGCGTGGCTTATGCAAATGAAGATAGAGTCTTTACACAAATGAACATAGCCATGCACAAACACATCAGTTTAGAACGTATGGGATTTATCAACAGCCCACATGTTCTATACTGATGTGTGGAGAATTTAGTTACCCGTCAGTTCTGGAAAGTCACATGACCAAATGCCTGATCAGATTTACTTGACCTTCTGGATTCCCTGTGTTTCTATATAAAGGTTTTGTTTTTTCTTGTGTAACTAATTCCTAATAGTCTGGATGTGTTGCATGATTTGTGGTCATGGTTCATGTTTATGCACCTTGTTTGTTCCGCCTTTTAATTAAACCGTGTGCGCTCGCATCCTGATAAATGAGGCCCCCGGTTATAGAGCGTCCAGTTAACTGTTTCAACGCAAAACAATGCAAGATTCATTTTTCTTTCTTTCCACTTCCTTCTGCTCAATAAGGACGTCTGGAGCAGGAGGATTCGGACACAAAAACACACACTGTGGTGTTAGAAACGGCCGTTAAGCCTACATGACTTTGCATCATTACCTAAAATCCTGAACTAACGTTGTTGGAGAAAACACGAAAGTATTCTGTGATGAATTTTTGTTTGGTATTGTTGGATTTGTGTTGCTGTCCTTGTCGAGTCGAAATGATGGTATCGTAACAAGACGAGTCCCACAGAGACACTTTTGTCCAACACACTAGGTAACAATGGCGGGTTTGTGCCGCAGTCTGAGTTTCTGCGCGAGAGAACGAGAGCTAAAGAGAGAGAGAGAGAGAGAGAGTGAGAGAGAGAGAAGGAAAGAGAGGCAGGAGCGAGAGAAAAATGTCAGCTATAATCCAGGAAGTAAAAGAGAGAGGAAAAAATAGGCAACATGTGTCACATGGCAACCCAAAGACTTGCCTGGCTCTGTGTGTGTATATGTGTGTGTGTGTGTGTGTGTCTGAATAAGAGAATATTTCTCAATAATGACACGCTATACCAATGCCTAAATCCTTCTGATCCACTTGGAGAGATAACCAAACGTGTGTGTGTGTGTGTGTGTGTGTGTGTGTGTGTCTGTTATGAGATAGAAAGTGCTAAAGATAGAGAGAGAGAAAGAGAGAACATGTGTCACATGGCAACACAGAGCTGCTTGGCACTGTGTGTGTGTGTCTGTGTGTGTGTGCGTGTGAGGTCGCCGTGTGAAGCCCGTGTTACGGAGCACCGCTGATAGGACAGAAGGTTGTACACTGAGCCAAGAATGACGAAATAAACCACACACACATACACATACACACACGCACACAGGCAGTAACTGCATTATTAGACACAGGAAAAGAATACACACTTAGGAACGTTTCAGTGGTGTCCATCAGTGGTGCGAAAGAAAAGCTACAGTACCAGCAACCATCAGGTGCTGCAGCAGCTGGGCATGTGAACACACACACACACGCACAAGCAGCAAGTGGTTTATTAGAATGTTTGGAGTATCACAAGATGAGCTTCTTGTTTGTGTGTGTGTGTGTGTGTGTGTGAAATAATCAGTCCAATATGATTTCATGTGAAATCTAATCCTAGACATGTGACTTATTTCACACACACACACACACACACACACACACACACACACACACACACACACAAAAAACCATTCCTAACATTTCTCTATTTTCTATTTAACTAATATAGCAAGCTGTGTGTGTGAACACACAAGTAATGCCTGTATACTTGAATCATCCCTACACCCTATGTGATACCACCTAAACCCTGCACCCTATACTTTACACCCTGTATCATACACCATATATCCTATTTCTTTTACCCTGCACCCTGTACCCTACTCCTGGTATCCTAACCCCTAAACGCTATACCCTACACCCTGTATCATAGCCCCTAAACCCTTCACCTTAAACCCTATAACCTACATTCTAAACCCTTTACCCTTTTCCCTATACAATACACTCTAACCCCCTATTAGAGTGTACACCCTAAACCCCACAACCTAAACCCTATAATCTACACACTAAACTCTCCAACCCCTATAAACTAAAGCCTATACCCTATACCCCTACATATATACCCTATATACCCTATATCCTATACACCTTAAACCCTTTATCCTACCTCCTATACACGACACCAAAAAAACCCTATATCTTACATCCTATAATCTATACCCTACACCCTAACCCCTATAAACCAAAGGCTATACCCTATAACCCTACATATATATACCCTACATAATCCTATATAACATCCTATACTCTACACCTTAACCCTTTACCCTACCTCCTATACCCTACACCCTAACCCCTATAAACTAAAACCTATACCCTATAACCCTACATATATACCCTACATCCTATACTCTACACCTTAAACCCTTTATCCTACCTCCTATACACGACACCATAAAACCCTATATCTTACATCCTATAATCTATACCCTACACCCTAACCCCTATAAACCAAAGGCTATACCCTATAACC
>JAOVVA010000037.1:7528324-7538457 GCA_028565275.1 Leiocassis micropogon | reverse complement strand
TTTTATTTTTACTTTACAGCAGTGATTCTGTTAGTGTGTTGCTCAATCGAGTGTCATTAGAGAGATTTCTTGTTTATATTTCCGATAAAACTGTTTCCGTTGTGTGTGTGCGCGCGCGCGCGCGCGTGTGTGTGTGTGTGTGTGAAGAGTGGAGGAAGGGGAACTGTGTAAGACGAGAAGAGGGAGAGGGGAGGGGCTCCTTACTTTAGATTCACACACACATACACAGCGCCTGCGCGCACAAATGGAAACACTTAACTGTCAGGATTTATTTATTTATTTATTGAGTAAAGTACAGGTTAATTTGTTTTATTTTTACTTTATCTTTTGTGTTAATTGTTTTTATGTATTTATTTTTTGAAGCTGTGGAACGAATAATTTGAGTTTTCATTATTTCTTTAAAAAATGAAATTTGTTTTGAAATACAAGCCCAATTCCAGAACGAATTATGCTCGTAATCCAAAGTTCCACTGTACACGCATTTGTACGTATTCTAATTTACCCGTTTTAACAGTTGACTAATTAAGAATAACTTTGGTTCTACATGACATGAATCAGAAAACCCAAATGCACAGTGTCTACACACATCTCCGGTAGGACTTTTGTATAAGCAGTTGTTTTCTTTTAAATCGGTCCAGTGCTGTGTTTTATGAGAGCTGCCATCCTCTGCATTTACCGTGTCTCAGTTCACCGCTCTTGCGCTACTGCAGTAAGCGTGAGGGGGAACTGCCTGCTACTAGTTAACCAAAAAGCGTTAGCAAATATTCTCGGGCGGCCCACCCACATATACTCTGTTTGGGGAAACGCTGTGATGTACATATTTAGGCCTTTTCCAAACTTTTGCCCTGTTAGAAGAGCCATACAGTTGTCTAGACAGTTGTCAACTCAACTGGACCCATTTAATCTGCTCCTTATTGCCTGCATCAGTGCCTGACTTTTTTTTTTGACTCATTGCAGTATAACTTGCCCCTTGAAGGGTCTTTGCTTAAATATCAGACTAGTTGTCTGTGTTTAGTAAAATATTTTGTAATCATACAATTCTATTGTTTAATTTCCAAAGTGAGCAGGGTGTATAAGAATACACGTGAAGGACACTAGAAAGCAAGTGCAATTGGCTAATATGGACATGTGAATTATCACGGGGGTGTAGACACCAGGAACTCGCACTCCACATGCCTGAAACTGTCTCCTCACACATATTTATCATCAACAGTGTTGAGTCATAGCGACTCTAATACTTTAAATATATTTCCCATATTGAGTGTGATAATTAATTTAAAAAAGTGCATATATATGCTTGCTTTGCTCAGTGTAAAATATTCCCCCTCCCCCTTTTTTTTTTACTTTAAGAATATGTTTATTCACTTAGGTTGATGTATTTGCCTGTTGTTATGTACACTGCCTTGCTCAAAAAAAAAGTCACTGTTTCAAAAGGGTCAAATTATTGGGCTGCATCAAGCCAAGAAAACAGCTAAGGAGATTTGAAATTACTGGAACTGGGTTGAGAACCCTTGAACACATTATAAAAACCTGGAGAGATCGTGCTGAAACGTCGTGCTTTAACTTTGTTAAAGAAATGTGGTCGGTTAAAACAAAAAAAATCACTTAAAGTTGCATGGTTAAAAAAAATAAACATTAAAAACCATAGCTATGTTTAATAGTGAAAGTAAGAGCGTTCACAGGATTGGGACTAAACAGCCATAAAAAAAAATAAAAAAACACACTTGTTAGTGAGACTAATCAGAAAAAAGGCTTCAATATGCTAGCGAGCATAAAGATTGGACTGTGGTCAATGGGAAAAGGTCATGTGGTCAAGGGGGGAGCATTAGCGTAAGAAGGGAAGCACATGAAGCGTGCATAGTGCAAGATTTTCTTCTCTTCTTCTCTGATGGCCACTTTCCACGACTTAAATTGTGAAATAGTGTTTCTTGGAGCGTGTGGAATCATTTTTGCACATGGACTTGGCCTCACATTGTGTGCTGCAATCAATTATTGATTTTGCTTTAACAGAGTCTTCATATTTTTAAAATGACAGATGAGCATCGGAGATGAAATCATTTGTTTAAAATCAGGATCCAGAGACTCGGATGCCGGAAATTATGTGTCTGATTTTAAATGATTATTATTATTATTATTATTATTATTATTATTATTAATGCAGAAGGTAGAAAACTTGAAGGTTGACCACAGTAGTGCTGGCAGGTTTGCCAGTGAAGGGACCTTACAGCTCCAGTGTCCTGGTTTCAATCCAGAGCCCACGTCACTGATTCTGTTGAGTTTCTCTCCATGTTTTCTCTGTTTGTATGGATTTCCTTCAAGTTGTTCTCCACCTCCCAAAATCACGCCGGTAGCCCTTAGACCCAGGAGGCACCCCGCCCCTGATCAGTATGAATAAATTACATACTAAAGGTACTGTAAATGAGTGAGTAACGATGGTCCAAATTTGGCTTAACAATTAAAAAAAATATTTACCTAGTATTTAAGAAGACGTTTAGGCCCTGTTCACAAGGGCGTTAAAATCGAGCGTTTTTCTGGCGCGCCGGTGAGCGCGGATCAAGCGCCGAGGGTTTTCTACACATAGTGTTCACACGGGCTTTGGTGACGTGCGTTTGTCCGGCTGCGCGTTCATACGGAGTCCAAAAACATTGCATGCAGCTTTATCTTGGCGTTCAAATCCCAACGAACGCAAGGAAAACGCCTCTAGTGCGTTTTCTTCGCGTTCATTTTGCGCTCCGGAGGACCAGATATATCCCATGATCCTACATGCTATACATAGGGAAATGCGGAAAAAAGGCAAATTAAAGCTGCAGCAGACAATCAAAAGTGGAAACTGACATCCGACAGTAATTGAAAAACTCGCGCGGAAATTTTCACATTTCTTCATAAACCACAAAAAAACTTCCTTTAATCCGCCGTTGTGCAGTCAGAGGGTGAACCCAGTGGCGGCGGCGATTTTTTTCTCTCCCTACATCGCCGTATTACGAGAATTTTTAAAACAAGAAGATTAATGTCTAATATAGCAAAATGGTCCATATTAAAAGGAGGCACCTGAAATAAAACGACAAGGGCTTTCATATCCGGTCTTTGGGCTGCAGGTTGGCGTTAAACAGAGACAAACGAACGCCAGTGTAGAAGTCAATCGAGCGACACTACAAAACGCTACATAAACGTCTAGGACGTTCAGAGCGCGTTTGTTTATCCAAAAATGTAATACTTACTGTATCTGTTCAGAGATTCTGCTTTCTAAAGGTTCTTGTACGTTTCTTGATTGTCTAGTGATGCTCAAAAAACTAAATATTAGCCCACTGACTAGTGATGGGTCGTTCATGAACGATTCGTTCTTTTTGAACAAGTTTTTAACGTGCCTCAGAAAGAACAAGTAGTCTCGGAGAGTGATTTGTACGTTCTCTACTAGGCGCGCATGCGCAAAGCATCGCAAAATCTTCGTAGGTTATGTACAGGAAACAGAAATGAGTAACCTTTAAGTCTTTGGGCCAAACCATTCGTTCTTTTGTCACATGACTCCCATAAACGGAGCCAGAAGATATAGGAGGTGAGCTGCACATTTTGTTTATCATAATATGTACTTGGCTGCATTGTAATATTTTCATTACTGAACTATATGCAAAATTTGTGTATGTAGACGTGTTGGGGGTCTGTTTATTGAAAATGTAACATTTTATTTCATTTCTGATCAAAAGAACGAAATGAACTAAATAACTCAAAAAAAAGATTCGTCTATTTTGATGAACGAGATTCAAAGAACCGAGTCACTGAAATTATTCAAACTTCCCATCACTACCACTGACGTGTCCATTAAACAAGCATTGAACATCTCTGTGTTACGATGGTGTAACATAAATGAAAAATACTTTTAAACTGTTAACTTACAATTGCGACTTATCTTTCGAGTCAACACTTTACTGCATTTCACAATTTACTGCAGATCACAGCGTGCATCATAAACACAGGGTCTTTTGTCATTTTCATTTGTCTTCGTCCCTGATAAAACGCCGTGGGTTAGGTACTGTAGGAATAGGTAATCAGAAAGTAAACAGGCCTTAATTGAAAGTAGACATGATGATAAAATGCTAAGGCTATCCTGGTAGATTGAGTTTGAATGGGTTCCTTTCTTCTTAATGAGAAAGCGAGTATTATTTGATGGTGTCAGTTTGTTTGGTTTGGATTGTGTGCCGGCATATGTCGATGGATCCCATGGAGAATAGGGCAGAATTGCTTTTCAACTGTCTGTGCATGTAGGTGTTTACACGCGCCGCTGAAGCCCTGTCAAAATAAAAATGCATTAGGAGGAATTGGACATGTTCATCGTGTGTATTCAGCGTGAGTGTTTCAGGAACAAGCGTTGCCAGGATAACAAAAACGTTGGAAGACCAGCAATACTGATAAGTGTAGCAAAACGGGATAATTTCCTCACTTTATTTAATTAGTTTGGTGCTTTGATTCATAGTCATGAGGTTTCATAGCATTTATTCAGTGATTTATCCTGGGCACGGTTCACAATGGACTCCAGCCAGGCTATTCTCGTTTGTGTTCACGCACTCTTTCGTACTCTGTGTCCGCGTCTCCTGTTGTTTTTGGAAAGCGGAAAGAAACCAGACTAACCAGACGACGAGAGATCTAGTGTTTAAGTTCCAGCCCATTCACCTCTAAATATCACTGCACACCATGGTTATTAAAAGTTCTTTGTTTAACCAAGAGTAGAAGAGTATCTTACTGTATGTTGTACATCATTTTCATGATAAAATGCCCTTTTTTTCTTCTTTTTTTTACATGACTGGCTACATTCCCATTACAAAACAGATGTACAGTGAGGGAAGATTGTAGTATCATAATTTTAATGAGCCTGTTGTTACCACTCACACACTCGTGTGATACATAGAGGTGTGATATTCAGCGTTTTTTTTTTTTTTCGATGCGACAAATGCACACACAATTGCGGGTTTGCCGAGCCGCATCTCTTACTGCATATTTATAGGTTGGAAAGTTAAAGTATAAGGTGAGGGTAATTAAATATGTTTTTCATTAATGGTTTTATTTTTAATTACACTATCAAAACGCTGCTACAGTAATCGGGAAATAATTCATCACCACTGTTTATTTCTGCTCCCTTCTGTACTTCCAGGTGAACTTTTATTTCCTGAAAACAATGATTTGGATCCTGCCTGTCTAGAACGACCTGCTTCTAATTGCATCCTGATTGGGCAGCTCCTGCGCTAAGAGCTTCTCAGAGCCGTAGTTGCCATGACTTAGACCTGCTGCTCTTTCAGAGATGGAGAAAAAGAAAATGTGTCAGCGCCTCCTGGACTATCTGGTGGTAGTCGGAGCGAGGTAAGAGTGCCTGAGCGCACGCATGTCATGCTCCATGTGTTTTGCCTTTCTTTTGGCTCTTAGTGTGTGGTATCTACTGTGTGTAGACTGGGTGTGTTGGTATTCAGTATGCATGTGTTAATGGGAGTGTGTGTAAGATGTTTGCTTGAGGTGTGTGCCAGGATGGTATGTTTTTAGTGCTCGAAATAAGAGGCTCTCTGCTGCTTAGAATCTTTACAGTTTAAATGTTAGTGTTGTGTATAAAAGTTCACAAAAATGTATTTATGCAGCTTTTGCCTGATAAGTGGGGCTCTGTCACAGAAATTCTGGTAACTTTGATCAAAGATTTCTTTAGACAGTCCATCATCCCAGCTAAATTGAATCCAAATCTCAGATTAATGTCCTGTCAAAAAAAAAAACAAGAACAAAAAAAAAATAAAAAAACTGGCCCTTAGGACTTAGAAAATGCTCATTGTAGTTCACTGGAATCGATGTGTCTATAACTTGTCTCTCTTCCCTCCCTTCCTTTCTCCCCCTCTCAGGCAGCCCAGTAGTGACAGCGTGGCCCAGACACCTCAGCTTCTGAGACGCTACCCATTAGAGGACCACTCAGACTTCCCTCTGCCCCCAGACGTGGTGTTTTTCTGCCAACCGGAAGGCTGCTTGAGCGTGCGACAGCGCCGCGTCAGCCTGCGCGACGACTCCTCCTTCGTCTTCACGCTTACCGATAAGGACTCGGGCGTCACACGCTACGGCATCTGCCTCAACTTTTACCGATCCTTCCAGAGAGGCCACCATCGCTCACGTTCGGAATGCAAAGGTCAGCCGTAACTCTGTGCCTGTTAAAGCTAATATTTCTGTAATGTCCTAAAAAATATAACATGATTTCGTAGTCTGCCAACATCGAAAATTCTCTCACCGACTTGATGTGTGTCATGTCACAGGCATGTTGAGCATTTCTGAAGCTCTGTGAAATCGTTTATAAAATCTATCCGTTTGAATAAGTTGTTGGAATTTTGATAAATAAATCTTTTATTTTTCAACATGAAGCCTATTTCATTTTGTTTGGCTAGAACAGGGATCCCTGCCGCTTTGGAAAATAAATAACGAGCATTTAATTTTAATTTACTCCATTTTATTATTATTTTTTTTAATGTAATTCTAAATTAAAAGATTGTGGTGATTATATAACATTAAAATTATGTTTAATTTTTGTGTCTTAAAATACGCGTCACAATTGCAGATGTCCCCACCGGCACACGATTTTTAAATAAATTGTCTTTTTTTTTTTCTTTCTTTTTTTTTATTCAGGTTGACAGCTGACTCCAGTCCATTTTTTTCGGACTTCAAAATGTTTTTGTTGCATGCTGAAATAGAATTTCGTTTTCCCCCGTAGCAGTTCATTGGTTTCAAGTCCAACACACTATAATTATTTATTTATTTTTTAAATATATAGCATGTAGGTATAAAAAAAAACAACAAAAAAACACTATATGTAGTGTTATCTTCATTTTAGATATCAATATGGTTTTGTGGCTCCTGGGGTTTTCTTTTTCTGTGGTAAACGGCTCCAAATGGCTCTTTGAGTGTTTAAGGTTGTCGACCCCTGGGATAGGACATATAATAATCATACTGTATTTCAAATGATGGGAAATTTTTTTGGGAAACCCTGTAGAATGTTCTTGACACACAGCGGCCTCCGCAGTGCCTCTTAACACGTGGGAATCATACACAATGCTCATGGCGAACAGCATAACAGTCATTGTCTAATTGTGTTTGTTTCTTCTTTAGACCAAGCTCGGTACAGTCTGCATTTTGTTGATATACTGTATTATTTTAAGGGCCGATTATTTTTTTTAGTTATAAACAATATATAAATAAGTATATAAGTATATGAACTTATAATCTTTCTTTGTACAGAAAAACCTTTTCAGACAGACCCAGCAGTCGAAGCAACTGAGAAATGCGACCCAACCACCTTGTCTCTCTCTGGTGACCAAACCGTGCCCACGGCAGGAGACGGTGCACCAGAGGCGGGCACCGGTCGGTCTCCCCGTCCCAAACGCAGCACCAGGGGTTCGGCACGTAATCGCAACAGCATGCTGACGTCGTTGTGCATCCTGAGCCACTACCCGTTTTTCTCCACTTTCAGGGAGTGTCTCTACATCCTCAAGCGCATGGTGGACTGCTGCAGCCACAGACTCAACCAGAGAGCAGGCAGCGCCAAGGGTAACCAACGGTAAGTACACACCCACATCATCACAGATTAGTATTCTACATTTCTATACATGCATATAGAAATGACTGATTCTATCCATTTTGCATTGAATATGTATCATAATTTCACTCTGCTTTTTATATAATGCTGCAAATAAGTAGGTACAAATTGAATAAGTAACAGTTTATTAAATAGGAAGAGCACGTGCTATAATTGAATGCACTGCTCTCCTTTGTTGTTAAAAAAAGAGCATGTCGCGTAGGTTATACGAAGGAGAAACCGTGAGATTGTGTGGGAGAGGAGGATGATGATGATGATGATTATAATGATTATCTTGTTCTCTCCATAGGAAGGTTATGTAAGTCGTTTGCGGTGTGTTTGTGAGACAATAAGCTTGTGTGGCGTGGTGACGGCTCACTCCTCAAGTGTCTATCATTAAACAATCTTGACGAGTGCTTCAGCAGTCTCGTTCAGATCAATAAGTGTCGTGAGTGATGGCTCCCCCTTCTCCTTTTTCTCCACAGAGAATCTTTTTTTTTTTTTTTTTTCTGTTGTAACCTAGCAACCGCCTTTCACAAAGTCTCAGTAACAGGTTCAGGCCTTGATTTTTGTTTGTCCTGCCAAACTCCCCAGATTTGCTTTCGGAGCATTCGGAATAAAATTTGCAATAAACTCGTTTTTGAAAAGAAGAGCTCTGGGCACATATTACTACAGAATGTAAAATATGAGTGGTGCTGGTCTGCTGAGAAGGATGAGTATAAACCTCACCCTTGTTTACTTAAAGATTTGTTTACTTTAAAAACAGCACAGTGAACCAGCCTCATTTTTGGACGATTTATATATACATATAATATATACATATAAATAAAAACAATTTAAGTTTATGACTTGACAAGATGACATTTTAAGGATGTGCTAAAAGCAAAAAAAGAAGAAAAAAAACGGGGAAGTTGGCATCACGTACTGAAACATCATTCAGGGCCCAATTAAAGCCACGAAAGATCACTACTAAAAAAGAGCCAAGATCGTTATCTGTGTGTCTGCTGGGCTTAAAGTATTCACAGGCAACTGCAGTAAGCTACAAATAATTGTTCCGCTTATTATTCAGTCCGCTGGCCAGAGGAGGAAGTGAGTATTTGTTTTTAATTAGTTAGAGCATGATCGTGTACAGCTTTGCAGTGTCTACATTTAGGTTTTATTGTCAGGTACGTCAATCCGTGGAAAAATAATTAGTCTTAATTGTGTTCCCCCTGCAAACAGAATTCATGTTTGCATGAGTTTACTGAAAATGTGAGATTTTTATCCGTCTCCTGGTTGCGGCACATTTTGTGGGAGTTTAGTAGTATGCAGATTGCGTAATGCCTACCTCCAAAGGGCAATTCTGACTCAGACGCACACTCTCTGTCTCAGCGCAGCGTTCTTCTGGCAAAAGAAGTGCGATATTTTTTACTTTGTTCCAGCACTGGCCTTTCGGCGGCACGCATCCGGACACATTACACATGCACATGGGTCGTCTTAGTGTGTCCTTGAAATTAAAACTTTGATTGATGTGTTTTTCACGAAGCATATTTCTCAGTTATTAGTTATCAGGATGAGAATGTTTGCTGGTTCATAAGGTTTTGTGTTGATCTGCTGGTTCGATTTGGTTTTAAAATAATCATCAACGTCAGATCAGAGCTGTAAGTCAGACTTGTAACACGTGTTGACAAAAGCATACAGAGTGTTCAGTCTACAGGGCATCGTTGCTCTACACTGGTTTAATAGAAAATATTTTTTTCCCCTCGCTTGTCAATGAAGCAACATTAAATTGCTCTGAGAAATCTTGTCTGAGATAGGTGAAGATGACAGAGGTCGTGTGAGCAAAGAGATACCTGCGAGACAAAGACAGAACGCCTGACAGAAAGAGATAGTAAGAGCTGTCAGAAGTATAGAGAGATGAGGACTAAATGAGAAATGCGCTTATGTAAGAATGAGACAGCTGAAGCAGACTTTTTAACAGATTGAGGTTGCAGACTCTCCTCGGGGACCGGCTGCAGGAGGTGGGAGGCTTTCACACAGGAAAATTATGGCCTTCTCGCTGTCCTGTCATAAAAGATACACTCCCCCTTTTCTCTACCCTGATTGCATCCTACACTCACAAGCTCAGGATTCTTTTGTGTGGCAATTCATGTATGTATATAATGTATACATTTAAAATAAAATAAAACTTTTTAAATTTACAGTATATGCATTTGCATTTGAAGCGGTAAAATGTTGCCATTCCTTTTCAATCCTGCAAGTGGTGTGCTCTAAACTATTCACACATTAGCAGGCCACACAGTATCCTGTCTTGTAGGAGATTTGTTTAAAAGTATTTTTTTGAATCCAGGACCTTTATAAAATTGTGATAGTTATAGAATCACAATACAAATGTATATATCATAATAGATATGATATTATTATTGTATCAGGTGGTCCCTGGTGATTCCCATACCTGTGTGTCTGTGTGTCTGTGTGTCTGTGTCTGTGTCTGTGTGTGTGTGTGTGTGTCTGTGTGTGTGTGTCTGTGTGTGTGTGTCTGTGTGTGTGTGTCTGTGTGTGTGTGTCT
>JAOVVA010000037.1:7518019-7528224 GCA_028565275.1 Leiocassis micropogon | reverse complement strand
TGTCTGTGTGTGTGTCTGTGTGTGTGTCTGTGTGTGTCTGTGTGTGTCTGTGTGTGTCTGTGTGTGTCTGTGTGTGTGTGTGTGTGTGTGTGTCTGTGTGTGTCTGTGTCTGTGTGTGTGTCTGTGTGTGTCTGTGTGTGTGTGTCTGTGTGTGTCTGTGTGTGTGTGTGTCTGTGTCTGTGTGTGTGTGTCTGTGTGTGTGTGTCTGTGTGTGTGACCTCTTTCTAACTTAAATGTTTCTACTGGATGTCTTCGGTGGAACGTTGTAAATATGTGCTCAGGGTTTTACTTTAAACTGATTAATGGCCTCATCCTCCCTCTGTGCCAGACACCAGTGGGTTTGGTGTTATCTTTAATCCCTGCGTTCTGGTAGATTACTAAGGATTAGAGGAATTCATGATCACGTTCAAATAGCAAATTGTACAATTTCCTGACTGTATTTACTTTATAGACTCTATTGTCCCTCTATTTATAGAGAAACCGTGAAGATGATTGGAAAACTGGTAACCTAGTCTACAGGATGCTACGTGTCACCATTCATTGAAACTAATGGTCCTATTTTTAGACATGCTTACTGGAGTGTCCTCTCCTTCTCTGGCGCTTGGATGTAAACAATTGTGAATTGTGGGTAGTGTAGGTAGTGATGGGTGATGATGAAACGATGTCCCTGTCAACGCGCTGGGTACAAATAAACCCAGTGCTGCACAGTTCTGTCCATAATTCTTCTAGGATTATGCCTGAGGGTCTTTGTGATGAAGGGCCATTTTGTTTCATATATAGCAGATACTATGTTTGTACAGTGACCTTTGATTTTAATTTATGCATTAAATTAACAAGATATTTAGAGATCTCTGTGCACATGTACATGCACACAGAGTGATCCAATAAAATGTATACACACTTCAGATTCAAGATTCATGATATGTTGTGAGAATAATATGATGATAATATTAGTATCACATTAATATAATATGCATCATACTATTTTTCTTTTCCTGACGTGTGTAATTTTTCTTTTGGCTCACTGTGTGTATCTGTATATGCACACACATATGTGTGTGTATATTTACAGTATATATGTAGCCTATATATAATGTGCGTGTGTGTTTATCCTCCAGGGATACCATGTGGCGCGTGTTGGCTGGTGCCCTTTCAGTGGAGGAGAAGGAGAAAGGTACTCAGTTGCTCCATGACCTCCGGGAAATGGAATCATGGGTGTACAGGCTGCTGCGCTCGCCGGTCCCTGTTGCCGGCGTGCGGCGCGTCGACGTGGAAGTGCTGCCTCCAGAGCTCCAGCCGGCACTCACTTTCGCTTTGCCCGACTCGTCACGATTCTGTCTCGTAGACTTCCCGCTGCACCTTCCATTGGAGCTACTGGGTGTAGACGCCTGCCTGCAGGTGCTCAGCTGCATCCTGCTTGAACACAAGGTAGGAAGCTGCCTACAAGCAAGTTCTTTAGCATAATGCACGAGGGTGAGTCAAAAATTATCCGCACTTTGGCTGTAGAATTTATTTAGATTTGTTTTTATAGATAGGACAATCTTCTTGCTGTTCAATATACTTTGTCCATCTTTCAACGAGCTTGCGTGTTCCCCTTAATAAAGAATGACGCTGTGTGCACCGCTGTCTTCACTTCTTCATCAGACCTGAATCTTCGTCCTTGTAGAGCTGCTTTCAGGAGAACGTACAGGTGAAAGTCAGATGGATCGAGATCAGGATTATAGGGAGGATGCTTTAACACCTCAAAACCAAAACCGGCCTTTGAGAATCTTAGAAAACTTTACTTTTTTTTTTTTCCTTTGACAGCAGCACCTCTTGAGTTATGGAGAGCTTTTGTATGTAGAATATTCTGTTCCAAGGCAAAAAGTAATCACACCAATCAAATAACCTGAAATACAATACACAAACGTCATGGCTTTTTATTGGTAATGCGCAAAAAAACATTTCATACTGAAAAGCAAAAACTTGACTGCATTTCTCTAGCACCGCTCGGGATTGCTGTTTAAGAATTCATTGCTGAACTTGAGTCAGAATTTAATCTGATCCACCTTTAAGAGTGATCAGTGACCCAGTGCATTACATTTCACTCTGTGATTGCGTTTAAAATGGAAAAGTAAAACATTGGTAAAAATGCGTGAAATACAATACCTAAATTGTATGACTTTTCATTAGTGATATGCAGAAGACATTCCACACTGAAATGCACAACCTTCATTCATTTCTTTTTGTTTTTTTTTTGACACATAATATTGTCTGAGAAGAGCAATAAGAAGGGATTTCTTATTTAGAAATCAAAAATGATTGAAATTTCTCATTGCATTGCATCTTACTTCAATCTGTTCAATCACAGTCCTGAGGGATAGTTTGTGGTGTGGAATATCTTGTGTATTCTATCAAACAAAATATCTTACTCTTAACCTCTGTGCTCATTCTAGGTGGTACTTCAGTCTCGGGATTACAACGCTCTCTCCATGAGTGTGATGGCTTTTGTGGCCATGATCTACCCTCTGGAGTACATGTTCCCCGTCATTCCTCTACTGCCCACCTGCATGGCTTCAGCTGAACAGGTATCGCAACATGAATAAAAATAAATAAATAAATAGAGAAAACAAACCCACCAGTACGTTACATGCAGTGTGTAGAAGAGCAGCTAGTCTCTAATCTCCCTGCATTTTATATCCCCTCTTTCTTCCCCTGTGTCTTCTGCTCTCAAGCTCCTGCTAGCTCCCACTCCATATATCATCGGTGTGCCCGCCAGCTTCTTCCTGTATAAATCAGACTTTAAGATGCCTGATGATGTTTGGCTGGTGGATCTGGACTGCAGCAAGGTCGGTAATCTGTACCGGATAAGTCAGTCAGTCTGTCTCACAATATGGTCGCAAAACTGCTGACTCATCATAAGCACATTATATATTATCAGTGTTTTGTTGGACGTTCACAGGTCATTGCTCCCAACAATGCTGAAATACTCCCACCTTTGCCTGAACCAGAAGCCACAGAGTTAAAGAAACACCTGAAGCAGGTAGAATAAGTGCACAAATCAAATGGATTGATACCTGTACGATGTGACTAATGTCTAAGCAGTAGAACTTGCTGTTTTGTTTAAGGTGCTTTCACACCTATTTTGTTTGGGAGTCACCAACAATTTCTAAAGCAAATGAAAAGAAAAACATTTTTATTTATTTTGCTTGATATGACTAATACATTTTGAATAATTGGTCATCTTTGCAACGAACAATAGAAGTAAGTCTGAAATAATTACCTCAAATCAATATCACAATTACTCGAATATTTAACTTGATTATGATTAATAAAAGGATTTATTTATTTATTTATTTATCTGCATAATCGTTTATTTATTTTCACCACTCAAAGTTCACTGCACGGTACTGTTAATACACTCAACTATGGAAGCTGGTATTTTTTATTTATTTTTTATTTTATTTTTTTTATGATATGGTTCTTCTCCATGTTGCTTTCATGTCGCAGACTGGATATCACATGAACACACGCACAGTAGGAAAAGTATTAACAAAGTTTAAAATATAAATTGAAAAAATATAATAAAATTGAAATAAAACTAAATA
This sequence comes from Leiocassis micropogon, assembly GCA_028565275.1. NCBI lineage: Eukaryota > Metazoa > Chordata > Actinopteri > Siluriformes > Bagridae > Leiocassis > Leiocassis micropogon. The sequence goes on along the minus strand of JAOVVA010000037.1, from coordinate 7,524,637 downwards.
ATTGACATGGCCAACCTGGTCGGTTTTGATAAATTTAATAAATTATTTATGAGCTTGTTTAATCCAAAATAGTTTTTTGACCCTAAACTACTGGTGCAATTGATACAGCTCTAACTTGCGTTTAAACAACTATGACATTTGTTTCTTCCATAACAAATATTACTTGTGTGACATTCATGTGTAATACAGTTATTTAGAAATGTCATCCCATCAAATTCCAGATTAATCCATACACACCCATATGTACAAATCACTTAATCTGCTTTAAATTAGTGCAGTGTGAAACGACTAGTACAAATGGGATGTAACAGAAATCAAACTCTAAATCATATATATATATATATATATATATAGTGCATTTATATATATATATAGTGCATTTATATATATATATATATATATATATATATACAGTAGTAGGTGTGAAAACAGCCTTAAATCCTGTGTTCCATATCATGATGAAGTTATGTTTCCTGTTTTTTTTTTTTGTTGTTGTGTAGTTTAATGAATGATTTTTTTTCCCCCCTTCCCTTTTTTTGTTCTAGCTTTTGAAGGTAATACAGTTTTCTGAGTGCATTTGCTTAAGTGTTGTAACTAACGTCCAGTCCCTAAAGCAGAACACTTGGAGAATTTAGATTAGATCACAATCCAGAACCCAGGTCTGATTCAGACGAGTGCTCGAACAATTCTGCTTCATCTGATCTTGCAAATTGTTTAACACCTTGTTGCTTTTCGATGATCCGTACAATCATCCTAACCAATTAACCAGATAATTAGCTTATTCACATTTTCTCATACTGCAGATACAACCCAAAACACGTATAAATCCTTAATCATGGTTCTGCTGATACACTGATACAACCTGAATCAGACCCAATACAGTAAACACCAGTGTGTAGAGTTATAACTCCTTTGATATTTTCCTTTTTGTTAAATGTGTGTGTGTTTATCATTGTGAACTCTAAGAAATGTGTCTTTTTATGTAAAAAAAAAACAAGGTGAGAGAGAGAAATGTTTTGCTGTGATATAATTAAGAAAACGTTTCAGATTGAATGTTGAGTAATAATTCTATCTATACAAAACATGCAATCTTGCTCTAATTTGTTTCCCTACAAACACAGTTTCCTCAGCTGTCTTTTCATCTCTACCCATTCATCAGTTTAGACCTTTAGCGGAGTTATCCCTTTGATAACTAGATGGTCTTTTTATTAACTGGCTGTCCTGTCTGTCTGTATGTGATGCAAAGCTTCTGTGTTTTTTCTCATAATGTTTTTAACCTCCTTGTGTGTTTATTTTTATTTTATTTTTTTTATTCTTCTCCCGTATAAAAGTTATTTTTGTCTCTTTTTTTCCCCCACAGTCTCTCTGTTTGTACTTGATCACCCACTCTCTTTGTTCTCATGCGTTTAGTCTCCAAGACAGTCACATGCCCTGCCGATCCATACCAGCACTTGGCTGGGGTCGGTAATCATGTGACGCTCCCTCTGTTTGTTTGGTCTTGTGTTCCAGTGTCTGGTTAGGTTGACTGTGATCACCCAAAAGCAGATCTTCGCCTCCGACACAAAGGTTCCTAAATCTCTGCTTCTGGAACGTGCCATGCTTCCTACCTGCACGGAATCGTTCCTCTTCCTGCATACATGCGCTGCCTATGTATCTCACACGGATGCGCACAGCTGTCTGCATTCTGTGTTTAATTTTTTTTGTCTTACTTGTGCACAATCGTACACATCTTTGCCCATCACACAATAATGCGATCATCTGCTACTCACAGAGTTTGGCTTTAGCATGTCTGGATCCCGCAGCACTCATATTTCATTCAGCGTTTATCACCGTAAATGAACAGATTGGAAATGGATTTGGTGTTTGACTTGGCGCTGCAGCCAGCCTGACTGTCAATAGTGCGTAAAGGTGCTGAAATGCCAGCTGTTTCAGTGAGATGTCGAGCGTCCAATATGAGTATCCTCGGAGTGCTTTTAGCTCAGTGTGGTCAACCCACCCTTTCTCTAACAATTTTAAACCTTTAACCCACTAAATCTGCAGCTCATTCCAGGCAATTAGATCAGGGTTAAGATAATAACCTTGATGATTAGATGACATTTTGAGCCAACAACCTGAACAAAATTGTGTTCAAAACACAAAAAAGCAAGTACTTTTTTGTCACCGCCTCGATTTCATAAACATCCCAGTTTTGTTTGTGAAGTACTGTGTATGAAATATTGCCTGAAGTGAGAATGCTAACAAGCCCTTGCCCTTTTGCCCTTAGAGCTTTTGAGCTCAGACATATTTATTTTTTTTGTTCATTCTCTACACTTTCTTATGCAGTCTCTCTCTCTCTCTCTCTCTCTCTCGTTTCATCTTTCTCTCTTTCTCTACCCTAATCCGTTGCTCCACAGGCTTTGGCCAGTATGAGTCTCAACACTCAGCCTATTCTAAACCTGGAGAAGTTCCAGGAGGGTCAAGATCTGCCTCTTCTGCCCCCAGGCCGTGACAAGTCCTCCCCCTCCTCAACCGAGTTTAACCCTCTTATTTATGGAAATGATGTTGACTCCGTGGACGTGGCCACAAGGTCCATAAATAATAATAAATTTATAGAATTACATTTTTGTCAATAAAACTGTAAAATACGGTCAAATTTATTTTAATTTATTTATTATTTATTATTATTTTAATTTTTCAGGGTGGCGATGGTGAGATTCTTCAACTCTCCAAACGTACTGCAGGGATTTCAGATGCACACCCGTACCCTGAGACTTTTCCCAAGACCCGTGGTCGCCTTTCAAGCCACGTCTTTCCTGGCGTCACGGCCACGGCGCACTAGCTTTGCCGATAAGCTCTCTCACACACAGGCTGTGGAATATTATGGAGAGTGGGCCCTAAACCCCACAAACTTGGCCTTCCAAAGGATTCACAACAGTAAGGACACAGAATATTAAGTTGGACATTTTTTTTGTTTTGTTTTTTAAGGTTACGTGATACAAACATAACGTGTGTGTTTCAGATGTGTACGACCCCTCCCTGATAGGCGATAAGCCCAAGTGGTATGCTCATCAGTTGCAGCCTGTGTTTTATCGTGTTTATGATGGAAACTCGCAGCTTGCAGAGGCTATAAGTGGACCGCTGGAGGATGATGGCAACGAGTCTGACCCTACAGACGACAGGTACTGTAGGAAACACGCTTATGGACTCATTAGGGGAAAAATAAAAATAAATGGCTGATAATCTGTTTAGATGAATAGACTCGTGTGTGGCTCATCGACGGAGTGGTTTTAAAGGACCGTAGAGCTGATGAGGCACTTTATCCACGGGGTGGTTTTAAAGGACTGATGAGCTGATGAGGCACTTCAGAAAGTCTTTGAGTCGGCCAACTTCAGACTGCACTCACATTAGAAAGATGCATTACTCTGAAAGCTTGGCAATAAACACATTCTCTATTTTTACTACAGTTAGTAATTTAGTCTTGATTAAGAAATGTAGTTTCAAGCATTTATTCTAATTGTTTGTACTCGTCCATAACAATCACAAAGTATTAAATCCTGCATATACAGAAAGTTTTGTACGTTGGAAATTTGTTAAAAGTTGGCAGTTGGCAAACTTTCCATAAACCAACCCTGAAACATGTAGACACAAAAACCATGTAAGATGTTGTGCCATCTAATTTAACATGTCAACTGTCGCTTAAACTTAATGCAAAGATATTTTTTTGTTTGTTTGTTTCTTTCTATTAATTGAATGGTTTCTAATGGACATGCTTTATATTTTTGTGTGTTTCAGTGGAAGTGACAGTGAGGCATACGATGATTCCAGCTCTTCTTACTCGTCTCTGGGAGATTTTGTGAACGAAATGATCAAAGGGGACATCCAGGGTGACACCCCAAGTTAGTTATGCTTCCTTCTTCCTGACTTTTTTTTTTTCATTTTCACTTTTATCTTTTTCGATTTCTCCTAATTAGAAAGCTCTGCATTTTCTTCGGCCTCTCACAGATGTCGATCCCCTGACGCATGCAGCGCTCGAGGATGCCAGTGAAGTAGAAATCCATGAATTTCAGGAGTATAAGGATGATGGTGAGGAGCGCGGGTCTGAGCTCGATGGTTCTACTGAAGCCACGGATGGCCAGCCACACCGCTCCAGCTCCAGCACCACAGCCAGCTCCAGCCCCAGCACCATCATCCAGGGAGTGAATCATGTCAGTACTGTTATCTGTTATTGAACCGCGTTGCTGTTTTCAGTATTGTCATGGCAGCAGTAAAAGCTTTGATAGTGAAATGCTTGGTAGCATGCCAGTGCGAGCAGAGGGAGTATATTAATGGCATCCTTAGTGTTTTTAATAAATTTTATTTATCTAGTCTGCTTTATGTGGCAGCCCTATATTAGTGATCAGGCATGCAACGCTTCATAAAGGTCCAATAGCTTCAGCAGACGACGCGCATCAGATATGTCCTATTGAATCATCATGCAGCGTAAATAGGGTAAACTTTGGCTGCTGAATGAACACCATTTAGATGACAAATCCAGTTCACTAATGCTTAAATGGGATTGTTGGTTATCTATTCTGTAATCCAACATGGGGAAGTTTAACAAATGAGAGATAGGGGAAGGGTCTGTGCAATTCAAGGTCTTTATTATGGGTCTATTCTGTAATTTCCGTCATCCATTTTCTGGGACAGATCACAGCCAAGTACAAAGAGTGATAACCCGTAATCAAGAAATAAGGAAAGAAAAAATTGTAATGCTTTTATGTGATTTGGAATTGAACACAGAGAAATACAAAGATATTAAGAAAGCGAAAAGGAGATGCAGTTTAAATGCACAAAGTAATTAGGGGAAATGATGTCCAGGTAACGGCGATTAGAGACAGAACCAGTAACAACAGATGGAGACAAAGCAAAAACTATCACACCGAGCTGAGAGACAAAGCGGAAAGGAAGAGACAATGACAATAACATGACAGCATTATTTTATATATAAATAATTTTACATTTGTAGTAGGCTGTACCAAAAGTAATGCAAAAGTGGGCATAACTTCTTTTTTATTTATTTATTTTTATTATTAATGACATTGTTTGTTCAAACTGCACAGGCACTATGAAACACAGTCTCCATCACAAGCGATGCATTTGTGCCATCATTGAATCCCGACCCTCGAATCCTCTTTGAAAATCCCCTTTGTTGCAGTTGATGGCCTCCCACTGTGCTACAGCATGTTTACGAATATGACACCATTGACGAGAGTACTGTGCACAGATGGATGAAGACGGTTAAAGAAGGGGAAACCAGCATTGAAGACAAACTACACAGTGGGAAACCATCAACTGCGACAAAGAGGATTTTTAAAGAGGCTTCGAGAGCGTATAGAAGTTTCTCAACCAAATGTGCAATTTGAACGTCCTATATCAGTCAATGAAAAAAAAAATTCTATTTTTAGCATTACTTTTGGTACTGTACAAACATTTGAGTTACGAATTTCCGCAGACACAAACGGTCCACGGTTCTACTTCCGGTTCAGTCATGGAAGTAGCTCACATGTACAAAAAATAGACACTGCAGTGCACCAGATACCAATATTTACAATTATATGCAATATTTTAAGTGTGTAAGTTAATATATACAGTATAATCTCTAAAGTCTGGTATGTTGTATGTGTGCGTGTGTGGGGATGTGGGAGAAATGAGACGGCCTCATCAGTTTTAATGAATCAGTCCAGGAGCATGATGATAGAAAATGGCTGTCCTGTAACGTGTGTCCTAATGGTAAATAATTATAATTTTGGAAAATCCTCAGTTCACAGTCCAATACGGTGAAAAACAGCTCCGAGACAAAATGTTGTTCGGGATTCCCTTCACGATTTAAAGGTGCAAAGACAACACTTTTATTTCATTATGAAATTGATTTCCTTAGGTGCGGTTATGTTTTTCATCAAGACTCACTTTGTCAGACTTTAAAATAAATCGGACTTAGGAACGTGCACCCAGAACAGAACTCGTTCATAATAGGGCACAACCTGTACTAGTATAACATTGCGATACAGTGTATTGTTAATAGCTTTTTTTGGAATTGTTATAAGCATACCATAAGTTAAAACCCATTTAAGAAACCAGTTATACTTTTTTGTGAACAGGAGCCAGTGGAACCTGTTGAGATCGAGGCATCAGCGAGTGCGGCTCTACAGAACCCTGGACTATGCCTCCCACCGTTCACTCAATCCAGCCCAGAGCCGACGCCTACCGACCCGGCAAGTAAGAAGCGAGAGTATGATAACCCGTATTTTGAACCCCAGTATGGCTTCCCTGCAGATGAGGAAGCTGACAGTGAGGAACAAGAGGAGAGCTACACACCACGGTTTCACCAGAACATCAACGGAAACAAGTATGTTTGTTTCTCGGTAACCAACTCTTCTCCGTTTTATGATTAAGTAAATTTTTACAAGAACACACTTTCACACCCTTTTAACCTCTAGAGATCTGAATGAGAAAATAAAAAAAAATTTCTGTCTACTGTGTGTGTATACATACAGGGGTTGGACAATGAAACTGAAACACTGGACAATTTAGTGTTGGAGGTTTCATAGCTAAATTTGACCAGCCTGGTGGCCAATCTTCATTGATTGCACATTCCACCAG
>JAOVVA010000037.1:7498207-7511042 GCA_028565275.1 Leiocassis micropogon | reverse complement strand
TGTATATGTATGTGTGTGTATGTATATGTATGTGTGTGTATGTATATGTATGTGTGTGTATGTATATGTATGTGTGTGTATGTATATGTATGTGTGTATGTGTGTGTGAGAGAGAGATTCATAGCCATACCTATAGTCTGTTTTCATTGTCCTTGTGTCCGTTATACCAACTACAGCCCTGCTGGCTCTACGGCAGCGTGTGACATGAATCTGACTGAGAAAAGTGAATTTGTGCTTTTTATTCTTAAATCTCTGTTTGTCTGTGAGCAGTATTCTATATAAAACACAGAAGTAAAGCGTGTATATGTGCACATGGTGTGATCTTTGCATTGCATATACTTCCAGCTTCAATTTGCAGTGAATAGATCTTGTGTTTATTTACGCATTGCGTGTGCGCTTGATCAGTACGCGGTAGTGATTTCAGTTGTGCTTTTCTCAGGCTCCCGTGGTCCTCGAGCGCTGGTGGATCAAAAGTCCTCGGTGATTAAGCACAGTCCCACGGTAAAGAGAGAGCCACCTTCGCCCCAAGGCCGCGCCAACAACACCAGGTAACATGCTTCACACATGACATACCAGGGCATCTCTAAGCCCGTGGTGTGTCCTACAAAACCACGCAATTGGATTTGTTAACAGTACAACCACCATAAATTTAGAAGCTGTCTGAGAGAACAGAGCTTGGAAACACAATGACCGTAATGGCTGGCAATGACCGGCTTCTCGTTTGTGTGTTCAGTGAAAATCAGCATTTCCTAAAGGATGTAGTTCTGAGCGTGTTGGATGGCCAGGGTGTTGGTTGGCTCAACATGAAAAAGGTCCGCCGTCTACTGGAAAATGAGCAGCTGCGTGTCTTCATGCTTAGCAAGCTCAATCGCGCCGTCCAGTCAGAGGAGGACGCTCGGCAAGAAGTCGTCAGAGACGTGGTGAGTCACCTGAGCATAGAGACAGTTTGAGTGTTGTGAGTCAGTTAGTGTGGTAAATCTCCCCCCCCCCCCCCCTATGCTTTTATACAATTACCCAAGTGTTTATATAGAGTACCGGTCAAAAGTTTGGACACACCTTCTAATTCAGTGGGGTTTATTTTTTTTTCTACATTTTCTACATAACGGTGCTAAAGGCGTTCAAAATGTGCAGTAATCTTCATTGAACAGATGATATAAAAATGTTTCTGCTACTTATAGCCTTCATAACAACTCTAATCAAAGGTGCTGTTTGTTGATTGTTGATTTTTGAGGCTGTTAACTATAAATGAACTTCTCCTCTGCAGCAGAGGTATGTTTTGGTCTTGATTTTCTGGGATGGTCTTCATGGAAGACACGCGAGTTTCATCCTGGTGTTTAAAGGGTTTTGCAAATGCACTTAGAAGAACTATTCCAGAACAGCTGACCTTTATGCCTTAAAATAACCACTATTCTTGTTGTTATATACTCTATATATTATTTATATTATATTATATAATGACATAATTCCATATGTGGAATAATGTTTCATAGTTTTGAAATCTCCAGTAATAGTTCTAGAATGTGGAAAATAAATCACTAAACAAAAAAAAACATTAAATTAGAAGGTGTGTACAAACTTTTGACTGGTACTGTATACATATCTCATGTTTGTGTATGTATTATAGGAGATCAGCAGAAAGGTGTATAAAGGCATGTTGGACCTGCTAAAATGCACAGTTTCCAGTCTGGAGCACTCCTACACTAATGCAGGCCTGGGCGGCATGGCCAGTGTGTTCAGCCTGTTAGAAATCGCACAAACACACTACCAAACCAAAGGTAACGTACTGTACAAGAAGCTATTGATATCTTACCTTTGTGTTTCCAAAATGACCACATTGAAGTCTTGCTATAAAAAAAAATAAATAAATTTCATCGGTGTGAAGTTGCTGTGATTCTTAGGTTGAATATGTTGGTATTCACAAATAAACAATGTTAATATATTATCATGGCTTTAGAAATGATTAATGAAAAAAAAAAGATCAGCGGCATTATTGTGCTAATTCTGAAATTTCAGCAGGGCTTTTCCCTCATCTGAGGTTGGTTCTTTCCTGCTGGTTTCTCTGTTCCTCTTATGCAGCAATTAATCAAGTCACACTCTCTCTTTAAATCCACCACCTGTCTCTTGTTGAATTTCCTCCCTCTGATCTGTGTTCCTTGTTGATGTCTTTGTATGTATGTCATTTCACATGACGCCTCCCTACGGCACAGAGCCAGAGAAGCGAAAGCGGAGTCCCACGGACGGGGCGAGCAGTCCGGGCAGTAAGGAGAGCCCGTCTGTCCGCATTGAGAGTGCCAGAGCGGCAGGCGTGCTCCTGATGCCCAGGATTCAGCTGCCAGCCCCTCCCTCTGGGAAAGGGGCACACCAGTTTGACACCCGGAGTCTGAACGAAGAGAATTTTATTGCTTCTATTGGTGTGTAAACCTCAGCCCCCCCCTGCATGTGCCCCCCCTGCTTGTTAGACCACCTGACCTACAGGGACGATCTCAGTCTTTTGTTCGGGCCTTAAGTGAAATCCTTTATTCCACTAAGTGTCTGCACCATGGTTTTACCGAGCACTTAATAGTATTAATACTGCATTGATTTGATTTGAATAAATCGTTCCTCGTTTTTTTTGTTTTTTGAGTAAGTTGAACCTGTTCTGAAATCACTAACCTGGTGTAGACTCATTACTGGATTATTGGAATGATCAGTGCCCAGTGTGTTTGAACCTCCCCACTGGAATGGTATTGGTTTTATACAGGTATTGGACTCCCTGTTTGCCCAGATTCCCCTTTGAACCCACTGGCTGCATGTTAGAGTAAGTTTCCTTTAAGCCACCAACCTGCCGCTGTGTGTCATGGAAAGCTAGGACTTTGGCAGTCCTGGGCTGTACCACTGCTCTCTCTCCCCCCTCCTCTCTGTGAAAAAAAGGCCCTCTGTCTCGACCTCCCAGCATGATCTCTATAGAACACTCCTCCCCTGTAAACAGCCTCAGGATTAACATTGGATCAGACCTGCTTTGGCTCAGTTCGAGGCCACCATTTGGTGTTCATATCCGGGTCTGTGTACAGGGGAGACATTCCCTACTCCCTAACCTTCCCTTGTCTGTCCTTTGGTAAAAGATGCACCTTCAATTCTACAGAATGTCTCTGAGATTGCTCTTCCTGCTTCTGCAGCATCCCATTCCACTTATGCAGACACCGTCTTTATGACCACAGAAATCCGAGTGTCTTTCCAGGATCAGAGTTTATAGCTCAGAATGCTTTGTAATGTCACCTCAATGGCTATGACTGGGTCATGTGTGTAGAACAGATTTATTTCAATAGCTTACAGTTAAGTACAGCTATGTGTGAACATTACAAAACTTCCTCATCTTGGAAAGTGACACTTTGCATTGTTAAGGGTTATTTTAAAATCATATCATTCTTTTTATTTATTATTATTTTTTTTTTATTATTATTTTCTTTCATTTTTAAACAAAACTGCTCATCCTCCAGTCCTCCATATCTGACAATTCAATCAGCTTTCTGACTCTCTCTATGTCTTTCTCTCCTTGCTTGCAATGCATCTTGGGTAGAATTGTGGAGCAAGCACCAGGATAACAGAAAGCAAAAAGCTATGGAAAAAGAACAGAGTAAGATCACTTCCCTAAGCACCCAATTAGACTTTCCCAACCTGCAAACTATCAATGAAATCCTGTGTTACAGTGAGGGGAAACCCGAACTTGTCCCCATTATGTCTCTGCTCAGAAAGACATTGTACAGTCACGTGGCCCAAAATGAAAATGTCTTAAATGCTAGAAATATTTTACAGAACTTGGTTTAAGTAATATTGTGTTGGATGTTTTTTTTTTTTCTTTGAAAGTCTAATTACATTTTCGTATAACATATTACTTATTGAGAAGTTGCTTGTAGTATGGGGAGGTATGAACAAAAATGATTAATGCTAATGATATTGGCATACGACATTCCTACTATCTCACAAAAGCTATATTTAGTTTTTTTTGTGATCTTTTGTTTCGTGTTAGACAATTAACAAAGCCCAAGTTCATATTTGTGACATTCTTTGAATGTATTTACTTGTTAACTATGCAGACGTGTGCAAAGTTATGTTTTTTTTTTCTTTTAAAGTTTTCTTAGAGAGATAATTGTTAAATTTCCAACCATTGTATTTAGGCGCAAAGCTTTTTCGCCCCACTGTGTAAAAAAATTGTATGAGATTGTTTTGTTCTTTAGCTATAGAGAATACACTTATGTCTCTGATGATCTCTTGATGACTTTTTCTTCTTCTGTGGCAGTACACTAGTGCTGCTCCTTTGCAAAACAGAGATTACCATCATATTGGCACACTACTGGCAGCCAAGCTTTGTCACCCTTTTCCTGTGTTTGACTGACTGATTGTGTGTTTGCCTGCATGTATGACTGCTTTTGTCTGTGTGAACCTGTGATAAGGTAGCACTATGGTGAACAAACTGGTCTTGTGAAAATCCCTTTGTTTTTTTGAAGTGACATGGCTCTTGTATGGATAGGTGCTACATTGGGTGCTTGGTAAAGACTGACTGTTGTGTGTTTAGACCGGCAGTGCCTCAAGTGGAACTGGTTTAGGCAGGAAAAAAAATAGAAGATAAACCTTTTATAGAAGTCATTGCTAGTACAAATAGGGTGTTTAAATGGTAACAGCATGGAGTGAGGTGGAAACCTTTGGCCCTTGTTTATCAAACCTAAACAGATTTGAACTCACTGATTGACCCATCAATCAGTCCAGGTTTTTGAATCAGTCCAAATATTATGAAAAGGTCACATGGGCGCAAATGATCTCATCGATTTTACATGTATGGAATACGTCCTATTTGTTTATCCTGTTATATGAATCTGATGCACCGCAATTAAAGAACTTCATCTACTTTCATATGAAACGTATTCCACTCTTCTGTAATTATTCATGATGATTTAGATGCCAGTCAGGGACGTTCAGTCTTTTCAAATTTACAACCACCCAATTATGCCAATGATGACGTGATATAACTAAATAAAAACCCTCTCTTTGCAATATGTAGTTTATATACAATATGATTTGACCATGTTCAAGATTGATGAATAAGAGCCAGTGTTTTCCTTTAAATAAAAGTTGTGGGAATACTATTGGCAGGCAACAGGGACATATGGAGTCCAACTGATGTGTAAGGTGAGCCGTGATGAAATTATGTCCATAGAAACCAGACAAAGTCATGAGTAACATGATCGCTTCTTTCAGATATGTTGTTAAATTCCTATGAAAATGATTAGTGAGATAATGTTGTTAATTAAATTGTGTCATTGAATAAATAATAAAATAACACAAAATAAACACATTTCCAAGCATCCAGTGTAGCTCCCATTCTTAGGCTTGCTTGTAGTCATTGGATATTTCCCAGGCTTCAGAGCAGGGAGGCTGATGAAGAATATACTGACTCTGTGTTTTCTGCAGGGGCAGATGGGGCAAAACAGCGCCAAGAAGGGGGTGACACAGAGGAGAAGAAATCCCAGATCAGTGCGGACAGCGGCCTCAGCGTGACCTCAGGCTCTCAGGTGCGTGCGTGAGAGTGCGTGAGTGAGTGCGCGTGAGAGATGAGAATTAAAGAATTTGTCTTTAACATTTCGCATCTGTGTCCAGAAGAGTGATACGGAGTCATTGGCGAGTTCAGAGCCTCCAGTTTTGACGAGGAGTACCAGTCAGGACTCTGAGGCCAGCACAGTGGTAGGGCACGACCAACCCTGAGTCACTACAAATCAATTTTACTATTTAAGTGCTATTCAAATTGTATAAATATGTATGTAGGGCAGGATAGAGCACATTTGAATGCACACTAGTCATTTTACTGTACCAGACAAAATTTGAACACAAGTTTGGGTTCAAGATGCGATGGTTGGCTGTTCTGGAACAGTTTTTGCAATTGTCAAGTGCATTTGCAAAACCCATCAGGCACCATGATGAAACTGGCTCTCATGAAGACCATCCCAGGAAAGCAAGAGCAAAACCTACCTCTGTTGCAGAGGAGAAGTTCATTTAGAGTTAACAGCCTCAAATAATCACCAATTAACAAACAGCACCTCAGATTAGAGGCGTTATGAAGGCTTTACAGAGCATAACTAAAAGACACATCTCAATATCAACTGTTTAAAGGAGATCATTGCATATTTTGAACGCCTTCAGCATTGTTTTGAAAGAAAGAAAGAAAAGTCAGGAATGACCATGGATTTAGAAGGTTTGTCCAAAATTTTGACTGGTAGATGTTATAGAAATGTCTCATACAACATTTTTGTGTGGACAGACTGATAAAGACTTTGCTTAGATTTCATTGAAAATTGAACATTTTGACATTAGTGTGATTTCAGCTTCCTGACCATCGTGATTCTGTACCATGCTTGTTACCTTCTCTTTCTACCCGACTACATTATTAACCTGAAATGCTTTTTGTACACCTGAGATCGTTATATTCCTATACTTATAATGAAAAAAATCATTAAATAGTTTCTTAAAATATTCATGAATAGACTCTTTTCTCTTTCAAAGCTACTCTCATGTTTCTCATGAAGTCCATGATGTTGTGATCCGATCATGAACTTTGTCTTCTGATTTACAGGTGAGTAACAGCTCAGGTGAGACACTGGGGGCTGACAGTGACTTGAGCAGCACAGCAGGAGACGGACTGAGTGGCCGTCCCTCTCCTCACCTCGCGTTATCTCGCTCCACTCTCTCAGACAGTGAGATCGAGACCAACCCAGCCACCAGCTCAGTGTTTGTGAGTGTCAATACAATTGTCTTAATGCCCTTAGTTTCCCCATCAGTCTAAGGTCATGATCCGGATTAATTCCCTTGATATGTTTGCTTATTATGTGGGGAAAAAAACACCAAAACTGTATGTATTGGCTTTACAGGACTGTAACCCTGGGATAACCTGTCTATTGTAGCATTTTTCACTATTCCAGTTGTGCACATTTTAATGTTTTGCTTCAAACTACTCCAGGCTGAAATCAGTATAATCGTGTTACTCACTCAGGGAAAGACCCATAAGCTGAAGCCAGGTGTGAAAGAACCTATTGGGGGTGTGGCTAAGGGAACACCTGTTCTGCCACTTGAAGATCTCAGCCTGAGGATCTACCTGTGCGAAGGGCTTCTAGGTAGGACTTTTGTCATTTTTATCCCAACTCTTCTTCCTACAGACCTTCTCCAGCCCTCTTTCAAATTTCCCTCAAAGTTTTTTTTTTTTCCTCTTTTTTTTTATGGCTTCTCTTGTTTTTCTGTACTGTTGTAACCAATTAAATGTTTTTTTCTGTACTGTTGTAAACAATAAATTTTTTACGTTTTCTAAATTACATAGCCGAAGCAGAGCCTACCTAGCGTATTGTCGTCTTTGGCGCTATTCTGGCATCCTCCATTTTTGTTTGCCGTGTAGTGTATATACTGTGTATGGGGTATCGTTTGTCCGGACCTCTGTAACGCTGTACAAATTGTTGCCTACACTCTAATGCACTAACCCTACTTTAATCTGCTCTGCTGCCCTGCCCTTTTGCTCCCTTTTCCTCTTTCCCGCTCTCCTGTTTCTCCTAATGCGGCAAAGGGAGAGATAAGAGTTCAGTGTGGGATCAGCTGGAGGACGCTGCCATGGAAACCTTCTCTCTGAGTAGGGTCTAACTTTAAATAATGACCTGGGATTGTGTGTGTGCTCGTGTGTGCGCATGAGAGTGTTGGAGTGTCGTTGCATGGGCTGTACAGTATATGAAGCATGTACTGATGCTTGGGAGTTGTTTGCGTATACGTGTGTATGTGTACACAATATTGCTGGTGATATACTTAGAATTTGTGATGCAGTGACCATAATAACTGGCCAGTAGCATTATTGCTATTGGAATAAAAATTCTAAGTATCTCTCTCGACTGCACTAGAAATAACTTGCTGAAAGGCTTTGAAGCCATCACAGAACGTATTTTATTTAATAAAATTTTATTTAAATCTAAATCTTCTATTAAAGCTTCTTTGCAGTGTGCACGTATAGTAGATGGACTGAGAAATTGCAATCATTGTGTGTGAATTGTTGAATGCTTTGAGGGATGTATTGGTAACTTGTACAGTATGTTATCAGTACATAAAGCTATAAATTTTAGCATGATCGCTGAAGCCATTGTTCCTAAAATGAGGGGGTGATTAACAGTCATAAAGTATGAGTGCTGTGTGAAATAGCACCTTCAGTCTTTTATTTAAAAAATGTGTTGTTTTGTTGATAAAGTCTGCCGTGCCGCAGTGGCATTTGTGTGGACGGCTGTTTCAAGCTGGCACTCGGCTTGTGACATAAGTGTTAACTATCTCACAATATAACGTGTTAGTGTGTGATCATGTTTATAGGTAAGGAACGCTCTACTCTGTGGGACCAACTCCAGTTTTGGGAGGACGCATTCCTGGATGCTGTAATGCTTGAAAGAGAGGGGATGGGTATGGACCAGGGCCCGCAGGAGATGATTGACAGGTGTGTGAATAGTGATGTTGTACCAGAGGTAAATGTAGTGTTTTTTGAGTAACCATGCTTTTCTGTGTGTCTCTACTCAGGTACCTGTCACTGGGTGAACATGACCGTAAGAGACTAGAGGATGATGAGGACAGACTGCTGGCCAACCTCTTGCACAACATGATAGCCTATATGCTTATGATGAAGGTGCAGATTTGTTAATTTATTTATTTTTTGTGGCTACCTGCAGAGACACGTTCCCGCGGTCGAGTCATTATGTAATGTTTACGTCAAATGTGCATACATTTTGTCTAGGTGGCTAAGAATGACATCAAGAAGAAGGTTCGTCGTCTTATGGGGAAGTCTCACATCGGTTTGACCTACAGCCAAGAGATCAATGAGGTCTTGGACCGCCTGACACAGATGGTAAGAACCAGTCTAGTCCAAATGCTTCTCCTTATATCTGCTTTAGCTTTTCTCCTTTTGCTTCCCTTATTACTGGAATTTCGGCAGTGTAGAGAAGTATCCCTGTGAACTTTACATGTGCTAATCTTTACTCCTGTTACTCTTGTAATTGCGGTTTAAATACCTACATGCGTGATCCTTTCGACTTGAAAGGGATTAAAATGTCCAAAATGTGTAATTTTTTTTGCCAATGATAAAAGGATTAGTTTTAATGGTAGAATAATTAAATTTACTCCTTAATTAATTTACTTTCCTCATTGCGTTTTAATATCCTCATTGCAAGCCCCCTAGAATGTCAAGTCAAGTAGGCTTTTATTGTCATTTGAACCATATTCAGTTTAGTACACAGTGAAACGAAACAAAGTTCCTCCGGGACCAAGGTGCTACATACTATACAACATAAATTAACAAAACTAACAAGCTAACCAAAGAAACCAAATTAGCTGAATAGCTGAGCCAAGACAGACTGACATTTTTAATTAATAGAAAACTATCTAAATTCTATACAATAAACTAAAATACATGAGCAAATGTACAAACAAGTGCGACAAAGTGACAACACGACACATTTCAGTACTTTATGGTGATGAGGTAATGAGTTGAGGTAGTGGGAGGAGAAACAGTAAAACATTTCTTTTAAGTAGCAGCGAAGATGGAAAAGAGTTTTGTGGAAATAACAAGTAATAAATATTGTGCAAAATAACAATTACAGGTTGGTATAAACGATGGTTATCAGTTCAGTCTCAATGGTTTTCAGGTAGTTGAGTTTATCTGAGTGATTGTATGTGTGTGTTTATCAGTTTGTTTATCATGTAATCAGATACATTAATGTAAGGTGTATAGTTAGATGTGACCATGACATGATAGATGTTGACATGACCTACTGTATAATATGCCAGATCTTCTCTTTTTTTTTTTGTTGTTGTCATAAATGAATTCATAATTCAATAAGGTGATCATTGCACCATGAGAACACTGCTGTAATGCTAAATTATTTCCATCCTCAATGTAAGAAGCACATAAATATTTTATTGTTTGAGATGAGAAATCATACTCTGCACAATGAAGACACTATTTCATTAGAAATGTTTCTTCCTTCTGATTCTGATGTCTCATTTCGTTCATGAGTCACGAAGCCAAGAAAAAAAAAGATGATGGAATGAAACAATCCCTGCAAATCGTGTTAAAGTTTAAAAGCGAGATCATCAATTATGTTTCATCGTTGTAGAACGGAAGGGAACTTCCCATAAGGCCGAGTGGAAGTCGCCATATAAAGAAACAGACTTTTGTGGTGCATGCTGGGACTGATACCACAGGAGACATATTCTTCATGGAGGTATGTGTATGTAGGAAAGTACACACAAGGTCTGATCTACTCATTTTAACAATGTACAAGTGAATTTCTGTAAACTGATCATCCTCTCGTGTGTGTATGTGTGAGAGCAGGTGTGTGATGACTGTATCGTGCTACGCAGTAACATCGGGACAGTGTATGAACGCTGGTGGTACGAGAAGCTGATCAATATGACCTACTGTCCCAAGACCAAAGTGCTGTGTCTGTGGAGGAGGAATGGACTGGAGACACAGCTTAACAAGTTCTACACGAAAAAGGTGAGAACACACATGCGCATGTTCGGGGTAAATTAAACTCAACATGGTTCCAGCTGACATAGTGGGCTGCTGCGGTTGTGTGTGTGTCTGTGATCATTAAAAATGATCTGATGTGCAATAAATCTATTGTATTTACTACGTGTTTCATTGTCATTCTATCTGTTTAGTGTCGCGAGCTGTACTACTGTGTCAAGGACAGCATGGAACGTGCAGCAGCAAGACAGCAAAGCATTAAGCCAGGTATGGCGTGTCTTGAGGGACCGCGTAAGTCGACTATTTGTTCACGATGATATTTTACTCATTATCAAATATACTTTAGTGTAGTGGTGGTGAAAAATGTAAATAGATTCTACTTGTGTACATTTAAAATGCCTTGTGATCTCAGTGTAAACACAGCTGCCACTCAGAGTTGTTAGAGAACCTTACCTCAACAAACAGAAACACGCAGACACAGGAGTCACAAAAACAGGTTTTGGACAAGGTTCTGGAACAGTATCAATCACGGTTTGGTTTTAAACGAAATCTGAATGAATCAGCATTTAAAAAAAACATGGAAAGAATACTGCGACTATAAATAATATCTCATTGACGCCATCTAGAGCAACCTTACTCACTCATCGTCTACTTTGTCCTGTATACAGGTGGTCCCTAACTTACGAACGAGTTCCACTCCGGGAGAACGTTCATAAGTCCGATTTGTTCTCAAGCCCGGCAAAGTGAGACTTGTACGCCTTTGACACGAATATGCAATGTAAAGTATACCAATCCACTTGACTAAATCTCTGTCCCCTTTCCCAACACTTCCATCATGTGGCCAAAAACTGAACTCGCGCCTAAGGAAATAAATCTCACCGTGAAATGTTTCTCTGCACCTTTAAATCGCGAGGGAAATCCCGGATGCCGTTTTGTCTCAGAGCTGTTTTTTTTTTTTTACTGTATTAGACTGTCAACTCTGTTTTGTTGAGGATTTTTAAATTAGGATTATTCACCATCAGTACAGCTTTACAGGACAGCCATTTTCTATCATCGTGCTCCCGGACTGATTCATTGAAACCGGTGAGGCCGACTCATTTCTCCCGAAAGGCAGAATCTGTTAAAAATCAATGACTAATTAAGGAGGGCATTAGTCAAAAAATCAACTAAAACGCCAGGGGTAACTGATAACATAGTGCTACCACTACTATGCTTCACTGTAGGCATGGTGTTCTCAGATAGTTTCAGTCCCTGCCAAAGGTTAATTTTTTGGGCTCATCAAGGCTTTTTCCAAGTTTCTGCAAGATGAACAGAACATCAGCTCTTCCCTTTTTTTTAGGTCCAGAATTGGGAGGAGAGTTCCCTGTTCAGGATATGAAGTCAGGTGAAGGGGGTCTCCTGCAGGTCACCCTCGAGGGGATTAATCTCAAGTTCATGCACAGCCAGGTAGGAGGCCACATCAATGGCCCAGTGTACCATGCAAAGCATGTAAAAAGTCAATGCCCATCTCCTGCATATCCTCAAACTCCTACCCTTCCTCTCACATCACTCATTCTGTCATTCTCACCCCTGTTCATTCTCTTGCTCCCATGCCTTTTTCCATACTGTCTTTCTTAATGTTGCTGACGTCCTCAGAGAACTTCTTAAATCAAAAGAACTGAAATTTAAAATATATCCGTTGTGCATCATAGCACAGTGATCATTAAAAAAGAAAAAACAGACGTTATCCCCGATAACTTGTGATTCTTAGATTTGGATTTGTGTGAGGGATGAACTTCATCCCACTAAGCTAAAATTGTGGTGCAGTTAGAAATACTTCGAAACCATTCCAGTCCCAGTGAAATCTCATAGTTCAGAGATAAATAAATACATGAATTCCTTTTGGTTACCACAGAGGTTCTTGGAGGACTAGCTCTTCTTTTTTTTTTCTTTTTTTTTTGCTTTATTTGCTGGATATTTGTCTTTAAGTTGCTTAGTCACTAGCATATCTTTTGTTTGTTTTTTAAGGTGCACATTACACATAAACTGTGTCGGTATTAACTGTTAACTGTCTTCACAGTGTGTGGATATGTGTTGGTGTGATTTTTGAAATGTTTTGGTATGTCTAAGGTAAGATATATATAGGGGACATATGAGTCTGAGTGTGTGGGTCAGTGATGCACAATGCAGGTTATTGAGTAGAGTCAGGCCTGGAGTGTAGTGCTCTAATAACGTTAATACATCTCACAATAGTTTTACTAGAAGTCTGAAAATCAGCCTTTTTGAGGTTAGTGAACTTTTGACACATGGGGATAAAAGTATTGCTTTTGACATCTGGGGGATTTT
>JAOVVA010000037.1:7481206-7497810 GCA_028565275.1 Leiocassis micropogon | reverse complement strand
TATTCAACTAAAAAATCCACAATTTTGGGGAGCATATAGGAAATGAGGTAAAACAAAGCAAATACTATTTTAGTGGTAAAAGCTTATTTTTTTTATAAGCATCTATAGATAAATTAAAAACCAAAATACAGACTAAGGTGCCAGAGCAGCTTAACTGCACGTTGGCATAACTTCGATAAGTTTTTATAGAAGTATATTATATCCAGCCCCCCCCCCCTCCATGTTCAAGTTAGTTAAGCTTTAGTTCCATTGCATTTGATCTACTTCCTTTTCATCCTCATCAAATCAGTCAGGGAGCTCTTGTTCCATGTGGAAGGGGCGGAGTCATCCTGGAAGACGCCACTCCCATCATAAATGTTACATCATAGGGAAAAAGACATTCAGTCAGAAAGACTCATCGCTCATCTGCATTAAAATATTAGATATAGTAAAATTAATTGATAATCCATTTTAATAATGACCAGCCTACAACCCTTTTTTTCAGCAGTTTAAATCACAAGAAGACAATATCACAATTTAGCAAATGTTAGCTCCTTATTTCTGTTTGTTTATACACAGTGTTTTTGTTTAAGATTTTAAACTAGACCTAACCTAGCATCAGTGTAAGTATGAACCAGTGTAGCGAGTAAAGGTTTTGGTTGACTTCCACCCGAACTAAAAGATTTGTACAGTTTTTGATTAAAGTTGAAGCGTCTCAGCTCGGGTGTGTAGTACAGTAGGTGAATATCATGTAGGCGTCGTGTAGGTGCAGCTTCTGTTTGTTTCCCTGAGGTTGCCAGTCCGCACTGCTGGCGGAGGAGGCATGGAGGGCAATGGAGTGGGATTACAGCAAGGATTCAAAAACAACTCTGAACACAATGACCCGTTAATAAGACTTCTTTATTTTTGTATTAATTTTTTTTTGGTTATGTTTGTATTTTAATAATTATTTTTCTTGATTATTGGTTACTGACTTTTGGGGTGGGGGGCGGGCGTAGTGCCACAGGGTGGTTTATTTTTCTGCTCTTTTGTGCGATAATAATCCAAAGCGTTTCTCTCCCATGCTCTCTCTCCCTGCAAGGAGCGGAAGGTACACCACCTCTGCTGTCTTTGCTTGTTAGCGGGTCATGTTTTTTTTCCCATTGGCTTTCTTTTCTTTTTCTTTTTCTCCATTTGTAGCTGTTGTAGCTGACCTCGGATCTTTATTTCATTTATTTATTTTTCTGGTCTCTCATTTATTTATTTTTTTTTTCTGTTTAGATGATGGAATTTTTCATGCGTGTTTCACATGGGCCTCAGACCATCTTGGTTTTCATTATTGTTACCATCTGCCATGTATACAAATATTTATACAGTTGCGGCACTTACTTTCGGTGCCAATTTGCTGGTAGTTACAGAATTTTTTTTTCTTTTTTCATTTATTTAACGCTGGGTGATCTAGGTCTGTTGTAATAATGCTTAATTAAGCAATATCACATGTGAGGGAGTGCTGTACTGCTGGATATCACGCGGCTGTAATGCAGTCATTTTGTACAACCGTGCCCACAAGCACCATTTATTATCTACAGATTGTGATTTATTTATTTAATTACCCAGTTGTTTTGCAGATATCCTATGCGCAATGCAATTAACATGGCTGAAAGTAGTTTTAAATTCTTACCCGTACTACTGTAGGTACCCAAAATGTGAGGAGAATAAACCAAGGAGGTGGTGGGCAGTCCTGTAAATCTCATAAACATAATGATTCCTAAATAAATAGGTTGAATCCCAAAAAAAGCGTTTAATTGAAAGCTAGTGCGCTAGGGTGCACAAGCCATTGTCACACACACAGGCACCAAGTAGTGACTTTGATCCAGGGTTAGAGAGAGATAGCTTTGAATCCATGAATAAAACATCACAGATAGTTCAGAGACTCTGCGGAACGACTTTTAAACAATTATTAAGTTAGTCAGATTGTTGTTTGTTTGTTTCTTTTCTGTAAGATGACGTAAAGTTATCCTTGCAGAAAGTACTCAGTGTTTATGAATGTGGTTTTCAGCATGCAGTTGCTCTCTTCTCACTACATATTGCAGACCTTACAGATCTACTTTCACCCACACTGTTCACCGATACTTAGTGTAATTAAGGACTGTAGAACCCCTGGGACATGGGGCGAAACATATAGATAAACATCCCAGTGCTGTTACTGTCCATTATCACTACTCGTAGAAAGCCAATCGGACGTCCAATTAGATTTGCACGGTCTGAACTTAACTGTTGTATAATGAATTATAACACACGTGATTTGACATTTTAACTTTGCACGTTCAGCTGTCATTCATTCGGCCCATGTTAGCTTCTCAGCATGGAAACTTCCTCTCTCTGTAGTCCTTTTTTTTTTTAGTTCTGGTAGCTTTGACAGAGCTTGCTTATTATGTGCTGTCTTCATTTTTCCCTGTTTTACTGTCTACTGTCTGTCCAGATTGTCATTTTTATCACTGTTTCGTTTTAATTTTAATATTTTTCTTTTCTTCTTTTTTGTTTCCACAAGTGTGATTGAGTTGCTAACAGTGTGCTCTTTTGTTTTGTTTGTTTGTTTGTTTGTTTTTTCACTTTAGGTTTTCATAGAGCTGAATCACATTAAAAAGTGCAATACAGTGAAGGGAGTCTTTGTCCTGGAGGAATTTGGTAATTACCCCCATTCTGATTCTCGGCCTGTACACGACACGGCAGTAAACCAAACTACAAAGTGTAATCACAGATCAGATTGGGATTAGTTCATGTGTCTGTGATGACCAGCTCTTTATGTATTTAACGTGGTGTTTATAGAGAAAGGTAGAATACCACAGAGCCACTTCAGACAATGGAAGATAAGTCAGTTTTTTTGGTTAATAGGCCATCATATTAGAATTGTTTTGTTAGACCAACCTTTGTTTACAATTTAGTGTTTTCAGCTTTTATCCTGGATGCAGTCTTAAGTTGTCTTGTGAAGCCAGAACAAATTTTAAATGGGATAAACACCTGGGATTATTTTTGCTTTATATGACATATGTTGTACGATGTTCATTGTAGCCCGTTTATCCTCAGCGCGTTGATGGTGCTAGCTTTAGCTTCAGGATTAGATAGGGTTACTGCCGTGTCTCTGTGCTTCCTTTTTTTGTAATGCGCCCCTCATCTTTGCTGCTATGAAAACCTTCATTCTCCAGCAGGTAAAGTGCTTGTCACCTTAATCTTTCTCTACTCCTCTTTCCACTTTCACTCCTTTCATTCATGCCTGATAAACTGACTGATAATCGTCTTTATCCTCTATCTCATTTTCATTGGCCTTGGCTGTCCAATGTTCCGCTAACGTTTCACATGCATTCGCTTGTAGCCTGAAACCATTCCATGAGCCATCGTCAGGCTGGCAAATCCCTAAATCATGTCTCTTGCTGTGAGGCTGTTCATCATTCTCTAACCCCCACTGGAGGAGTTTGCTTGTCTTTTATTGACATCACAATAATGGTCTCTGTGCTCTGAGCTTAGCAGGGAATGGTGGCTTGAGAAAACAATCATGTAGAGACACTGAATGGTTTGTTGTACTGTTCTGATGTTCATATTTAGTAACTGTACCTATCCAAGTTGTTTTAAATAATAAGTTCTGTTTTTTTTTATTATTATTATACATTTTACTGGCCATTAATTTACAAGTTTATCTACATTAGCTTCACTTTTTACTATTGTATTAGGAAAATCTTCCATATAGATGCACTTAATATGTAACTAACTTGTGTTAGACCATTGGTTCGTGAACAACTTTGTTTAAGCAGTGCTGCCATATTTGTATCATAGGTTGCTAAATAACAGCAATGATTGAGGTGGTTCAGAAATGTATACAGTATATTGGTAGAAGGATGCTGATGTTGGAACTGCCAGGCAGGAGGTCTAGAGGAAGACCCAAGAGAAGATTTATGGATGTAGTGAGAGAGGACATGAAGTTAGTTGATGTGAGAGAAGAGGAAGCAGAGGGTAGGTTTAGATGGAGGCAGATGATTCGCTGTGGCGACCCCTGAAAGGGAACAGCTGAAAGACAAAGAAGAAGAAAGTTGCGTCACTCCAAGCTATTTCCAATTGCTACTGTAAACATCAAACGTCAAACATCAAAAGTAAAAAAAATCACTTTAGGCTGTTTCAGAAGAGTGACTATTGTTATTCTGATTCATACTATTATTACCCATGGATTAAACCGTAACTCTGGCCATTACCACTAGATGGTGGAGGAATGCAGTACCGCTACATGTGCCAGTAGATCTGCATGAAAGAAGAAATTTCTCCATCATCCTTTAAGGGAGCAGTCGTGTTTACTCTGATATTAGGTGTTTTGGTGAGGAGCCAGCTACGAAAGCTTAAAAGTTGCTGCTAGCTCCCAGACTCATGTAAATCTTTTATTTTACAAATAAAACAGTATCTTGCTTGTTGCATAGCAACAGGCCACTTATCGAAACTAAAGTGTAGCAGGGAAATGGATTTTATATTCGTTTTGTATTAACCATATTATAGGGATCAACGATGTGTTATTGCAAAACAAATTTGCAAAAAAGATTTACCTTCATGCCAGAACCACTACTGAGCAGACATTATTTAAACGGTGATTTAAGTCACGCGATGTTGATTTTAGTGTATCAGGCACTGCAGCATTGCTGGGATTTTTATTAAAGCATTAACTGGCAGTTTTATGATGCTCAGCTTACTTGTCGGTCCAGTTAGGGATTATACCTCATGCGTCAGTCAGCCTCTGCACAATGCACCACCCTCGATGCTCAGGATAGTTTTGGTTGGACTGTTGTTTGTCAACATAGTAATGTCAGCAAGGCATCGTTTCAACCTTCAGCAATCCTGCAGCACTCGTAGCAATGCCACTTTCAGTGCTGTTCAGTATCGTGTCAGTGCTGTGTGGGAATAACATATCACTGAAATTACCCCTGGTCAGCTTGGTCCCTTTTCTGTAGATAAATGGGGCAGGAAGGAGGTGACAAGTTGCAGGGCAGCACTGAGAAAACGTTAAACTATAAGGTGCATCAATATGGTAGGTTTACCTGATGAACAAGTGTGATGAGATAACGTTATTTAATAGTTTATATTTAACGATTGTAATGTGTTTCTTGATTTGTTGATCCACGGGCCATATATGTCTCTCTCTCTCTCTCTCTCTCTCTCTCTCTCTCTCACGCTCTCTGCTCCCTCTTTTCTTACGTCTTCCAAACTCTTGTTTTTTTTTTTGTTTGTTTTTTTTGTTTTTCTCTCTACGTGATTTGCAGTTCCTGAAACTAAAGAAGTGGTGATCCATAAGTACAAAACTCCCATGGTAAGATGAAAACGTGCCAATAAATGTTGTACCCAAATAACAAAAACAATAATATGTTTCGATATTGTTCGGAGTTAAAAGAGGTTAGAAGATATCATTTCTTTTTTTTTTTTTGTCTGCTCACTCCATCAGGCACATCAGATCTGTTACTCCGTGCTCTGTCTCTTCTCCTACGTGGCTGCAGTGAAGGGGAAGGAGGCAGAGGGCAAACCCAAGATGCTGTCCCCTCGCCCGATACCCAGCTAATGCACAAGTCCGCCTGCTGTATTGAACCTCCACTGTAACAGCTACACTATATAACTACTTTTCCAGATCGCCCGCACATCTGCTTCTTTAATGCTGTCTTGAGCCGCCGCTGGCTCGCTCGCTTGTCCTGGACAGTATTCCTTACACTTATCCTCCCACTCACAGTATTTAATCAAGATCAACGACAAGTACCTATTGCAAGTCTAAAAATATCATTTTTCTTCCCTCCTGACATTCTGGTATATCAGAGTAGAACAGCAATCACGTCTACTGCAGATCTTTACTCGACTCCTAATTGTCAACGTCCTTAGTTTTTGCCTCTTGTAGGCATATCGCCATGCTGCTGTCTCCCTTTTATTTTATTTTATTTTTTATTTAAAATTTTTTTTGCATGCGATCTGATCCGAGGTCCCCATATCCACACCACGCCTCTAATAATCAGCATCGGCATGTGCAGAAGAGCGCCCCCTGTCCTCGCAAGCGCTCCATCTTCCCCCTCTGTTTAACCCATTTTTAGTAATTCTGGGGGAAAAAAAGAAATTGTATATTCACTGGGAACGTAACAACTGTCCTGTCCAAATGCTGATTTAAAACGTTCATGTTATGAGGCTACTGAGAGGCTGTGTGTGTGTGTGTGTGTGTGTGTGTGTGTGTGTGTGTGTGGGTGTGGGTGTGAGTGTGAGTGAATGTGAGCCTTAGCAGGTGACCATAGAGTACGTAAGTGTTTCATTCAGCCTGCTCCTTCTGCTGTATTTGGTCCAAGGTGTGTGTGTGTGTGTGTGTGTGTGTGTGTGTGTGTACATCCTTAGCTTCGCCTTGAGCCTACTGTACTAGTTTTACTGTAAAACTGTCTGTGAACAGCTGTGATAAATTGCATGTTGCTGTAAGAAAATGAAAAAAAAAAAAAAAGCAGCAAAACACTGAATAGTAATATGAAAAACCTATGCTGTACATTTTCACTGGAGCAATGTTTAAACAGAAATGTAATGTTTTCAATAGATGTGCAATACTGTAGTGGGTATGAAGATCAAGTTCTCCACTGTGTCTCCTGTGAAAGTGGGGAGTGTGTGTATACGGAGGGAGTGTGCATTTTGGATGCATTGCTGAACCACAGTAATAGAGGCATTAAGTGAGTGTGTGAATGCTGAAAGAGCTGCTTTTGGAGATCTCTTTTTTTTGTTGTTGTTGTTTTTTTCTAAGTCTGTATGTGTACTGATGTCCTTTTTGTCAATTCACTGTTTGAGAAAATCTACCCATGTGATTTAGAGAAACGTCCCATTTAAATTGTCATTTTTCTGCTTTATAGTATGTGTGAGCATGTGTGTTTGAGGAGGAGCGTGCCTATAATCTCTGTGATATACATTTTTAATGTTCTTTTATGTGTTCTTCTGATTTTAAACGGTCCATTTCGGCAAAGTGTACGTAGAAAACAGTGTCTCCATGAAGAGCAATCACTTTTTAGATGGTCTTAAAGGCCTGTGGTCTGTAGGCTTAGTTGTAAATAGCACAAGATCGATTCATCAGGTCAAAGAGTCTCCAAAGACAGATGTTTTGTAGTGAATGCTAAGTGACTGAGAGAAACAGACCCGGGCTAGTAAGGTCTTTCATTCAGTTTCACTTACAGTACTACGGAGAACAAGAGGGGAAAGGAAAAGAAAGTAATGTTGACTGTAAATATTTCAGTGTTTAAAAAGTATTTATAGAACCTGTACAGCTTTGGCAATATGAAAATAAAAGATGTCTAACTCAAATGGGTGGATTGTTATCCATATCATGCTTTATGTTCAGGGATTGGTTTTATTTTCTCGTGTCTTTTAGGGAATCCACGTCTCCATCTTAAACAGCAGACATTTCTCAAGCAACCTGTTACATCAACAAGTCAAGTCTGATGGATTGAGGTAATATATGTCCATGAGCTGATGCAACCTCGTCAAAACAACATCATGTTTTTTTTCAAGCTATAAAATGTTTCAAATATATTTAGTGCTGTTTATCTAAAAATCTGGGTTTAACTGGTTGTAATATGTTGGGTATAATATAATAGGCATTACGTATAAACATGTATTATAAGCTTGTAATATGTTTATACTTAATAGGCACGACGACATTCCAAGCCAGCTAACAAACCAGTGCGTCCACATCTACAGTTCAAAAGAATTAGACATATTGTTAAGAAAACAGTTTAAAGTACATCATGTACCTTACACTCAAGGGTGTGTTCGGTTCCTGTTACACAATTTTCTATTAGTGCTGCAACTCGTTTCTAGTAAATTCTAGAAAAGTGCATCGAGAGCACAATTAGAATGCAGGGTTTATTTGAAAGTCTGCTTTTGATTTATCATTCCTACTGCAGTGTGTGCAAAACTTCAAAACTCGTACACGGTCTCATTTGAGATGCTTTATTTTTAAGGCAAAACTAGCACCACTGATGATATCGCAAGTCTGGATACGGAGTGAACGAGCTTTTCCTGCATCAAGCAAACATACAACTAAGACCTTAAGACAATGAGGTTAAAAATTCACAAAGATCATTATGCATTGACATCATCTGATGAAGAAAAAACAAAGTTCATAAGATTTCCTGATTATGTACCATAGTTACAATCTTGTACCCTTTAAAAAAAAAAAAAAAAACCTACAGTTTAATGAAAGATTTTTCAATAGTTTGTGCTAAGCTAATTAAAAGGAGTCATCTCCTCAGAGCTGCTAAAAGCACACAGTTATCAAGCTTGCCCTTAAACATAAATAATATATAAATAGAACAGCAGCAAGTCACTGTTTTTTATGCATTGTAGGTGCAGGTTTTATAATAAGTTATCAGACCCAATCTAAATAACTTAATAGCAGAATATTTACAACATCCTGTCTTGATACTTTTCCACCAGATGATGTGGCAAGGCGAGGGTTTTTTTTTTTTTTTTTTTTAAACCGCCAAGTGAGCTATCCTATACTTGCGTCTCTTCTTACCGTGACATCTCGGGTACCACATGCGCTGAGGATGGAGCTCAAACTAAAAACAGTGCAAATAATCACATGATTAAAAACAAAACAAAAAAAAAGGGATCACACAGAGATCCAGATTAATGTCTTTGGATGGGATTGCTTCTCTACCTGCAGAAACAACTCCAATAATAAACTATAGTGTCAGGTTTTCCGGCGTCTTTATAAAAGTCCAATTTTTCTTCGCAGATTTGAGTGACCAGAAAAATGTAATCAGCTATTTACGGTTTCAATTTATTTTAATGTACCCTCAGAAATGTTTTTTTTTATTATTATTTATTTTTTTAGCTTGCTCTAGCATTTCTTCCATGTGAATTTTAGTAGAATCCACTTTCTTTAGTTCCCAAATGGCTTCCTGATTACTATGTTGTGAAAATGTTTTGCACTTAAAGTCCTTATTGACACTAAGAATGACTGAATTGGCTGTGTTTTGAGAAGAAAAGTGAACGCTTGGTCCTCTCTACGTTGAATAAATATTCAATGCCCTTTTGTTTTGGTGTGCATAATGCCACTGAGCGATGCGTTTGTCTTGCGTTCACGTTCATTCTATGGAAGGGAAAAGGTACAGCACGTGGTGGTGTTTTTTATTTTTATTTTTTTATTTTATTTTTTTTTTACATCAAATGAAAAGCTACACTTTCCAAATAGTTTAAATTTAAATAGTATTTTATTTAATCACATTTATTAAATCACCGCCAGGAAAAAACTCAATCAGGGAAACTCCCCCTACCCTCGCAGGACGTGTTGTGCAATGGAAACGACACACTAAGGCAGGTCACTGATGGTTATGGTTGCATTTCTTGCCAAATAATAATGAGCCTCATGGTTTGGTGGAGAAGCACTGTATTAACCTATAAATATATTTTATATAAAAAAAAAATTATGAAAAAGTTTTAAATGTTTAGTGTCATTAGTCCACCAGTATTTTAAAATAATAATCAGCGACAAAAGGTTCAAAACTAAGCATTAAAAACATTCCTAAAGAGTTTTAGCAACTGTTGGCACTGTTGTTCATTTTGTCATGGGTGTGAGAACATAAGCTTCACATCCACTGCACTCATGAAGTAATCTTTTACGATTTACAGTTCAATAGAGCAAAATGGAAATTCGGTGACTAACACATTTTTACCAGATTATCGTCCTGGTGTGATAACTTTCAGTCCAAGTTGTGGGTTCTTAAAGGTTCCGACTTAACTAAGCAGTGTGCAATAAGTACGGCTTCAAGCTTAGACTCCTACTGACAATACTTGTGTTCCAGATAAAAAAATAATAATAAATCAGAGAGGGATCCCTAGCTGTCTCCGTGGACGGCTTTTCGGAGGATGCGCAGACGAGACATGACTTCATCCCAGTCCAGGTATGCTCCCTCTAGATGTCTTAGGGTCCTGCCCCCAGACTGGTATTTCCTCCGACCGTGCAGCAGACGCGAGTTATCAAAGGTTATCAGGTCACCTGTGCAAAACAGACAATAATTTCTCTCTCTGAACATGGAAGAATTAGGCGATGTTTCCAAACGCTTACATTCTAGAAACTGCTACTGGACATGTTGCTCTGTTTTCCATTAAGTGTTGGCTTCTACACCAGACAGACCAAAAGACTTTCCATGTAATTAGGTCAATAAAAAAGAAAGAATATGACACGCCATACATAACAAAATATCCCGCCAAGTTTGGAATCTGTTGCTCATTTGCAGGTCAGTATGAAGAATCTCCAAAGAGCAAAAGACCAAAGAGCAATAACTCGAGTTTTTCACTAAGAACCCCTCATTGTTAAGATGATGTGTGCCAATTTTTTTATTTTTAATTCAATAAAGTTAGTAAACTGGACAGAACAAACAGAGCGTCTTGTTAGTCTAAACGTTCCAGTACACTGCACTGACCTGGCTCCATCCTGTAGGTGACCACGTTTTCTGGCTGCCTCATCAACTCCACGAAGCTCTTCAGGGAGGAGTAGAACGGCTGCACCTGATCGAAAGGTAGATCCAGGACAGAGTCTCTCGTTGCATTGTTATAGTTTATCCTCACCACACGGCCGTCTCTGTCCACACTGCACCAAAAGAAACAAAAAATTATAATAAATCTTGCTTTTCACCAGAAGGACAAAAGATGGCGCTGTTTTGACACCAAAACCTGGCACTCATGGACAAATAAGTCATGTGACTTATTATAATCACTGCCTTGTTTTCTTTTATTAGCCATGTGATTTATAATGTTCACATAGCCTGCGTTCTGATGCTAGTTTAAGGTGCTGTTTTAATTTAAGAGGCCTCTGAGGCACTAAAACATGAAGCACATGGGAACACCTATTACATCAGAAAAGTCTGGACTGTAAATTAGATGACCTCAGCATACATCTGAATTTCCAAGTACGGTGAATTTATGTACATGGCTTAGTGTGTCTTATGAGCCCCTCTGAGCCAACGCTGGAGGGCCAAGATATTTAAGCAATGCTTCTCGAACCGGGGCCACAAAATGTTTGATTAAATGTATTAAATCTGTCTTCAATCCTAATCTATTACGTATTTAATAATAATATATGCTCTTAAGCATTAGAACTAAATAATTTACAGCTAATCACAAATCACAGCACACAGTTAATAAGCGCCACATGTCTTAGATGTACACGAACATGATAACTAAAGGATGTCAAGTGAATGTAATGTTAGGAGAGTGTTAGTGACAAAAAGAAAAAAATATCCATATGTTTAGCATTTGCATTCTAATGCAATCCTCTGCTAACTAATGATGTTAGATGATACTTTCTCCACAAACAATGTTCTCTGCACACACACTGTGTAAATAATAGTGACTTTTGGTATATGATCGCATTTGCATGTGTCTCACTCTATAATGCGGTTCTTTGACTGCACGCTGAAGTCGCAGTAGTCAGAGCCGGTGTCCGTGTAGTCTATGTAGAGGGACGCGAGTACGTTAAATGCTTCGGGGTCCTCTCTCCTGAGCCGCTCGGCCATGTGGAAGCCATCCACCACCTCGCTCTCGCCACCCTCCTCGGCCTGCTGCAGACAGTGTAGGAACTGCACCTGCCGAGACACAAACGGGGTTACTTTTAAGGGGTAACACTAATTAATTAGAATTGAGAATGCATCTATTTTATGGGATTTCCAAAAAAGTGATTGCTGCAACAAATTACACACAGATTTCTTTAAAGAGAATAAACTGACAAGATATCAGGGCAGATTGACAGTACAGCAACCGGTCAAAAGTTTGGACAAAACTTCTAATTCAGTGTGTTTTGATTTATTTTGTTTTATTCTAGAACAATACTGGAAATTTGAAAAAAAAAAAATAACACAAATGGAATTATGTAATTAATAACAACAACAACAACAACAGTCAGTTGTTATTTTAAGAAACAAAGTTCAGCTGTTATGGAACAGTTCTCGAAAGAACAGTATTGTGTCAAGTGCATTTGCAAAACCCATCAAGCACCGTGATGAAACTGGCTCTCATGAAGACCATCCCAGGAAAGCAAGACAAAAACTTACCTCTGCTGCAGAGGAGAAGTTCATTTAGAGTTACCAGCCTCAGGAATCACCAATTAACAAACAGCATTAGAGCAGTTATTAAGGCTTTACAGATCATAAGTTTTAATATCAACAGTTCAAGGGAGATTATTGCATATTTTGGATGTTTTGCATGTTTCACATTGTAGAAAGAAACATAAATTAGCATAGACAATGGAATTAGAAGGTGTATCCAAACTAAAAACTGGTAGTGTAGGTTGATTGTAATACACAGCTATTATTAGACATCCTTAGCTTATTATTATTATTATTATTATTAATGACTTCCGATTAAGTAGTTTAAACTAACTTTTCATATTCTCCAGCGACCATCTGATTCAGTTTGTGATGCACCAGCTTCCACATAAACATGCATTTTCTTTAAGTAAATTTTTATAGGCAAGCGCTTTCTAGTACAGATTTGATAAATATGGCATTTTAATTGCTCTTAGTGATATTTTCCTTCCAGATTTATATCACACAATGAAAAGAATTTGATTAAAGCAATTACAGATTTATAGCTTACTGTCATTAGGACGCATGAGAGGCTGGGCCCCGGGCGTGGCATGGGGCTCTCACACGAGATTTTGCGGCACAGCTCATACACACTTGCATGTATGCACACGAAACCTGGTATACATTTAGAGCTCATTGAGCTAAACAACTTTTGCATTGCATGTAATGGGGTCTACTTAACAGGAAATCAGTTATTTTGGGTCGTTTGCAAAACGCACCCAATGTGTTTTGATGTACTCTTCCTAGTGGATTTATACGGTCGCCAACAAACCGGGCCTATGTGATCTTAAGACATTAAGGGATTTCTGATATCTTAAACGGGTTAGCTGTGACAAAACATTAACTTAAGCCAAAAAAGTGGGTTTGTGTGACATCACATTGAGTGACATCATAGTGTCATGCTTTTTTCCAGCGTCTGAGGCTTATCGACGGTCTAAAGATAAAATTCCCACTTTTCTAAAATTATGTCATAATGGTATTGGTATGTCCCCTTTAAATGCTTGAGCCTGCTCTTTATTGCTTGCAACTATATTTTATTTATTTTATT
This sequence comes from Leiocassis micropogon, assembly GCA_028565275.1. Taxonomy (NCBI): domain Eukaryota; kingdom Metazoa; phylum Chordata; class Actinopteri; order Siluriformes; family Bagridae; genus Leiocassis; species Leiocassis micropogon. The sequence goes on along the minus strand of JAOVVA010000037.1, from coordinate 7,484,676 downwards.
TTTTTTTTGGTGTTGATGTTGAAATATAATTATTATAGAGAATATTTTACATTAATTTAAATTTTAAATAGGACCTTCTTTTTGCCTACAGAGAGAGCATTTAAGAGCAGGACAAACCATATCTGTGGGAAAATGTGAATGTATCATATGATATCAGGTTGATTTTATCAGATTGTATATATGTAGTGTGGTGTACCTACCCCAGGAGGATGGTGCAGAGCAGGATAGTCTGTGTGCAGGCTCAGCTTGCCTGAGGTGTACGCTACGTTGTTTGCCATGGGCTTGTCTTGCACTTGCCATGTGTGTCTGTTGAGGCAAACACAGTTTTGCTTTTTACAATGTCTCTGCGAATTGACTGGAGGAAACCACAGCTATAAAATGGTTACAGTGTTTTTATAGCTGGGCAAGAGAATTTACTAACTGTACGAGATTGTTGCAATTGACATAACAGGCATTGTTTATAGCAGCACTCAAGATGGCAGCAGCGGCGGCAGACTGGAGGAGTATTACGATTTCAGCTGCAGAACGTGACTCGCACCATGTCAGGAGGATGGAGAGATAAAAAGGGAATGCTTATAAAAATAGTTTATGAACCTGTGTGTCATTTACTCCTAATACATGCTCTATTTTAAGGATGCATAAATGATGGTGCAGGATTCATCTTAAATTTATAGGAGCGTGGCCCTGAGCAAAACTCAGCATTATATTAAAAAAAAAAACATTGTTTTTTTCTCAAATAGATTCCATGCAAATTGTAGTATGTGAATGATCATATGACAAATTTTATTCGTATGTCTCTTTACCGAGCACCTGTTATTCATTTAACAGAGTTCTGCAGCTTTGTTCAATAAGAACGAACATTTTCAGGCTTATATCAGTGAGGAATGTATTGGAGTCAAGTATTATGACATGTTTTAATGATTTTACCATAAACTAGAGCATTCTAGTGAGGGAAAACATACAATGGCACAACATTCGCTGTCTCTCCAGACTTTGTCTAAACAGAGGAAAGACCTGCTGTGACCTGCTGAGACACATGGAACTGGAAGGACAGCATGATGTCATTGCTGAGAAAGTCCAGATCTGCTGGATTGTTTTTCAGTTAGCCTGTATGCTCTCTCTCTCTCTATGATTTTCTCTCTCTCTCTCTCTCTATGATTTCTATCACAGTATTTGACTGTCTCTCACTCGGTCTCCCTCCTCTTCGGTAGCTTTGAACAAAGGCAGTTCATGATCTGATCTTTTTGTTTCTGTGTGTGTGTGGGCTGTGTTCAGGTAAAACGGTCCAGCTGGCGATAGATACTGTCCCTGAACATCAGAGTTAAAGTCACAGTGCAGCTCTGGAGTACATCAACGCTGGCTCCAACTAAAACCCGACAAAACACGCAGTGTGTTCCTGTATTATCTGTTTCTCAACTGTTTTCCCTTACTTACTTATCTGAGCTCTGTTTTCCCTCTGTGTCCCTTTTTTCCCCGACATTCTATTTGAAGCTTAGTCGATATGGAGGGCTCTTAATTGTGTCTGAAATATTTGGAAAGTGCTGTCTTCGTTTGTAATCCATGAAGGATAGCTTCCAAAATATCAAAAATACCTCATTAATGAGATAGATAGGGTGTATGGGTCAAATAATGCACTTCTGATTCACTGCTTTGCAGTTTAGTGGAGGGTCAGTGGCAGGGGAATTCATTTAGGAGAAGAAAAAAAAAAGATGTTTGATTTGGCCTAGATTTAGCTCAGGAAATGCTTTCATCAAGTTGATCATCAGTTTGCCAGTGACTCATGCCGAACTTTTAATCTTTTACAGCAGAGCGAATCCTTTGGAAAAGGAGCGATTTAGCAGAAATGCAATTTTTATGTTTCTTCACGCTAAATTTAAGTTGAATTTCACAGCCACGAAGCACTCAACTAACAAGGCATGAAAAATTTTTGATATAAGAGTGGAAAATGCACTTCAAGTCATCTCTTCAATTATATGGTAAAGCTGTATGTGTGCGTGTGTGTGTGTGTGTGTGTGTGTGTGTGTGTGTGTGTGTGTGTGCTTCCTTCTTACCCATAAAACGTGAGTCTGAGGTATCCGATTCTCTGTCCGAGTCTTGCCACCTGGCCCCGATCAGTAGGCGCCCCTTTCAGGTACACAATCCCGACACGCCTTAGGGCTATCAGCCAGGCCAGAGCAGCTTTATCATCATGTAGAACCTCTTCATAATCTGCCATGGGGATCTGCAGAGCAGAGTCCCAGAATTCACGCTCTAAAACAGCCCAGATAAATCATAAAATATCAGCTCTTCTATATAAACACATTGCGCAATTCTCAAAAGAAAGCCTAACACAAATTAAAATAGTTTTTCTTTTTCTTTTTTTTTCTTTCCATATAGCATTTCTGAACAATGAAAAAAACCTGCTTGTACTGGGAAATAATTTGGAAAAGCATCAGCTGTTAAATTCCTATTGAACCCTTCCACTAAATATCACCATATGTTCAAAGAAAACCCATGACGCAAGACTGTGAGAATAAACACACACCTTAAATATAGCAAATGGCCAGCGTGTTGTGTTGTGCAGTTTTACGTCAACAGTTTAGCTGGCCAGGTTCACAAATGCATTGTTCTTGCAATCTGGAGACCTTTTTAGACTCTTTAAACAAATGTTACTACAGTTTATTTTCCTTAGTCATCAGAAATACATGTTGGTAATATTACTTATGCCCAGGCACCAGTTAATAGTTAATAATAAAATCTTTGTCTTTTTTTTTTTTTTGGTTTCACGTGTCCTTATGGCAATCATTAAATTAAATAATGGAAATTTAGATGCATCCCAGTTAGCTGGCAGATTTTGATTTAATTGGAATAGTCTGTTTGTGTTTTCAAGACCAAAACCGAAGCACGGTGGTTAAACATGGACTTTGTGTGAGCAAAACAACAGCCACAACAGCATGTCTGTATTTATATTAGAGAAAGAGAAAGAAAGATGGATTTTTTTTGTGGGTTTTTTTATTTTATTTTATTTCTTTTTTTATCTCAGTTAATGTCCCACTTTTACCCTTTGTATAAACTCACAGTGTATATGTAGTGCTTCATTCATTAGACAAAATCCTTCTATAACAAAGATAGAACATTTGAATAAAATCCCAGCTGCCACGTTCATTAGAAAAGGTAATAAAACAGAGCACAAAACAAAAACACACTTTATGGCAGGTAAACTCTTGAGCAAACAGACTGTGGCTTGAACAAACACGCGCTTAATCAACCCCAGATGAAATACATACTTTCATGGATTATGTGCATTACAAATACTCAACCAATATTTTCAATGATTTATGTATTTGAAGGGGTTAGGAGTTAAGTTAATGCTTGAGATTTATCTATTTTATATTATATTTATTTTATATTTTATATTATATTGATTCATGATGTGCACTCAGTTGGTTTATCCTTGTCATTATATAATACCCTATGGAGTGAGATATATA
>JAOVVA010000037.1:7430734-7464796 GCA_028565275.1 Leiocassis micropogon | reverse complement strand
TGTGTGTGTGTGTGATTTTGCTGCAGCATATTGTGATTTAGGGAGGAAAAAGAAATGTATAATATGTATTAAAATACATTGGGTTTATTAATTAAATATATAAATATGATGCATTTAAAGTAATTTGGGTTAATTATATAATAATACATAATGTTCTTTCTTATGAATTTAAAACCAATATAACTTATTGATACTATTACTTAAATCTTAGTCTTGCGCATTTAATTTACATATGACTTGTAAATAGGAATCACAAAGTTTATTTGTTTGATTAAGTTAAAATATATGTAATCCAAATGGATGGAAATTCTACATGCAATCAAAATCCATAAATCTTACTTATTACGCCTAAATATTTTTTATGAGTGTATGCATTTAAAACAAATTGGATTTATTGGTACTATTATTAGTTACTTAATTCATTTACATAAGGTTTAATAGTTAATTTAGGTTAAAAATATGTAATCAAAATGGATGGAAATTCTACATGCAATTGAAATACATAAATCCTATGAATTGGGCCTAAATATTTTTTTGAGTGTAAGGGTGGTGGGACGTTCTGACAGGTGTGTATGAAGCAAGACACACACACCCTATAACTTATTCTCATGTACTAATTCTGATCGTAGTCCAGAGACGGGAGGGGAGGAAAGAAGTCATAAATATGTAACAAGGATGTATTTCATACAGCTAAGCATGAAAGCAGGAAAACTGTTTCCTCCCTAAACTCCCAGCAAATGTGTTTCCAAGGCATAAAACCAATAGACGGATCATAATGTGAGAGAGAGGAGTGAGTGAGGAGCAGACAGTTAAGACTATGTGTGTTTATGTGTGAGGGTGGGTGTTTGGGTGGGTGTGTGTGTGCACACTTTTCAGTTTCTCTTTTCACTACGTCAGAACCACTTGTTTCCAGCCCTGCTTTTTTAAGAGGCTCTTCTAAATTTCCTAAAGTACCCTTTCCTAGACATCCCAAACCCCCTTTGAACCTGGTTCCCCCGAGGTTCCTCCCATACACATCCACTTCAAGTAGCTTCCCTGCTTTCTCTACACTCAAATCAAGTTTTTCGACTCTTCCTAATGCATTTCAGTCTTTGTTGTAAGTACCATATAAGCATCAAATATTTTAACAGCTGAGGTAACGGAAAGTATTTATTAGCCATTGGTTTGTCTTGCAAGCTATACAGTCTCCAGTTTCCACTGGCTAGCTGTTTAGCTGAACCGATGAGCCATTGCAATCAAGAGTCAGTGAGCACCAAATTGACGGATAAACATCTCAGTGTAAACAAATAGATTGGTAGAGAGCGGGCTGAGGATAATATTTCTAACCCAGTTCGAGTTCCAGACACTTCACCAAGATGATGTAGCATTAATATCTTTAAAGTCAACATTTTGTATATAGCTAGAACGTTGAGTAAATCAGAACTCTGTGCAGTTCCTTTGAGGTCATGCTGAATTCGAGCCATCCGCTTGGCAAGGGAATCATGGGCACTTGGAAAATATGCCATTGAACCTCATATGAACTAAGTCTATGAGCCAGGTTGGATATGAAAAGGCAGGATTTATGGAAGGGTGGGTGATTGATCATTAATCCTTACAGAAAGTCGATAAAACACCGTCTCCCTGGACATACAATATTTTCCATCTTGTAAGACGTCAAGGGTATTGGCGCTTTTCTGTAGAAACGCAATAAAAAAAAATGCAGGTGCTGTGTACAGAGCCATCATGAAAAAAAGAATACAGCAATATTGTTTTCCTCTTTTGAGTCCTGTAAACTACAGAGACGGCATGATCTCACCAGCACCATTGATACATCTTTTCTTACATTATCTGGGTTAAAACTCTTCATATTTATACAATTTTTACAAAAATATGCTTAGGATTTTGCTCTGGAAGATGGAAGGCAGTTATTTGGCTATATATGTCGCGGTCCAGAGGATGGGCTTAAGCTGTTTTAGCAGCTATTACTAGTACAGCTATGAAATCACCATGCTGCTGGTTCTGGAGCAGGGGTAGCTCAGTGGTTAAGGCATTGGACTACTGGTTGGAAGGTCCTGGGTTCAAAACCCAGCATTACCAAGTTGCCACTGTTGGCTCCTTGAGCAAACTTAACCCTTAACCCTTTAACTGCTTAAATGTATGATGTAATAAGTCATTGTCACTCTGGATGAGGGCATCTGCCATAAATGCTGTAAATGTTAAAGTATATGTCAGTGAATGGTCAGAGGCATAAATAGGTCAAAGTTACATAAATTCCGATCTGCCCATTCTTATTCATGTCGTAAAAATAGTTCGAAAATGGATTAAGATCTGATCTGAAAAAGCTGTGTCACACTGGTGTAAAAAAATCAGAATTGAGTCACTTAAGGGTGGTAATGTGAACGTAGCCGTAGAGTGAGCATTAGGCTGTGCAAATCCTTTTCAATGGATCACTCTTTGTGTTTGTTGTAATTCCCATTTTTACCAGGTGCAATAATAACTCTATATGGGTTAGCACTGTCGCCTTGCACCCCCAGGATCCGGGTTCGATTCCCACCTGGGTCTCCCCATGCTTGTTGAAGTTTGTCCAGGTACTCCGGTTTCCTCCCACAGTCTAAAGACATGCTAAGTGGCGTTCCCAAATTGCCCGTTGTGTGTAAGTATGTGTATGGATTGGCACCCCATCCAGGGTGTACCCCAACTCGTGCCTTCTCCTGGGAGGACGTCCCCTGGGATAGGCTCCAGGCCCCCCGTGATCCTGAATGCAAACAAACAAAAAAAAAAACCCAGTGCTTTTTGTCTATGACTGCAAGGCCCTTTGTACATATCTTTTTCTCTTGGCTGAAAAATCCAGAAATGTAATGTCTAGATCACAACACCAGGCACTACACTAAGCTACTGTACCATCTGGTCTTCTAATAACAGTTGCACTTTCATTTAGACTTGAAGGGCCAACTGATATTTCCAAGCACGGAAATCAGACACGCTATTATTAAATCCAGGAGGACTTACAGATCTCTTAAAGTGTGGGCTACAACGATGAAGCGAGATAGCAAATGAATGCTTTGGTCCCACAGCAGCCTTTTTCACTTTATCAAACATATGTTCCTGACACACAGGCCAGCATTGACCTCACAGTGAGCTTCCAGATTGCAGCTCAGCTGTCCACTCATATCAACCTGGTTTTACTTAACCTGCAATTATAAACACCCTCCCGACACAGAAGCTGCAATATGACTGTCGGACTAAATCCAGATATGGACATTTGCATAGCATAGTGCTTCAAGAATGTAACATCAACCTGAAAATAGATATCAGACATACTGTAGTATTTATACAAAATATTGACTTTACGGTATGTCGACAGCATTTTTTATTATCATGACCCAGTAGTTATAAATTGCGCATTCATGAAGCAGGAACCACTAGTGATATTTGTACTCCTGAGACCGCTCATAAACCGAGTACGACGGTTGCCTTCGTGTGCTCTACTGCTCCAGAGAACAAGGCATACTGCTGTTAGATTATGTGGCCTGAGTCAAAGCTTACTCAGCAGTCACATCTAATGTGATGAAACATCTCAGAAAGTATCTGTAATGTTTCTGTTTAATGTGCATGGGTGTGCTCTCGTCTCAGCGCTCACAAGGGCATACAGTGTAATGAGAGTGGAGGGAATACAGGGGTGACCTCCAGAGAGAGCCCAGAGATCCTGAAACTGTTCATATTCATACTCGCCTGCTCATAAGATTTTTCCAGCGGATTTGTGGTCGAGTGTTTTGCCGCCAGCCCCTGGATTGGCTTTCAGTTTGTCGGTCTCCTAATTTTTTTTTTTTTCTCATATGGAAACATATTGAAGCCAAATTCATTCAGTCAGACATCACTTCCCTAGCACACACACAGTCTCCAAAAGACATTGACCTTAAAAGATTTGTTTTTTTAAATACAATCATTTTTTATCAAAGTGTAGCTCTTGTGAGATAAAATTTTGCCATTTTGCCACTACAAGTGTGCAGAAAACCGAGAAAGGAAATTCAGAACAAGACTGAACTAATTGTGTTGCATATTTAGATTTCATAAAGTTCATGCTTTAATGTAGACAGCCCATGAAATTAGATTTTTTTTTCTGGGCTGTAATATGCATGTTATGTTATTTGTTCTTGGAAAGAACAAAAAGGAAAATTTATCATCAATTTATATCTGATCAGAATATTTGAGCAAACGATCTTATCCTGGTAGATCCAGTTGTTTGCATTTTGCCTTTCCTACCCTAAAGCCAACGCCCACCTGGCTTTAAAAGCTTGTAAAGACCACAGCACTGGATCACAGGTGTTAATTTGTCAAAGTTTGAATTTATGCGATATATCAGACCTCATTTGTACTTCAGAGGGAAGCAGAGGTAATCACACACATAATTCCTCAGGGCAAACATGACAGACATGATTATAGTCCTGAAGGGACCTCCTGTCTGACGAAACATTAACTCTGACATGTTTGCAAAATATTAGAGAGCAGAAAGGCTAAAAGCGTAAAAGAACTTTGACACTAGCGGTCCTATAAACCGAATGCTTCCTAGCGTGCAGCTCTCCCTGGAGTGCTAGTTTTTAATGGCTTGCAGTGCTGATACCGTATTGATGAGATCAGAGACTGCAGTTATGTCTGTGCAAGAAGAAAGCCACCATCGTTAAGCCGTAATGGCCAACATATGTGGTTTATGAAACAGTGGTTGCACTAAAGTCCTCTTCCTTTTGACATTCATTGGACCATGATGGCTTAATTGTGTATATGGAACTAAGTGGAAAGAAAGGAAACAATCAACCGTGACAATACGTAATTTATAGAAGGATAAGAAAAATCAAAGCAAATAAAAAAAAAACTGTTGGCTGGTTCGACACTGCATGGACATCCAGATTCTAAATTTGTGTGTATTTGCATTATATAAATATTGCAAGTTACAATGAACTTGTTTCCCATCTGGGTGAGTTAATTTGTGCCCGCTGATGCTTTGGATCCACCATGTCCCAGACCAGTATAAAGCACTTACTGAAAGTAAGTGATATTTTGTACATTTGGATTGTAGAAGTAGGGCGTTAGCACTGCCTCCATGCACTTCCAGGGTCCGGGTTCGATTCCCGCCTCTGGTCTGTGTGCATGGAGTTTGAATGTTCTCCTCATGCTTGGAGATGCAGAATTAGACCCACAGTGTATGAATGAGTTTGTGAGTGTGTGCTCCAGGCTCCAGGCCCCCCATGACCCTGTATACAAGATAAAGTGGTATAGACAATGATTGAGTAATTGAAGCTGATTGTAGATTCTTGGAAACAATTTAACATTGAAAGTAAGAATAGAAAGATGATAAAAAATTGACAAATTGATTTGTGTCCATTTCCAAGAAAGGACTTAAAAGTTCATTTGAATGTGTTAACAAGTTGTAAGTATGATTAACAAAAACAGCATTGTATCATCCATGAGTCAAATGCACTGGCAATAACACATGTGTCCCCTGTGGCTTTCTGCTGTTTCTGCCATTGAATTGTATATCCTTGTAATACTAAATAAACTCTTTTTTATTAAACAGATCGATCAGGTTTTTATTTATATAAAATTTTTCCACTTTTTGTTTAATCAAGCTATCCAGATTTTAAACCTGAGGCTTTTGCAGATTGGTGCCAAGTGAGCTGCTAAAGAGCAAAGTCTTCCATCCATTAGCTCTCTCTATCTACACTGCTGAATTGCATGGAAAAATACATTTTCAAGGACTCCGAAACTGGCTGGAGGGGAAAGAAAACACAAGAAAATTCCAGGATAAGTGTAGGGTTAAAGACAGAGCAATACCATACAAAATACACCAGGTTCGTTCCTACTTGTGGGTCCCTCATCCACCTCAGTTATATTACCCGAGTGACTGTCAACAACCCTGGCAGCTAGTAATCATAGGACCACAATTACTGTACATACAGTACATACTTATTGATTTATAGATTCATGAAAATATTTGACAAATGAAGACCTTGCTGATTGTTCATTTTCCTTTTGCAAATGGGCTTCCTGTAGCTTTGCATGTAAAGCTATATTACACAGATACATTTGTACAGTATATTTAATTTTTTTTAATCACACGTAAACCATAGTAGTCAGTATCTTCTTTGGATCACTTATGGAAAATATTTCACAACTATATTTAACGGAGCTCATGAATGATGAGTATAGGCATTCAGAAAATATAGATCGCTTAGCGGTTCTCTGGTTTTGTCATTATGATGGAAATCCTAAATGTTTTATATAGAGCGTTTCCCTTTTTGACATGATTAAAACGTGAAGAATATGGTTCCAAGTAAAAGCCACAAAGAAGCCAAAAAAAAACAAAAATTATCAAATAAACCCCTAAAGAACCTTTAAAGTGTGCTTTTCTAGTGATTGAGAGACTAGTGATTGAACCTGAAATGAAGTGTAAAGGAATTAAAGATACCTTGACTGTGACACGTTGCATTAACGCTGACCGGTGCACTCAATTTAGCTGACAGATACAGCTGAGCCTAATTTAATGAAAAATGCAATAAACGTGCGAACGCAAGCAGGAATTCTTGATGTTTTCTCACATTTTTATTGTTGAGTCTCGTGAATTTTCCTTGACAGGGGCCAAAACTCAAATGAAACCCATGTTTCCTTGTGTGCCTTACGTGCACATCTTAGTTGTGAAATCTTGGCACATCAAAAAAAAAATTCTTCTTTTCTTTTTTTAATGATTTTTCTTATTTTTGCAGTAATGATCAATTGCCCTTTTTGCAAAACGCATGATGTAAAATGCGCTATCTTAGTAACTCAAAAGCATGTATCTCAATTATTCTCATTCAGAATTCTGATATCCTGACATGCACAGAATTGTTCTGCTAAGAAAGACTTAAATAAATATTTGAATCTGATTCAGCACACCTGATCTGAATCTGTTGTTTTGGAACCTGGAGAGGAGACTAGATTTAACAACAAACATCTGGATTGATGGCTTTCCTTATTTCCTTTTGGTTTCTTTTGCACTTCAGCTGCAATTACATTAATCAAGCTAGAATAATTCTCAGTCTTTCAACTGAGTGTCCCAAACATACAGTCGATCATTTAAATTAGGCATTTTAAGAGATCTCTGAGTAGTGTGATTATCATGCTGAAAGGCAGATTGATGTTCTGGTTATGCTTAATCTTACTTTTAAAAAATGAGTTGTTTATTGGAAGAAAGAATGAATAAATAATAATATAACTTTTAAATGATTACCAATATAATTTCCTTTAAAAAAATCCATTGAAGTTGCTTTTTAAGCTCCTTAGCTGAACAAAAGCCAGTAAACTTTAGTTTGTTAAAAGAACTGAACTTTTGTCTTGTTTTTGACTTGTCTTGTGATTTCTTTAAACCAGTAATATCTCCACAGTCGTATGGCAAGAATAGGATCGATTGTGTCATGGACGAAATGGGATATAAAAATTTAAGCGAGGGGGAAAAAAAAACCCCAACATAATTAATTGAGTGTACTTTCAATTTCGTTCAGCAGTGTTATGGAGCTGTTGAGAATAGGTTTACCAAGCCACATCCTGACAATGGCACAATGACTGGCTACTAAACTGTGTGTGTGTGTGTGTCTGTGTATGTACATCCAGTGCATATATATAATTGTGTGATTGTGTGGCTTGGGGAACATTTCTTAGCAGCGTTCCTGAAACATTCACTATATACTACCACCCACCATTTTTCCACGTTCCAAAGCATTTTTTTCCTACGATGTAGAGTTAGTGGAGGGTTTGATGCTGCTGCACTGTTTCGATTGTGAAGGCAGCAATTTGTGTGAATCAAGCCTTTTGTCCACAAGAATGAGACAGGACCTTTAAATAAGATTTCTATCAGGATTTTTTTAAAGCAATTGTTGGTTTTCAAGCTGCATAAATGTAAAGTCTGAACTTTATTAATTGTCTCTATTAAGAATGCCAGAACATGTAATAAAAAAAAAGTGAAGAAAGAAAGAATGACAGACAAGAATCAACAATCAGCATGCAGGCAGAAGTGAGGGCAAACCGTGATCTTTCTGGCAGGGTGCTAGTTTCCATCCATGAGGATATGAGGAGCCTTTTTGTTCCCCATCTGTCATTCTGAACTGTGGAAGAGAGAAAAAAAATTAATTGAGGGAACAATTTGTTTTACAAGCACTGCCTGCTTCATATACCTTGTCCTCTGGGGAAGGTTTACTTCTAGCGAATATTCCAACAATAGTGGACGAATTTGGTTAAAATTCCCTTAACATTTATTCATCCTGTTTCGCAGTAAATCAGTAAATAAAATGCTTCATTGGAAACAAACCAAATGTCAAATAAGCGCTCTAGCCAAAAAAACAGCTTCATCTTGTTCTCTTATTACAACAGAGCTTCCACTGAAAAATTCAGAGCCTGTCAAATTCCTTTTCTTATGTAAATCACAGCTATGCCGGATTTTATGCCAAGCATAAATAATGTTGCTACAGCAGTGATCTCACCATAACAACAAACCAGCAGCAAGTACTGTCACTGAGATTTATGGTACAAACCGTTTTGATAGTATCTGTTTCCAATGTTGCGGTATGTTCACATGTGTAAAAGATATTTCATATGTTGTTCCGGGGAGGTATTTCGGGCAAAATGAGGCCAAATCAGCAAAAAGCTGACCTTTAATGTAATTTCCAAATGTTGACTTTAGACAGCAGTAATTCTCCCTGATCATGATCCCTGAAGGATATTCCTGTGAGCATAACTTGTCTGAATTTAGCAGTGCTGGGATCATGCAAACCATCTGAATAACGTCAGATGAGATTTTCCACACGACTGTGGAAATAGCCGCATTGCTGTGTTTGTATTTATCTGCGTCTCTTTTTGGAGAAAACACTCCAAAACCAGTTTTTACAACAAACGACTGCATCAGAGATGGATTCACATACAGAGACAAGCCATACCCGAGTATAAGCATTATGCTGTTGATTTGGAAATGTTTTTATCTTGTTAGAAGTCTTCCACTGAGGCTACTGCATGTTCGCCTCCGCGGAAAGCTCCTAGGTTTTTCATTCTCTCTGGCCAGACCTTGTAATGTTTGAGCGAATCAGACAGATTAACTCTAAGTAGATTGCGACAACTCAGCGAGGATCAACGACCCGGGAAGACCTCATCCACAACTTTCCGGTGTGAAATTGGAGGCTCCAGTTCGTGGCAAAGAAAATAACTGGGAAGTGCTGCAATTAAGTAGAAGCCTAGTTAGGTCATTCTCAAGAGTTAGGCACTGAAGTGATGATTTCCTTATAAAGACTGAGAAACACTGTGGTTTGAATAACTTCTAAATCTAAACCAAATGTTAACTAAAACAAATATACACAGACATAACGAACGTGTGAAGTGAAGAACTACCAGTTGCGGCAAAGAATATGGTGAAAGATTAGTCCTCGAGGTTATATTTTTCTGTGAGTATGATTATTAGTAACATTTAATCACTGTAGATGGACAGTATAAGTTTTAATCCTGAGCTCAGGTTACTGTTATTAATTGCCTGAGTTTTCCTTGTTCTCCACTTATTTAAGTGGATTTTATTTGATTTCTTTGGTTTCCTGCCAAATCCATAGGTAGGTGGAGTGGCTATACTTACAGTAATTTCCCCTTACAGTGAACACGTATGAGAGTGTGTGTGATTGACTGGGCCTCACATCTGGGCTGAATCCTATTACCTTATGCCCAGTGTTTCCATCCACCATGACCCTGACCAGGAAAAAGCAGTTACAGTCCAGAAGCTGCAGATTATGTTTCATGACAGTTATATCTAGGGCCTGATCAAGGCCAATATCAAGTAATGAGCACTGATTTGTGTGTGCCGCTATTGGGTGTCGAGATAAATTAAATAGCAATTAGCTTTGATTACCTTAACAAATAAATTATTAAATGATCATGTACTTCATTCATTTTTTTAAATGGTCACATTATGTACAGACTTAAGTGACACTCCTAGTATCGTACCATTTTTTCATTAAGTATACATTGAGTAAGCGGATTTCAAAGGCAAGCCAGTCAGACAGGTTTTCTTTTCTTTTCTCCTCTTCTCTTTTCTTTGTTTTCTTTTCTTACTTTTTTTTCTCATTAAATCAGTTCTGTAGCATAAATTACCATTTATATAAAATTTGAAACTTGCAACTAATTGACTAAATTAAATCCAGTTTATACGAGTGTTCTTACTAGGGCAATCGTATAGGACTCGATGAAAATGACAGGGCTGGAGCCTGGTCATGTGAAAGACTCATTTAAACCTGGTATTTACCTGGTGATTTTAATTCAAGTATGTGTTAGCAGATAAATCATGTGCTGATATCCAGTTGGATAACCCAAGCTTTTAACCCTGACCCAGCCACTGCATGCAGTGCCGGTCCCGCTGTGGCGACCCTTTCGAGACGAGCAGACAAAAAAAAAGTAGTAGTGCCTTTACCCCTGACCCAGTGACGTGAATCTATGTGACAGTAACAACAACAGACACCCAAATTAGAACACTTTAACAACACCATTAAAGTCACGCAGTGACATCAGTGAAGGAATTTGAAACACCCTCAATTGTGCAATACACGTTGACGGTCATGCTGAGGTGAGTCATGACAATAACCTAAAGCAGTCCATTGTCCATGTGACAGAAACTCAAGTGACATGAGAGGCTGTTTTCGTAGATTTCAGAGATACATACAGTACTGAATGATGCATGCTATTTAAAGTCATGACCTTGTTTCCTGTGGTGAGGTTGAACGATGTGTTACTGATTTCCCGAACTAAAACCCAGAGAAACCCAGAAATTTTGTCACTACTGGAGGTGGTTTAAAAATGGTCCAGTGGCATATCTTATTTGAAGTGTTGGCATATAAATTACCACCAGGCCCACATATAAGTGGCGGTTAGGGAAAACCCTTCACATGGTCAAAATGTGGCATTTTCTATTATACAGTATATAGTTGTGAAAATTATATTGTATATAGTTGATTTCTGAAATAGTTACGGTATATTGTTTTAAATTTGGATACTCCACTAAATTGGAATCGGAGAAACAGTACAGAGAGTACGTTCTGTTTCCAGTGTTCTAGTATATAGACTCATATAGACTTATAAACTTGAGGACACCTGAAGTCTCTTGCAGTATTAAAACATGAGAATCACCATTTTGTCATCACTCTGTGAAATTATAAATTCAGATAAATATATCTGAATGTCTATACCATTTTTATTTCGTATACACAGTCGAAGGGGGCCTGAGCCTATCTCTAGGGACTTAGGCATCAGGTGGGGTACACCTGGACCGGATGCCAATCCATTGCAGGGCACACATACACACGCATACACACATTCATTCACACACTACAGGGAAATTAGGACAGTTAGCCTTATCTGCATGTCTTTGGACTGTGGAAGGAAACCGGAGTACCCTGAGGAAACCCACCAAGCACGGGGAGAACATGCAAACTCCTGGCACACATACACGAGATGGGAATCGAACCCGGACCCTGAAGGTGCAGGGGTGACAATGCTAACCACTAACCCACCGTGCCGCCTCCATTTACTGATAACAAATGTCATAAATCATACGACCACATATATAATGTGGAATTCCTTTAGATATGTAAAATGATTGTTCCAGCTTCATCTAATATCAGTATTTAATTTAATAATATGTTGTATGTGTCTTTATGCATAATTGTGTACAGCTTGCGTCGGTTCATTATGTTATCTAATTATAATTCAAAACACCCAACCCCAAGGTGTGACACAATTAGACATTGAGTCTGGAATCACATGGCAATATAGGTGTAATTCATTAATAACTCTAAAATTTTTTATCCTCAAAAGAAATTAATTATGCTGATGTAAAGTGATCTTGCATAAATCGTGTGGCTTTGAGTTTAATTACAATAGCTACCTTAACTAGCTAGAATAAGCTTTATTGTCTGATAATTACCATCTGAAATATCAGCCAAAAACACTTAAGCTAGTTTTACTTGTTCAATCTTTAATAACAGAAACAGATGACATCTGATAAAATATTTCAGTGGCTTATCATGCTGCATCTGATAAAGAAGTACATAGCTGTATGATTAATATTTTCTTCGATTCAGCAGTCAAGGTGTGGCAGCTGTACCCGACTGATGAATCTGTAAACCAAGTACTGCGCTGAAAGGATAGTTTTTCTGTATGTGCATGCATTTTTTTTTGTATGTGTGTGTATATATATTTTGGAAACCCACAGGTGTGAACTATATTCAAACAGTGAAGCCGTTGAGAAAATCTTGAGTCAGTGGTTTAGTGGGCTTCTTCTTTTTAGCCAGAGAAGGGGGAGGACTTTGCATGCCTTCCATATGCAGTAAGTGTTAATAGTTGTGTGCCCATACTAGTGCGCTAATAGTTGGAGCACGCTCAGACTGCGGTGGAGTTCAAACCTCCAGGCGTCAGCCAGCAGCGCTGCCGTGGGACTGGAGCTGTCTTCGTCATTCGTAGCTCATAAGGCCCTTATTGTGCCAAGCTGGCTTTACAGACACCAGAACGCGCCATGATATCGTCAGTGTCATATATATAGACGCAGTTATTGAAAGCAGGACACTTTGTCAGAGGTTCAAATGTCAGTTTTTATAGGATTATACATACAATATACTAAACATATAGACTTTATAGGGCAAAAACCTAGAGACAGTATGGGACTTTAATAAAAATTGCAATATTCATCATGGAGGAAATGACCAAAGACAGCAAAAGACTGAAATTTTAAAAGCTCTTATATGATTGCTGTTCTTTTCCAGACGGATGACTTCAATAGCTTGAAAACTAGGCTAGCTGTGTACCTCAAAAAGGGATTACTCTGAATTTATTATTGCTAATACATCTACATGTCCCTTTATGATGACCAATAATGCGTCACTGCATGATGCACGGTAACATCTGGAAATGGTTTAACTGCAGTTTGGTAAACAGGTCTGTTAGTCAGAGAAATCCCCACTTACTGTGATATGACAAAAAAAACACATCAATCACAGTCTACTTCCATGAATCATACCCAGCCCAGATGTGTATGTCATACCATTAATACTGATACATAATATTATAATACTGAAAATATGGTGCAGAAGTTGTCACTTAAGCCATCTGGTTGTCCCTGCAACAATCTCTGGAAGTTCCCTCAAGTCTCACTATGAGCTACATGACATGATCTGGGCTTGAGTTAATGGTAGCCTGTTGTATTCCCAAAATAGCTTGAACCATTTGTTTAAAGCCTCGGTTCTGGAAAAGAACAGTAAGCTAGCCTTATTTAGCATGTGTTTGGTCTCTGCACTTCATTACTGGAGCACTTCAAAGACCAGAGGACACCCAGGGAAGGTTTGAAAATCTGTGCGGTCAAGGCGGACAGAGACGAAATGAGCCGCTGGCTTAGATTTTGACACAAACTCGAAATCCTTAATTAAATCAATGGATGTGCTTGCTTAGAGGGTTTTGAAAGTCAAATTGAGATCTTGCAATAATTATCAACCACCTACTAAGTCCCAAGCTCTTTACAAACATACAAAGTGTAAAAAAAACAACAACTAAATATTGCTGTTCTGACTGCAGTTTATAAACTATTGCACTATTGTGGGCAGTGTATAGTGTCAGCATTAGCAAAATGAGACAGGCGAGTCATTAGGACGCATGAGGATAGCTCACTCACTCACTCACTTACTCATCGTCTATACCGCTTTATCCTGTATTTAAGATCCTGTGGGACCTGATGCCTATCCCAGGAGACTTAGGGCACTAGGTGGAGTACACCCTGGACAGGGTGCAAATCCATCACAGGGCACACACGCAATCACAAACTTACACACTTGCAACTTGGGAACGCCAATTAACCTAATCTGCATGTCTTTGGACTGTGAGAGGAAACCAGAGTACCTGGAGGAAACCCACCAAGCACGGGGAGAACATGCAAACTCCATGCACACAGAGACAGGAATCGAACCCGGACCCTGGAGGTGCCACCGTGAATTTCTGATCTGAAATGCAGTATGTTTTGTAAGAGACAGGGAACTAAAATCATCAAGTTTTTACTGTGGAATTTTCTCTGTCCATTCCTTGTCGTTAAATCTGAAGCAACTCCTCCAAATGTTGTTTTCCTCCTTTCTTTGGCTACATTTACATTCTGAAATCTCATTTACTTTTCACTCCTTTACTTTGTCCATCTTTGGCTAAATGTGGAAACTTTTTTTTTTTGACAGTCTGGAAGTGCTTTTCTCAATTTCTTCCATCTCACATTTCTTTCTTTGTAAGGTTAAATGTGCACATGTAGCCTAGAGAGTTATTTTCCCTCAGTAGGAGAGCTGGGGTCTGTGCTTAGTCTGCACTCGAACTGTGTTTGAATCAGTTTAAAAAAATTTATTGCATGCAAATCTAATGAACACTAGCAAAACTAGAATTTTTATATACAGTATTTTGTCTTTTACAAGTTAGCTGCAACTTATAAGCTAAGTGTTAGGTTGTCTCACTGTCTTTATTCCGAATCAATTGCTTTACACTTCTACTTTTAAATACCTACTACAACAAACAAAATCAGACGTGTAATAATTCCTGAATGAGGAAATCCGCGCACCAACAGAACTAGATATTATTTTTGAGGTTGATGTCAGGATCCAAAATTGCAGACTGATCTCCCCTTGCAAATGATGCTTGACGGGAGAGCTTCTCTCTACTCCCACATTTTTCCAGCCTTTATGTAATAC
This sequence comes from Leiocassis micropogon, assembly GCA_028565275.1. NCBI lineage: Eukaryota > Metazoa > Chordata > Actinopteri > Siluriformes > Bagridae > Leiocassis > Leiocassis micropogon. Next base: position 7,450,055 of record JAOVVA010000037.1, on the reverse strand, counting down.
AGGGATAAATAGAAAACCAGCTGCTGTGTTTTAAAAAAAAAAAAAAAGGAGAGAGAGAGAGAGAGAGAGAGACAGCATGCTGGGAAATGAAGAAAGTCTTTCTGTTCTTGCAGACTTCAGTCTTGATGGACAGCCCGGAGAAATGCATGACTAGCAGACTGTGGATCATCTAATGTCTACCCACCATAAAAACATGTTGTGCAAGTTTGCCTGAACGATTTTCATTTGAGCTGAATATTTTTGGACTGTTATGTCATACCCTCTCGAAGAGTGAATACATTTTTGCAGTAAAAGTATTGTTATGCTTGTAAAAATGTTATCTTCCACTAATTTTGTTCTGGTTTCTTGGAAGATTGTCTATCCAAGAACACAGTGTAGCATTCCTTTCCTTTAAGATTGTGATGATTAACTGTTTTTTTTTGTTGTTTTTTTCAAATAAAGAGGAATGTGTAATAAGAAGTTGCTGTTTGTAACTCCTGGTTGAGCATTTTACCAAATGTGTTCTGCTTTCCCTGGTAACATTTATCAGTGTCTAAATGTGAGAGGGATTAACATGGCAGATGGTGAATCACATCGAACATTCCCTGTACATTCCAGACCACTTCACTTCCGAATGATAAATTGGTTGTCTTTTGCAAAAAAAAATTTTTTTTTTAAATCAACAGCACCCACATTCAGGATGCATTTTAGTGTCTTGTGACAGCAAACAGATTCAGAAGCACATTGATTGCAACACAATTATTAAATCTGTTATTAAATTGTTCCTAGTATGTATCCTTCCAGTTTTGATAAGATCCAGAGTCAAAATCTGCAGTTCGAATAGAGAGATTGTTCGAGCCAGATCTCCACTCTGACACCAGAATACACCCTGATATGAAGCCAAGGACTGAATAAACCATTGCTTGATTTATGGAAAACAGCAATCAAACTTGGAACACTGTGTGTACATGTGACGAACTGTTTATGACTGAAGAAGAAGAAAATTAAAAACACAAGAGCGGAATAAAATGAGTTTTCACGGGTCAGTGTGGATCGAAACAACATTCTAGATATCCTTTTTTTTTTTGGACGAATGATTTGGAATAAAAAGGTTAATTTCCCCTTTTGTGATAACTCATGGCACAGGGACTTGTGATTATATTCTGTATAACTCTGTCTACATTAATTCACTTAAAATGCACTGAAGGGTTCGATTTTATGGTTTACTTTGGCTTCAGTGTTTTGCCTCACTTCCATTTTCGGGTCTTTAATTTGATGTAGCTCGCAGTTCCACCGTGCATTTGTATTACGTTTGTGGTTCCATTAAAACATTTCCACAAACAGGAAACTCACCTCAACTAAGAGTCTTTTTTTTCTCCTGAGCAATCAAAACTGACATTTTATAGAAAGCTGCCATGTAGTTTTTTAATGTATTTTTTTTTACCAGATGCATTTGTCAGGGTTATATTTTCAAAAAGCAGTCTACAAATCTGTTTAATTTGATTCATTAATTTTTATGACAGAATTCTTATATGAAGTGCTGAATAGTAAAATTTGGGTACATAAATAATAATAATAATCATAATTTAAAAAAATCACAATTAAAAATACATACACAAGACAACATCTGCATACATAGATGAATACAAAATATTTACTCTGTTACAAAAAATGCTTTTCATTAATGTTATTCATTTCTTTTGTTTATTGTTAAGAATGGCTGGTGCGTCTGGGCTTTTTTTTTTTTTTTTTACTGTCCAGGTACAGTAGTTGCAACAGTCTTGTGACACATCCTACCATTAGCTATATAAAAATAACTTTCTGATTGTTCAGTGCATTGGTATGTTGAAATTTAGTTTGGGATTGATGAAGTATCTATCTATCTATCTATCTATCTATCTATCTATCTATCTATCTATCTATCTGTCTGTCTGTCTGTCTGTCTGTCTGTCTGTCTGTCTGAATAGATACAAGTATGTAAAATGAGGATTCTTCTGGTTCAGGTGCTGCCATGAAAACAGGGCATGGCTGCATTTCTTTACAGACCTGTTTGGCAAAGTGAACTGTAAAAAATGGGGCTCTGGACTGCTCACTCACATTCCTGTACTTTAGTGTGACATATTGCATGGTTTGATACCAAGGTGTGACCAGCAGGTTCTCCGTCAAGTAAAGTCAGTCCCAGGATAACCTCAGTCACTTAAGACAGAGAAGTCAGACTGTCTGTTTCAGTTCATCTTCAGATCCTATACGAGCGGTTTCGTTCAGTCACCTCGCCTTTACTAACTGAGAAATGCTGGTAAGTCAACATTTATTTTTGCTACGATTCTGACATTAAAAGATAATACAAATATAGAAAATATAAAGTAGGTGATCGATATCAACAAAATCTAAATATCTCGTTGCACGTACTGTATACCAGGGTAGATTTATTTGGTATCTTATTGTAGAAAAGTATAAAAGATCATATTTTAAATAACTTATATTGTTGAAGTCAAGTCAAGTCAAGTCAAGTAGGCTGTATTTTTTTTATACAGTTCAATACACAGTGAAATGAAAAAGCATTCCTCCTGGACCAATTGGGTGCTACACACAAACAACATAAATTAACAACATAAAATAGCAAAAGCTAACTCGCTAACTAAGACACCTAATTAGCTGACTAGCTGAGACAAAACAGATTAACCCTATAAATGTACAAAAAACTTGCAGAGACAAACAACATGACAATCCAATATTGTGGTAATGAGGTAAAGAGTTGAGGTAGTGAGATGAGAACTTTTCTTGTAATAAGCAACAAATCTTGTGCAAATAGCAGGTAATAAATAATGTGCGAAAAGCAATTTCAGGTGGTATTTGAGATTTCTGGATGGTTGTTGATCAGCGTGTGTGTTTATCAGTTAAGTAATTGAGTTTATCTGAGTGTGTGAGTTTGTGTGTGTGTGTGTGTGTGTGTATCAGTCCAAGAGAGATGCTGAGTGTTGTGAATGTACATAGACTAACAATGGTTCACCAAAAGGCACATCATATCACACAATATATATTATATTTTATAATATAATATAATATTTTCATATATTCTAACAAGTGTTATTTTAACTTTCCATAGCCTTATATGGCCTTTATAATAAATGTCCTAAATGTTTTACTGATAACATTTTCTTATCTTTAAAAAAACTTAACAATAGTGTCTTTAATATTTAAATATAGTGTTTGTAGATGGAGGTGGCACGGTGGTGTAGTGGTTAGCACTGTCGTCTTGCACCTCCAGGGTCCGGGTTCGATTCCCAGCCAGGCTCGATTCCTGTCTCTGTGTGCATGGAGTTCCCGTGCTTGGTGGGTTTCCTCCGGGTACTCCGGTTTCCTCCCACAGTCCAAAAACATGTAGGTTAGGTTAATTGGTGTTCTCAAATTGCCCATAGTGTGTGAATGAGTATCTGAGTCTGTGTATGTCTGTGTGCCCTGCGATGGATTGGCATGGATTGGTACCCTAAGTCTCCTGAGATAGGCTCTAGGCTCCTGAATACAGGATTCAGCGGTAATGACAATGAGTGAGTGAGTGAGTGAGTTTGTAAATGGAAAAAAAGTGTATAATTATGATAGATGATAAAAAAATTTTTAATCAATATTGGCTCTTTCTTTACACTATTTTGTTTCTTTAATCAGGGGAAGAACGGAAGTAAGATGTCTTTGGCCCTTGCCTTCACTTTACTGCTGACACTCCAGAATCTCAGGCTGGTGTCCACTCAACCCATACAGGAATTGAATAATGAATTCTTTCCTGTATTGGCCACTGGGATGTTTGAAGAATCTAATAGTGGAAATGGTATAATTTCATCTGGAGAGGCTTCTGGCTCCGGATCATTTAGTGGGGAAGGTGAAGGTTAAGCTAACATCCACATTGTCACACCAGCACCAGGGCAGTACGATGAGAATGTGAATACATCTCCATTCCCTCAAGCTTCTCAGCACCAACAACAACAACAACAACAACAAAAAACAGCACAATTCAGCAAAATAACCTTAGCCGTCTGGTCACGTCAAACCCGTAACTGGAACCTTCAACCACCAAAAACAGCCATGTAAACCTCACTGGGATGAACACTGCAACTCTTGGGAAGTCTTGGGATTTCCCTTCAAATATACCTGCTACTGTACTTCTAGTCCTGCTTTTACCTTCACTCAGAACTCAACATCATGTAAAGCAATGCATTATTATATTTTGTAGATTTGCATCTGTGCATTTGTAAAAATGTAAAAATCTGAGTGAGCTCCTTAAAAACACAAAATCTTACCTCAACTAACTGTCCAATTTTTTTTTCTAAAGGATGCTGTCATGCACAACCACTGACAAGTGATCATTCACTGTTCATTCAGCCTCAATAAACTTTATAGAATTGATTTTTTTTTTATTTAAGAAAATTGCCATGTATTTTTTTCCCAAGATCGCTGTATGTTTTCAGATAGATATTTTCTATATATATGCATAAAATGCTGGTTAGGAAGAATTTAGTATACTAGTGTTTTTTTGCCTTTAAAAGGTAATGAAAGTAAATAAATTGATGTCCCTTGTCATTTTAAAAGAATGTTTTCACCTGAACGCAGTCATAGTAATATAGATTCTGTTGCATGACATTTTATTGATTAAAAGCAGGAGTGAAGTTAAAGGCGGGAGTTTTATCCTTAGGGCGTCTAGCTGCTTATTATTTCTGTTAATGTTTAATATATAATATATTTCTATATAATGCATATTTATATTTATGCAGCAATGTGGGAAAGAAGTAATATGAGTATTCTAAATGTCCTTTTTCTTTATTCGAGAGGAATTGTGCATTGCCCTGCTATGTATTGGTGTTTTTTTCCTGTGGTACTGTAGCTTACCTCTATATTTAAGAAATGTTTAACATTTGACAGGGTTTAACAAATAAACAACATTGTTTCAGCTATTGCATTTAATAAACTGATGACAATTAATATTTTTTTATCAAATAGTATTGCACCATCCTTCTAAACCCTTCTCTTCTCTGGATAAATACATTAACTTACAATATTATACAAGCCAATTATTACTTCATCAAATGGATGACATGCAGCGTGTACAATTTATATGCAGTAATGTCAACTAACTTTTATTAGTTTGCAAATTTTGCACAAGCCCTTTCAATTGGCTCTAACCATAAGATTAGCTCATAAAGGTCTGCTTAGGTTCAATAACATACTAATTAGTAAACTCTGCCCTCTGCTGTTTCAACTCAGAGAAAACAAAAAGTAATTGTTTAATTCATCAAGTTTTTATACAGTACAGGTACTCTGTTAATTATTAACCAGTAATCACATTCAATATAGGACAAGAATTTTACCCAAAAACTGCAGATTATCTTAATCAGTGACAAATATTTATTTATATAATGGTTTTATTTCCTTGCAATTAGTTATATATTTCATGTAGCCTTTAATATTATACACAACGGAAATGATAATGGTGTAACATTACATAAAATGTATGCATAATGACATACACTAATCAGCCAACCACATGCCTAAGGTTGTGTCCATCCCACTTGTGTTGCAAAAACAGTTCTGACCTGTTGTGGCATGAACTCCGCAAGACATCCAAAGGTATTCTGTTATATCTGGCATCAGCAGGTCCTTTAATTCCTCTTGTAAATAGTAAGGTGGGGCGTTCATCCTCTTTTATCCTAACTGAGCAATGTTTGTTAAGCAGGTATTTCCTCCCACCAGGTAATTGTGTGTTAGATGTTTTATGATCAAAAGTCTGAAACATGCTTTTCCAGTAGAGCTTGTCTCTAAATGTACAAATGAGTGACCTTTAATAAATATAAAGCTTTGGACTGCTCACTACAATCTCTGTGCATCAGGATTGACGTGTTCCATGAGGCAGGGTGGATACAGAGTTGTGGTCAACAGGTTGTAAAGTCATTACCTGGGTAAACTCAGTCAGGTGAGACAGAAAGTCCGACTGTACATTTCAGTTCTCTTCAGGTCCTTTACGAACAGTTTTCTTCGGTCACCTCACGTTTGAGAAATGCAGGTAAGATGAAAAATTGTTAAAAGATTTCTTAGTAAGAAATAAGGTAGGAGATAGATATCAACAAAATAAAAAATCATCAAAGAATCTCTCAGCAATTATACCAGTGATGATCTATTTGATATACTTTTGTAGAAAGTAAAAACCCTTCCAGAGGCATATTAAGGCAATCTAATGTGCGTTATTTTGACTTAAAATAGACCCTTTTACTGTACTGTAATGTATTTTTGGGGTTTTCATTTCCTCCTGAGGTGACTCGAGATATGCACAATAATAACTTATCTTGCATTACAGTATTGTTATACATAAACCTGCATTTTTAACATATTTTACTGATGTTAAAATGTTTCAAATATTCAACAATAGTCTTAAATGTCAAAAAAAGGAAAATGCTGATAAATGTTGATTAAAATGTTTCATTTTGGCAAAAAAACAATAACGGTGCCTTTCTTATGAAATTTTTTCTTTTTTTTTATCAGGGAACTAACAGAAGCAAGATGCCTTTGGCTTTTGCCTTTGCATTACTGCTGATACTCCCGAATCTCAGCCTGGTGTCCACTCAACCCGTAAAACATTTGAATAATAAATTCGTTCCTGTATTACCCAAAGGGGTGGCTGAAGTATTCAATAGTGAAAATGAATACGTTTTTGAAGAGGGTTCTGGAATATTCAGTGGAGATTGTGAAGGTCAGGTTGACATCCCAATTGTTGCAATGGCAGAGGGGCAATATGGTGGGAATGTGAAACCAGCTCCATTCCCTCACGCTACTCAGCATCATCAATGAACCAGCAAAAAAAAAAAAGCAACACAACTCTTCAACCACCAAAAACAGCCACATAAACCACACAGGGACCAAAACCACAACTCCAAGCCTCGGACATTCCATCCCTACTACTCTCTTCTGCTACTACAACTTAGAACTCAACATCAACACGTTGTAAAGCAACCCGTGATTATATTCTGTAATTATATTACATACAGTAGCTCTGTCAACTTTAACTCAATCAAGTGCAGTGAATTGTTTGATTTTATTGTTTGCATTGCTTTCATTTACTATAACAGCTCTTTATAATAGATCAAATAGCTCTCAGATCCCCTGTGCATTTGTACTACGTCTGGCTACTCATTGAGTTCCTGAAAAACATTTCTTTTAGCTGAACAGGAAATATAATTGTCTATCTAAAAATTGTCTATAAAAACATATCTACTGGCAACTAATAATTAATTTTAGCATTTCTTTAGCAATTTGTGATTTAATAGTAACTCCTTTAGCAATTGCATTTAATAAATTGATGACAATCAATCCATTTTTTCCATTATTATTTTTAAATAGTATCCGGCCATCCTTTTAAATCCTTCTCCTCTCTGGATAAATGCATCACATAAATACAAACTTTATATTGTAAATAAAAGTATAACACAACTCTATTATTACTGTATTAAAGAATGATATGCAGCACATACTCATTATACACAGTAATGTTAACTATCTTATTAGTTTGGAAGTCTTACCTCTTATTTGACTCTAACCATAAGATTAGCTCATAAAGGTCCGCTTACTTCTATAAACATACTTATTATACTTATTAAATTCTGCCCTCTGCTGTTTGAACTCAAAAGTGAAAACAAAAAGTGATTGTTTAATTCATCATTTATTACTGTACTCCATTCATTATTAACCAGTTATTACGTTCAACCTGAGACAAGAATTTTATCCAAAAATACAAATTGTCTTAACCATTGTTAAATATTTATTTACATAATGGTTGTATTACCATAACATTAAAGAGAATACGTGTATAATAATGCACACTAATCGGCTATATCATTAAAACCACCTGCCTAATGCTATGTTCCATCCACTTGTGCTGCAAAAACAGTTCTGACCTGTTGTGGAATCTGATTTCTGGTGGAATCCGAAGGTGTTCTGTGGTATAAAGCAGTAAGACATTGTCCTCACAAATGCCAGAACCCAAAGTTTCCTAGCAGAACATTCCGCAGACCATCAAATAATTCTGCCGGCTTTTCTTTTCTCATAGTGCATCTTGATGCAATCTCTTTCTATGGCAAGCAATCCATACACACCCAGACATCCAGATTTGATGTAAAAGAAAGCATTTTTTATTACACCAGGCCACCTTTATCCACTGCTCCTGTGATGGGCAGGTGTGTATTGTAGCAACTTTTGATGGTAAACGGGGTCAGGTGTGACCTTGTGTGACCCAAGCCAGGTATACCTGGCTGACCCTACGCTCTGACTCCAGCTTCCTAACTGGGATAAACAAAAAAGTATTTTCACTGCGCTGTAAGGTTCATGTGACAAATATGTTATAATGATGTAAAAAAATCAATTATGACAATTATTGTCAAAAAAATTATATATATATGGACTTGACTTGACATCAAGCTATCATATTTTGCCCCATGTCAAAGTCACTCAGATCTTTAAGCCATTTTCCCTGCTTTTAATACATCAACTTCGAGAACTGCCTGTTTCAACTCTCAGTTGTTTTAATGTCATGGCTGATCGGTGTATCTTATACTAGTTAATGGATTCTGTTTATCAGTACAATATTAGATAAACTCCAGTTTAGGGACATACAGCGCCTTAGATTCTTTAAGGGTTTCCGTCTAAGAGTAAAATCCTTTTTGTATTTGATCCTACTGTATAGACAACACTGAGATCATTTTACTGACTTGATTATGTATGTGCAAAGGCACGATATTTACTCCAGTACACAAACACACACACAGACAGACGCACACGCAAGTTCATATTCTAGACAAGTCTCTCACGCTCTTGTCATTGTTTCTGTTTACTGTGTGCTCAGAGTGGTTCGTGTGTCTGGGTTTGGTTCCTCACTGCCCTACCCTCAACTGCAATAGTAACAATAATCTCATGACGCATGCCAGCATGAACTATGTAAAAATAACCTTCTGACTGTTGTTGTGAGATGTACTGAATAGATACAGGTAGGAAGAAAGAGGATCCTCCTGGCTCAGGTGCTGCCATGGAAACAGGGCTTGGCTGTAATGCTTTAGAGACCTGTTCGGTGAGTGTGTCCTCCCATAGGGAATTATGTGTTGGAGGTTGTGGTATTTCGAAAACATGTTCTTCCAGTAGAGCACGTCTGTAAATTGAGCAGATACGTAAAGAGTGATCTGTAAAAAAAAAAAAAAAAAAAATGAGGCTCACATTGGATTGCTCACATGTTTTTCTGTGCATTAGCGTTGACGTTTTGCGTGAGGTAGGGTGGATACAGAGGTGTGGCTAACAGGTGCTAGTTCAGGTAAAGTCAGTACGTGGATAACTTCAGTTAGGTGAGACAGAAAAGTCCGACTGTTCACCTTCATTTCAGATTTATTCATTCAGTCGCCTCACCTCTACTAACCAGCAAATGCAGGTAAGACAATATTTTTTTTGACACTAAGATTATGACAATAAAGGTTAATACAGATAAATAAATAGTTTAACTTAATAACATGCTAAGACATCTACTGTTCATGCAACTATCCCAGTATGGATTTATTTGATAGGGTAAATGGTACAGATAAAAGCCTGTATGTTAAATAAATGTGTTGACTTTTGTGAGAACCGTTGAAAAAGTGTAGCTTTCCATGTTGTAAACCTACAGTACATCGAATAGCAATGGTTTACCAAAGGTCACATCACATCACGCTGATTTCCATAAATTCAAATAAGTACAATTTTATGTTTCCATAGCAATCACAGAATACTTTCCTTTGTATTTACAGCGAAAAGAAATTTAGTACTTCTTTAGTTTTTTTTTTTTCATTTAGTCTTGTTAACTATGAAAGGCATTTTAAATCTAAAACCTAAACAATAAATGTCTTTCAAATGTGATATAATAAGTATATATTTCTGTATATGTAACTCTGCTGGTTATATAGGTTATACTACTTTAAGAAACTCTAATTAAGCCTATAACCAGTTTGGTGACCTACGCCATCATCCCATTCAGTTTCATTCTGCCTGACTATCGCTATATGGTACAGTGTGTAGCGCAGTAATCAGGTGATGAAAAAGTGCATATTGTAGATACATTGCTAGATTCCTTTAAGACACCTCAAGAGATTACCAAATAAGCTAATCTTGGGTGTGGTAATAAAGTAATCCGATGTGTGTAATTTTAATTTTGAAACACAGCCCTCGAGATGCCTCAGGACATGTACAGTAGCTGGCTGTATCAAGTTATCAAATAACTTCTTATTCATTTTTATATGCAAATAATAGATGTTGATAAAGACTTCTTGTGATTCTTGCGAACCCATAAGGCTCCTTCCTAATACCTTGTTTTTTTCATCAGGGAAAGCACACAAGTAAGATGTCTTTACGCTTTGCCTTCACTTTACTACTGATGCTCCAGAGCGCCAAGCTGGTGTCAGCTCAACTCTGGGATGAAGAAGTAACTCCTTCACCTTCGGAAGGGATTCCTAGTGATTGGAATAGAGCAGACAGTTTAATCTTAACTAAAAAGGATGTCCACCCCTCTTTGACATATAGTGGGGATGGTGAAATTCAATCTGTCACTGCAGAACCAGGAAAGTATGATGAGAATGTGACTACAAACTCATCAACTCAGACTACAGTCAGCGTCAGCATTAATCCAGTCGAAAACAGTCAAACTCAGCAAAATAACATGAGCGTTCTGATCACACCGGACCCTTCCCTCCGACCTTCAACCACCAAGGGTAGCCATGTAAACCTCACAGTGACCAACTCCACAACTCCTGGGAATTCCACCACTACTACTATAACTACTTCTAATACAACAACTACTACTACTACCACTTCTACTCCTGCTGTTAACATTACTCAGAACTCAACGACAACAGTCAGCACGACCTTTACAACTACAACGCCAGAACAATCTGCAAACACCACAGAACCTCCTAGGAATAATTCAACAAACACAGCTGACACTACAACGATATTCCTGCAGAATTCCACCACTGTTGAAGTGTTTAATGAATCTAGCACTGTGTTTACTACTACAATGAATGCAACTGGGGAACCGTTCAGAGAAAATGTGGATAGAGGTAGGAACAAAACACACATAATTAACTCAGAGCCGGAAAATGTATTATTCATACTCGTTCTTATACATTTCTGACATTTTCTTTAAGTTCCAAGCATTACTTGAGAGGGTGGGGGTTGGGGGTGGGGGGGCCAGGCCATAGCATAACATTCTCACTTAACACATACTTTTTGTTTCAAATCCACTGACTTTGCTCAATAATATGCACAGGAGTTTTCACCCATTTTTTTATTATAGGATTTTACCTTATTTTTCTTATTATCTCGATGTAACTATCTGTGGACTGCTGGATCTTGTGAATTTCCCCATGGGGATGAATAATCTATCTATCTATCTATCTATCTATCTATCTATCTATCTATCTATCTATCTATCTATCTATCTATCTATCTATCTATAAGCTTCTGATATTATAGCTAGTAATAACAATTTATCAAATTAAAAGGTTAGCGCAACACTCCTATCGCAGAAGTGAGAAAGCAGACAACCAATTAATGTCTAATTGAGTAATTAATTCATTAATTAGCACTAATCCCTTAACATACATATTTTGTTAAGTCTGTTTCTGTTTTTCTGCTTTTTCCTGTCCCTGATAGACAAAAACACTTTATGATTGCCATTTCTTCTTGACAATCTTGACATCATCAGATATAATTATGCTAATTAAGTGAAATAATTGAATCACATACTGTACTGTACTTTGTGTTATTCTTACACTTACACTATAAGGTGCTCATCTTGAGATTGCCTGACGTATAAACCTTTTTGCAAACGATGATACATTTTCAAATGTGTTTTGTACTGCTTTTAGGAAGATAGGACCCCAGTGGTACAGGTTCATATGCATACAGATGTATGCCTAGTTTTATGGGTGAATGCACTCTGTTTTTATTGACTTTTTATTGAACGCTTTTATTGCATTGTGTTCACACAGTTGCCGGTGTAGCTTTCTGTTTAGATGATTACAATCAATATGCCTTGCAATTTTCTCCTTAGGAATAAATATTTGATTTTCTTCAGACTGTACTCAGCATGGTGGGGAATAAAAAATAAAGTGCTGGGTTTGCAACTTGTCTTCGTAACTTTGATCCTATGAATGGTATCATGATTGGAACACTTAGGAATTACCACCAAAAAATGAAAGGGTTAAGGTTAAAGTTCATGCAAAATATCAAGCTGTCATGATCTCATCACATGGCATGGTCAACTGGCAGTAATGTAAAAGTTGAGCAAACCAAAGTGAAGCTTTTTAGTTTACTTCGCTCAACTCACCACAGTGCTCAGACAGATAAAACATAAATGAAGCATTAGACGTCAAATGTTTGTGCACCGCATCAACCATCATGCAGACTCCCCCTAAACTACACTCACATATGCTACACAGTTAAATCATTATTGTTAGGTAACAGGATGGTATAGTGCTTAGCACTGTGGCCTCGCACCTTCAGGGTCATGGGTCTGATTCCTGCCTCAGGTCTATGTGCGTGGAGTTTGCATGCTCTCCTACAGTCCAAAGACAAGCAGATTAGGCTAACTAGTACTGTATTTCCAAATTGTCGATAGTGAGCATACATGCTCTGTGATGGATTCCTCTGGGAAAGGTTTCAGGACCCATGTACAGTGGTACATTTGCAACTCAAAAAAGTGAGAAATTGTGTAAATATTTTGTTAGACTGGTGATTTGTTTTACCTCCACCCATATAATGTAACTCCAGGTTCAAATATGGAGAACAGAAAAAGCAGCATTTTGCTGTTTTCACGTATGTGCACATACAGTATCATGCATATAAATATCATTCTCTGGTGTTTCCTTTCCAAATTTGCACTTGAGTTTTGATTGACTTGCACGCATACTGTAGGTTTGTCTGGGTTAATGTATCATTCTGTTTTTGTAACAAGACAACAATTCTCAATTTTCAATTTCAATTCTCAATTTCCAAATTGTCCGTAGTGTGTATGCTGAGTTGGATTCCTCTGGTATGGGCTCCAGGGCCCATGCAACCATGTACAAGATAAGTGGTACATATAGAGCATCAATGAGAGATTGAATTAATATTTTGTAAGACTGGTTTATTTCACCTCCACCTTATATACTGTAACTCCAGGTTCAGATATGGAGAACAGAAGAATTTGAGTTTCTTTGACTTGCATGTATGTGTTTGACTTGCATGTTGTTTTTTGTAATAAGACAACGATTCTCATTTCTAAATCATATTTTTAGCTGTTTGGGTCATTTGTACTTTGCAGTGCTACAAAATCCTATTTAAGGATCATTGGTGCAAAAAAAAAAAAAAAAAAAAAAAGACCCCGTCTCGGATAATAGACTATTACCAAAAGTGATTACGCTCAGAATGATAAGCGTGAGCGGTAATAGAAATCTCAGCAGTGTACAGAACACCAGAATGTTCCGGGAGGGTCTTGTGTCATCCGTAACAAGCTTATTTAATTAGCTCCCCCCTCCCCTGTAGCTTGTAAAGCTGTTCAGTAAGTTACTATCAGTGCTCCTTCATAAAGCCCCCAACACAGTCATCTTACACTTTAGGAGTGTTTGTTTTTGATTTGTCGGAGTCTTTTCAAGCTGTTTATTACACACTATCTGCCTCAGTTGCTGAGCTGAATCACAAGCATTAAAAACGCTCCTACCAATAAAAAAAAAAAAAAAACTAATTGCACATGGGTAATAAATCGGCCATATAAACGGAGTCAAAAATCATGGCATGTCTAATCCTATTGTATAACCTATGTGTCGCCGTGTGAATATTTAGTGGGCAGGAAGCAGAGCATGCCGCTTTTATTTTTCCGCCATCTTAAAACTTGCTGTACAAGCATTACGCATCAGTGCTCATGAATAAAGAGATACACATCAGCAGAAAGAAAGCTTTTGCCATTTTCGGTATATAACTGTCTTATTTATTTATTTTTTTTTCCAAATTTGATATGGTTCTTCCTGACATTTAGTCATTATATACAGTAGTATACTGATTTAATATTTACTTGCAGTGGATGTTCTAAATATATATTTGCCAAGGATATTTAATAACATTTAATATAAATGCTACTTATTTTAACAAAAACAGTTGTATCCTTTTAATGCCACTATCACATTAAGCAATAGTAAAAACACATACAGTAGTAATTTCCTATAGATTTACTTACAGTCTTAATCCTGGCAGTAATGGATAACATGCAATGTTTAAATTTTATTTAAATTTTATTATAAAATATTTTTTTATTTAAAATTCTGTTCCAAGTTTTGTTCCCATTTAACCATATTTGGTGACTAGATGATAAAGTTTCCTTCTTCTTCTTCTTCTTTTTAAAATCATTGTATTGATTCCTTGTCAACACAATCGCTAGCATTTTCAGTCCTTTTCCATCTACAATAAGACACAAATACACCTATCAGTTATAATATTAAAATTAAAACTACATAATTTTTGGGTTCCCTTCGTGCCCGTTTTTAGCGGGATGGCTCTGGCCCCTTCAGGATTGGCTCTGTAGGGCCCCTGCAGTGTCTGTCACCAGGACACTGGCAATGGAACAGATGCTGTGTGTTAAGGCGTGAGACATATGTGGATCAGACTTGTTTGACTAGTGCATACCAGTTTAATCGGAATGGGATCTGGGAGGTTTATAGGCGGCATCAGTTCTTTGCCTGCTGAACGTCATGCTGGGTGTTCTGATGCTTTGCTATCGTGGCCCACATTGACTTTTTTTTCTGTGATTTGTGCTGCATTGGCTTTTCTCTTGGCTTTTGCTCCCTTAGGGCATGGATGTGTCTTGGGTGCTCATGATTCTGTCACCAGTTTACAGGTATATAATTGATAATCAATGTTAATGTGTTAATGTTATGTGTCGCTAATGTCATGGCTGATCGGTGAATATACTGTATATCTGAATATCATTTCCATCATTTGGATTAGTTTGAACGACAAACCCTTTACCCATAGGAACCTATTAAATGTTCTGGAAAGTTCCTTATTCAGCATCATCCCTGACTGATGAAGTCCATAAACAATATCAAACGATCATCCTGTTGTCATGTGACAATTTGTCATGTGACAGTGTCATGTGAAAAACTGTGAATTTGTGACATCATTTCCAAAATGGTGCGTGTGACAGAACCAGCTAAGTATGTAAACGTACGTTTCACACTAGTTTAACAATTCTAATGAATTAATAACACCTCATACAGTATATGTAACCTGTTCTGACTGCATTTCTTAAACAAATTAAGAAAATATTGCTGTGACCAGAGGTGGTTAGTAATGAGTTACATTTATTTGAGTAACTTAAATAATAAGTAACTCCATCATACTTTTATCTTTTACTTGAGTAGATTTGTGAAGAAGAAACACTACTCTCGACTCGTTACTTTTCTAACCATTTATTCTACACATGCAGCTGGTAGATCTACCGCATGACTGTTTCTCCAATCAGACACAGCAACAATCATCACATGACTCCGTTTGACCAATCAGTAACAATAATCACATGTAGTTATCACATGTAGTTCAGCTGGCATCCCTGGCATCATATACAAAGCATGTTTCGCTTGCAAAAGAACAGCTTCATACTGCGGTGTCTTCTCTATCTGACAAAACTTCAACATCTAAAAACTCGACTTCTAACCTGAGGAAACATGTCGCGGTACATTTAGCTGTTTCATTGAATGTTGTAATGTTGGCATATATGATTATTATAATTATACTATATATACTATATATAAAAAAAAAATCTGACATTATGATGAAACAGTTACTCAGTACTTCTCAACTCTCAACTCAACTGATCTTTATTTGTATAGCATTTAACTTGAGTATCTTTTCACCAAAAACTTTTTTACTCTTACTTGAGTAATATTTTGAATGATGACTTTTTACTTCTACTTGAGTAATATTATTTGGAAGTACAGCTACTCTTACTTTAGTAAATGTTTTGGCTGCTCTACCCACCTCTGGCTGTGACGTATGCCATATAGGGCTTTAAACCTTAAAATTGCCAGGGGAAAATGTCATGTGACATCTTTCAAAATGTGTTCCCTGTGATCTATTTTGGTCTGTCTTATATCCAACATAATTTCACTTTAAGGAGAAATGTGTCTTGGTTCTTATGGGCTACATAAAAATATGTACAGTACACTGCTTGATAAAAAAAAGTCATTGTATTGTAACCCTCTTTTGCTTTGATTACAATGGACAATGTGGTGTCCACAATTTATATATAAAAAATAATTCCTCATGCTCCTAGAGCCACTCTTTCACAAGCAAGAACAAGTCATTAATATATAGTCATGTATGGTCATTTCGTACACTCAGGTAGTCAGCTGACTTCATTTTTTATTGCTGCATTTGCAACATTGCTGAGTCATCTGAAGCAACCCCAGATCATAACACTGCCTCCAGAGGCTTGTACACTGGGCACAATGCATGATGGGAGCATCTCTTCACGCTCTTCCCTTCTTACCCTAACATGCCCGTCGCTCTGGAATAGGCTCAATCTGAACTCATCAGACCACATGACCTTTCTCCATTGCTCCAAAGTGCACTCTTTATACTCCCTAGGAAACCGAAGACTTTTTTATTGTATTATTAAACTCACTCACTCACCAGAGCCTGAGTGTTTTTCACCACAATATGTCACTCAGAAATCAATGTTTTGTGCTGCGAAGACTTAGAAAGAATACAATGCATGCAGTGCAGTGTTATAAAGATAACACTATTAATTCTAACCTCCTGTAGTAAAATCAGAATGCACTGATTGTGTTTTCTATTTTAGCCCGATTCCTTTGAATTCCAGTAACTACTGTTCTTTTAACGATTCTGCCGGATGCCTTGTCTATAGGTGTTAGGCCTCTTTAGTACCTTTTATTCATTATTTAATACTCTCAGACTGTATTCTGCCTCTGAGATCTTCAGGTCTGTTGCTTTAGATTGTTCCAAGGTTTTGGTTAAAGCATAAGAATGCCTGTGTTTGCCCTGAGGCTTATTCCTGGACAACGGATCTGTTCTAACTGTTTCGTTTTTTGAACACATTTTTATATCAATTTTTGGATTTGTGGGGTCTGGTTTTGTTTCATGCATTTCACAACTTTTATTTCAGTCCATCCAGCTAAGAACCTCTGAAGTCCAACTAGGAAGTGTGGAGTCCAGTGGTGTTCATGGTATTTACTCCTTTTTATATGACAACATTCACACACACAACGGGCAACTTGGGCACGCCAATTATCCTAATGTGCATGTTTTTTGGACTGTGGGAGGAAACCCATCAAGCACAGGGAGAACTTGCAAACTCCATGCACACAGACCCGACGCGGGAATCGAACCCAGGACCTGCGAGGCGACAGAGCTAACCACTACACCACAACCCTGCAGAATAAAGCTACAATTTACTTAATACTAAAATGACTATACTGAAGCATAGGATAACAGGCATACCTATAAAAGTATGTAATATTATGGATTCCATATTGATAGCATTTGATATTGTGATGCTGATATTGATATTGTGAATACTCATTATAATTTCAAAAATTGTATAACAATGAGCTTATTTAGTCCCATCTGTTTTCAAGCTTCCTTATTTATTATACTTCACACAGCAGTTAAGGTTAGGGTGATGGACGAGGTTAGAAGTTGCAGCATTTATTTCTACTTAAGGTTTCAATTTTCTCTCTGCTGCACAAGACTTTTCAGTATGCTGAATGGGTTTCCTAGATTTTAACATTCTGAAATGGACCTCTTAAAGGTTTCAGTACGCTGACGCACGTTTCAGCTCAGCCCTCAGTCCTGATACCTTGATTTAAGTTTGGATATTCAGACAGATAGGTCACTGAAGCATAGCAAGATGTACCATTAGTGTGAGAGTGTGAGGAATGCTGCATATGGGTGTGTATGTGTGTGTGTGTGTGTGGTGCTAGAGAGGCCACCGGGGAACAGTGAAGGCTGAAATTTCCTCTGCCGTTTTGATCAATCATTTGAGTGTGGCCCGGATGTAGTGACTCGCTGAATGTCAATAGCGCCGGTCAATAACCCCTCTGCTGTCTGATAGAGATAACTAATGGCAAAATCTTTTAATCGGCATTGTTAAACCTCATCTAACACCCTGCAGCTATCACTCAATCTGGACTAGTTAGAAGCATTTCCACTTCAGTGTGAATGAAAAGGAAACGTATAGCAGCATCATCTCATGCAATATTCATAATAATCAATCGAATGTCAGATAAAGATTCAAATTTATTTTTATGAAGTTGTGAGAAATGGAACGACTGCGAAACCTGATTATCTTCCTACACTTAACTGATTGTTACTCATAAGGTTTGCTTGTGCAAATAGATTAGATCAGTGATTCCCAGCCCAGGTCCTGGAGGAGCCGATTCCCAGAACATTTTAGTGTTTTCTCTGCAGCTAGCACACATGATTTAACTAATCAGCTAAATAAGAACCATTTTTGAATTCAAGACGGCATGGCAGGACAGGAAAAAAACAAAAATGTACAGTATGGCAGGAAAAGAGGAAGCCAAAAACAGAAAGAGGTAAATCAATCATACAATCAGCATAATACTGAGAAAAACTGATCACAAATGGAAAAAAAAGTTAAAGACATAAAGACTAACATTAAAGTAAATATGAAATGCTCAGAAATGCAAATCATCCATTTACCCATCCATCCTTCATACCGCTTATCTTTGAGACTGGAGCCTTTCCCAGGAAACTTTGTGCACAAAGCAGGGTATACCCCCTGGACAGGGTGCCAATCCATCGCAGGGCGCACACACATACAAAAAAAAAGAAAAAAGAAAAAACAGGCACCAATTAGCCTAATCTGCATGTCTTGGACTGTGGGAGAAAACCAGAGTACCCAGAGGAAACTTACCAAGCACAGGGAGAACATGCAAAGTCCATGCACACAGACTCAAAGAGGGAATCAAACCCTCAACCTTGGAGAAAAACTAAGGGGCAAGGGTGGAGACTGAACCTGGAAGTATGACAGAATGTCAAATAAAATTGTCATACTATAATATACAGGACTGTACAAATGTCTTGAGCCATCCTTCTGTCCTTCATATTAAACTTAATTAAATAATATAGATTTAAAAAAAATGTAAAAAAAAGATTTTTTTTTTTTTTACTGCAACAGGGTAAAACCTGCCTAAAGATAAATAAAAAAAAATAGGCTGTTTATGTACAAACCGGATTCCAAAAAAGTTGGGACACTATACAAATCGTGAATAAA
>JAOVVA010000037.1:7412420-7427650 GCA_028565275.1 Leiocassis micropogon | reverse complement strand
ATATATATATATATATATATACATACATAGTAATATGTGTGTGTGTGTGTGTGTGTGTGTGTGTGTGCAGACATGATAAAGGGTTAGCCTAAGACTTTTGCACGTATTGTGTGTATGTGTGACAAAGTACTGTGCAAAAGTCTTAGGCTACTTTATCATCTCTGCATAATTATGTACAAAATCATTCAGTATTTCCATATATACAGTAACTTGAAAATAATAAATAAATAACATATATGAATATATGCATGGCTGTAAAGAAAAAATATATAGTACAAGACAGACCAATTTTCAGATGGAAACAAAAAACGTAATGTACGCCCCTGGGATTTGCAAAAAAATAGAAAGGAGCGTGTATGACAAAGTTACCAGAAGTTCTCATATTCTCCAGCATGCTGCATTATGCAGAGAGAGAGAGATATCAAGATATATATATAGAGAGATGTGTGCAATCAACAGTTCGAGACGTTTTTTGAGTCCTGTTTAATTACTGAATTAATTATGAAAATGTTCAGTTGCCTACTAAAATCTAATTAATTAAAGTTTGGCAGCACGGTGGTGTAGTGGTTAGCGCTGGAGTGGAGTTTGCATGTTCTTCCTGTGCTTGGTGGGTTTCCTCCGGTTACTCTGGATTTCAGAATTTGCTAATTGGTGTTCTACTGTGTGAATGAGTGTGTGTTTGCCTTGTGATAGATTGGCACCCCGTCCAGGGTGTACACCACCTCATGCCCTAAGGTTCATGGGATAGGTTCCAGGCCCCCCACAACCCTGGATACAGGATAAAGTGGTATAGGCAAGAGTTGATGAGTGAGTTATTAAAGGTTAAGGTCAACTTAAATGTGAAAAGAATAAGGTCATGAATAATAATTTAATAAGAACATCACCTGCAGTACTGTGTACAGTGTGCTACACTCCAGGAATTTACTCCAGAAACCTTTAAGAACATGGAATGTCATCAAAAGGAAGATGGATGGTCACTCTTGCAAAACGAGTGGTATAAAGTTACCCAATAGCAATGTGGAAAAACTGGTGGAGAGAGCATGCCAATATGCATGAAGGCTAAAATTTTTTATTTACCCCAAATACTGTTATTTAGCCAAAGCATTAATGCAATTTGTTTACTAATTATTTTCATTTTGTTTTATTTGAGTTATTAAAGCTCTGCAAATACTGCATGATCTTGGGGTATTTTGATGTGTTGTGATGTCATTTCCTTTAAATATACACTCTAAATAACATGCAGTAATACATTGACCTATAAGAAAATTATTATATTGCAGTGGTCTCTTATGTTTTATATATAATGTACACAAATGTATAAATGATACTTTATTATATTATATATTTAATTATTTAATGTAATTATAAATTATACTTTATGTATTCAGTATGTTTCTTATGAAGCAACACTCTGTGTTGTTCGGTTCCATGCGCCTGCTTGATTTTCTGTGTGAGTGTGGTGGCACGGTGGCTTAGTGGTTAGACAAGGGTCATCATTGGACTTCACGGTCCATAGTTGGACTGCAGAGGTTCCTAGATGGATGATGATATGTATACAAAATTTTTACTTTCTTTCTGATAAAGAATAAGCTCACCAATTTACCTTGAACCAATTTACGATGGGCCTTAATAAACTCCAGTTTGTTACAGGGCACCGTGTGCACACATTAAACTCTGGGGTTAATTTTATTGGCATCTTTGAGGAACCCCAGTGTACAAGGGGAGAACATGCATGCTTCACACACACTGTAACTTGAGTTCAGGATGAAACTGTAGACACCACTGGGTCATCAGTGTGAGCTGTGGGTCACCAATACTAAAAATAACACCTCTCATACCACTGTGGCATATACTGTTGATATTTGTGTATTGCTTGAACTAATGCTAATTGCTTCTTTATGCTGATGCAGATGGCAAGCTGCTCTCTGGAGACGTGACTCATTATGTGGTGCCAGATGCTGGAGTGGTGAGAGATTTCCTGGAGGTTCTGGAGTTCAGGGAGTTTCGTGGAGTCGTGTTTACGCAGACAGCATGCCAGGCTTTACAAAACACACGTGGGCGCAGGTATAAACACTGTATGCATTCTTCAAGAGCATTACATAAATAGTATTGTCACTCACAAGTAGATCAAGGGATGTTTCGGTTGCATACAAAATAAAAATCTCTGTAATTTGACATGTATTTCATGATTGTGTGGATGTTTTGCCACGCAGGCACTATAACAGGCTTCGTGGTCTCCTGAAGGATCCTCGCTATGACTGCGTCCTGTTTGCCAATGAGTTCCAGCAGTTTTCCTACTGCTCCAGAGAGAAAGGAGAAACACTAGAGAAATGGCAAACGAGGTAAGGCATGTGGTGTGTCGTAAGTCTGTCTGATGAGTATTTACTGTAAGTGATCTCATGCTTTTACGCTTGTTGCAGGTGTGTCTACCATGCAGCCGTGTGGTATTATAACCATTTGGCCGGTCTGATGTCAGTAGTTATGATCACAGAAGACCAGGAGGCCATTAAAGAATATGGCAGTCAGAACAGTGGCGTTTACGTCATCTCAACTCGGGTACGATGTGTGTATTTTGAGTTCTAGTATGTCCGAGCTCTGTTATGTACATGTATTTTACTGGGCCTTAATACTCACTAATTATTCTAATCCGCCTTTGTTCAGGCAGTTTCAATATAGTGAGGACGATTTTATAATAATTTTCTAGACAAGTAAAACTGATTAGCATAAACTTGGTCTATATGAGACTGAGCTTGTTGTCAATAAATATTGAAAGGAGTCAATTAATATATATTACTGTAAACCAGTGGAAAATTCAAGATGAAAATTATCTTTGTTTAAGCAAATATTGATGTTTGTCGTTTGAAAATGACCTTATTTGTGCACTTGACTGTTAAAAAAAAAAAAAAACTCGCACCTTGATTTTTTTTCTTTCTTTTTTTTTTAGGAATATCTGGAGAGTTTCTGGCCCGACCTGCATGCAGCGCAAGAGCTGTATGCGTCCATTGCTCAGACTCTACAAGAGAGAGAGAGTGAAGGAGCAGAAAAAGAATACTCTGAGCATTTACCTGCAGAGGTTCTGGAGGCAGGAATCAAATCAGGCAGATACATTCAGGTGAGATCCTTTTGAGCCAATCGGCACTACTTACACAGTAAGTTGTTGAAGGAAAAGGTCTAAAGTCACCACTGACGCTGGTGCATCTCTTTCTTTCCTGTTTAAAGGGCACACTTAATGTGAACAAGCACCGTGCACAGCATGAGGCCTTTGTACGTTTTGAGGGCTCTGCAAGCAAGAATTCAGGTAGCCAAAAAAAAAAAAAGGAAAATCTAGATCTAGTTGATCGATCGCTTTTGGTTGAATTAGGCATCTGATCACTTTCATGTTTTTTCGCATGTGTCCCCAGAGCTTAACAGTGATGTTCTAATCAATGGAATGAAGCATCGTAATCGGGCCATGCATGGTGATGGGGTCGCTGTAGAATTGTTGCCACGTGGTGAGTGGAAGGGACGGAGCATGGCTTTAACAGAGGTACAAGCAGAGGAGAAAGCAGAGGATTCACAGAGTCAGCCTATGCCGACAGGTAATATACCTATTGCACAACTTTCCAAATTTTCCATATTTGTATGGCCATTATTGTCTATATTTTGTACAGCCAAGTTTTTTTAAATATATTTTTATATCCTATATTTTCTCTACATTTTATTCTTATTCTATTCCATAATTTATTTCTTATTGATAATCTTGATTTTAAGGTCACGAGTGGTCGTATAAGCATTTTACTGCATATCGTACTGTGTATGTGACAAATAAAATTTTAATTAGAATTTCTGAATTTGACATGCTGGTACCAGGTCTCCTGTTACCCAAAGCTCACTTGGTTACCATGAAAATAATGTCCAAAACCAAACACTATACAGTATGCTGTAAGGTGTTTAGAAAGAAAATGCAAACTATCAGTTGTAACTGTTCTTGTCTAATCAAAAACTACCGCAGTGCATTATGGGACATTAGAAGTTTGCTGTATAACAGTAATGTGTGGTTTCAGAACCAGATAAACAGAGTTTTGACTTCAAGAACCTTAACCTACTGCCATATGGTAGAGTAGCACTGATTTGATGATTATCTGCATTTGATGTTATAAACATTATCAGGATGTCAAGCAGTAATAAATGAAAAACATTCTGAACTACTAGTACTAGTTAACATGTCTGAAAATGATTAGTGTTTCCCTACTCTCACTCTCTCTCTCTTTCTCTAGGCAGGGTGGTTGGGATCGTACAGAGAAACTGGAGGGACTACGTGGTAACGTTTCCTCCTCGAGAGGAGCTGCAGACTCGAAACTCTCTGAAGATTCTGGCTATTCCCTGGGACTGTCGCATCCCAAAGATCAGGATCAGCACCCAGCAGGCTGACGCGCTGCAGGTGAGGCTCTACACTCTTGCTTTTTAGACATGTGTAACAACTTACCTCAAATGGATTACATTTATTTAGAAAAAACAGTTATATATTTTTTTTAAAAATCGCAAAAGCATAATTACACACGATCTTGTGGTTTGTCGCGTATGGACCTGTCCAGTTTCTGTGTAGAATCAATATGACACAAATAAGTTTATTATAATAGATGGTAGTCTTGTAGGTCTGTAAAAAAAGAAGAAGAAAAAAAGTAATTAAAAATATCCATAGCATTTCATTGATATGTATTGTCAATTTTCAGTAACTGTGTTAAACATATGGACAATCCGATCTTTGATCCCCCTGTATTTGTATATAATAATGAGTCTTCATACACAGTAAACTGTCACATTGATTGGCTTTGTTGAGTGATGTATATAGCCACACGCAACTCAAGATGAAAAGTGCTAGATTACTGGTATATTAATTTGTTTCATTTGGATCTGGACCACGGTCTGCAATTCAGATGCCTGATTTGGACTATTAAATCCAATTTAAGACGATTTGTGCTCCTTTTATACCATAATATACAGTACAGACCCCAAATCAGTGTAGCTAGCCTCTAGTTTGTTCATTTATTTCTGCCATGTAGAGCATTGTTGTTTTGCATAATATTTTGAGACTTGTCAATATACAGTAGTATTGTTAAAAAAATGTGGTTACATGAGGTACTGATGTGTTTAAATGTTTTGCTGAAGGACCACAGGGTGATAGTGCGCGTGGACTCATGGGAGAGCACTTCTCTCTACCCCAATGGTCACAGTGTGAGAGTCCTGGGCAAGGCCGGTGAGGTGGAGACTGAAATTCAGACTATACTGGTTGAGAGCTGCATCCACGTGCCTCCGTTTTCTGAAGCGCAGGTAAGCAGGACAGGGATAATTAAATGACTGAGCAAAATATATTAGAATTTTTTTTATATTAGCTGATAACCTGATACCAACTAATGATTATAATGACATAATGTTGTTAATATTAGAGATTGTATTAGTGTAAAGTAATAAATGCCATTTTTAGAGTTGACGCTAATAATATTGCCCATTCCACATTTAAGTTTTGGGTATGTATTATATTTATTTATTAGCAATATATGAACCATTTATAAAAAATAAATACGTAAATGACCTAGGAATTTTCCTTATGAAGTGTGTTTGTACAGGTGAGTGTATGACATTTTTTGCATATATAACTGCAGAATATTTTACAATTTTGTATTTTTCCAGTTGCGAGAAATGCCTGTGAACTCTAAGGAGCAGCCGTGGCAGATGGACCAGGCTGAGATAAGCTCTCGGAGGGACCTGCGTGACACACACCTCGTCTTCAGTATTGACCCGCTAGGCTGCGAGGATGTAGATGACACCTTGTCAGTCCGCATTCTGCCAGGGGGCAAGCAGTTGGAACTGGGCGTCCACATCGCAGATGTCACACATTTTGTTAAAGAGGGCTCTCTCACTGATCTGGAGGCTCGTTCCAGGTGAGATGATTGTGACTTTGACATAATTCTATTTCTAATACAGTAAAAATAAAGAACATATGGCTAATATCACAGTAGTTGTCTCATACCTGTTTTTGAGTGACTGTAGCTGTAGACAGAGCATCCATCTTACTGAACGGAGTCATGGCATTGGTTATACTTGAGGGCTTTTCTTAACAAAAAAAAAAAAAGACTTTAAAAAAAAAAGAGATGCTAGATGGTTTTAAATTCCTTGTTATGTGTCTATTCAGAGCCACAACATATTACCTGGCTGACCGAAGGTATGACATGCTGCCGGCAGTGCTGAGTGCCGACCTCTGCTCATTGCTTGGGGGAGTGGACAGGTGAGACAGAAACTACACTTTCATCTGTGATCTGTGTGTTTTTTTTCATTTTTGTGGTCCAATAAGGAATCATAAATGTGAGACACACATTTTGGGATGATTTTCAAAGGAATCCTCTCTCCTTAGCCTCAGTTCTACATACCACTGTAGCCAGTGTGCAGCAAGTTTCCTTGATCTGAGGAATACTGTACTTTATTTGACACTCGCTTATAATAAAAGTGCAGTTATTCTATATTACTATTATAACGTCAAGACTGGCAAAATCACATTCTGAACAAAAACAACAAAAGAATGTTCACTAATCTTCTATGTTTTTTCATAATCCTACAGATATGCCATGAGTGTTATATGGGAGCTGGATGCTGCGTCTCTGGAAGTGTGTAGCGTGTGGTATGGCCGCACACTCATCCGATCCTCTTACCAGCTGCACTATGAGCTAGCTCAGAGCCTGTTAAACGGGGAAGATGTGGAGGTGCCGGAGCTGGCCCAGCTCGAGAGCTCTGTGCGGGACCTGAAACTGGCTGAGCTCCTGCAGTCCCTGGAGCAGCTGACTCGAGTAGCCAGGCACCTGCGGTCACAGAGAGATAAAGGCGGGGCTTTGGAGCTGGAAGGTGTTGAAGTGAGGGCACAGCTGGATGAGGACAAGAACATTGCTGCTCTGGTGCCCAAGCAACCTCTGGAGGTGCACGAGACGGTGGCAGAGTGCATGATCTATGCCAATCACTGGGTGGCACGTAAGATCCAGGAATGTTTCCCACACCAGGCGCTGCTGAGGCGTCATCCACCACCCAGGCAGGAATTCTTCAACCAGTTGATTGACAGTGCCAAGAGTCGTGGCTTTGCAATTGATACAAGGTAGAGAATGTGTCCTAATGAGTTGCAATATATATTAGAGCTGAGATGTACGCAGCTGGAGTGTGTTATTAATGTCTTTACAAATTCTGGTGTTTAGGTCGAATAAGACTCTGGCTGATTCTCTGGATCAGGCAGTGGATTCCCAGGACCCTCTGGTAAACCGGCTGCTGAGGGTGATGGCCACCCAGGCCATGTCTAATGCCCTGTACTTCTCCACTGGATCCTGCTCAGAGGATCAATACTATCACTATGGTATACGTCATACACTCACTTTTAGTTAATCCTGTGTTCTTTATGAACAAGTAGTTGATTGGGTAAAGGTCAGTTTGAACTCATGTCTAATCATTTAGAAGAATATTACAAACTGCAACTTTAAAGTCTTGGTGTTTTTTGAATAAAAACAGTTATTGCCATAACACAGTTGTCGAGTACAGTTTCCCCCTTTTTTGTGGGTAACATAAATATATTTGTGGTTCTTCTTTGTCTTCAGTGAATCATCTGCCTCCATCTAACCTTATCCTCTTCCCTCACATATAATGTTCAATAAGGAAAATGTTTTTGGGTGTCATGTATATTAAATTTATTACATGGAAATAAATCAAATGGCTTACACAATTAAGTAATTTAAATGCATTTAAAATAAATGAAAGCATCATATCCTTCACCTTAAAAATGTCTTAGTTTCATTTGGAACTGAAAAGTTCATTTCAGGAATCATGAACACTACTTGGCATTGGAATCTCTTCCCAGGAAATGAATCTTTCTATTGACATGAGCTTGATGCAGAGTGAAACATCTGTTTCTCACTTTCTGTTCTGTTTGTTTCTTATGGGCAGGTCTTGCTCTGGATCGCTACACCCATTTCACCTCTCCAATCAGGCGCTATGCTGACATCATAGTGCACCGTCTTCTCATGGCCGCTGTCCAATCAGAGAAAGAGGAATGCTTTCATAAGAGCGTAGCTAGCAACAAAGAACTGGAGGAAATGGCTCATCAAATCAACAACAGAAACCGGGTACATTTTTTCAATTCCTAAACGAAGCCTGGTGTTTTTTGGAGTTAAGTAATCACATGATCGAGTGTCATCCTTGGGATGGATAGAAATGGGCTGATTATCAAATAATCAGTCATCATTATATGAGACCAACTGAATATTATTATATTGAGTTGATTAGATAATTATATTCTAGTTAAACCTAACACTGAGGTTTCTTCATGACCTTTAGGCCGCTCAGCACGCTCAGAAGGAATCCACAGAGCTTTTCCAATGCCTCTACTTCCGAGATAAGGACCCACTCACTGACGAGCGATGTGTGGCTGACGCTATTATTTACTCCATCAGAGCCAACGGCGTGCTGGTCTTTGTCCCACGGTAAACTGAAGCTTAACACTTCTGAAGAAACAGATTGTTGTAATATTATTATGAATTTCCCAATAACCATAAGAAAGAACACTTGAAGATGCTCTATCTATGTATGTGCGTGTTTGTAGGTACGGTTTGAAGGGTGCGATGTACCTGAAGAATCGGGAGAGTCAGGTGGTGAGCGTGGGCGAAGATGGTGAGTGTGTATGGCAGGTGGGGACACTGCAGAGGTATCCAGACAGGGTCAGCGCATGCACGAGTACAGGGACAATCACCCTTCACCTGTTCGACCATGTCACAGTGAGTACACACATTGCCTTTGTAGCTAATGAAGAATTTGAAGACCTTTTGAATATGCAAGATGCAAAGACAGTGCCGTGAAAAAGTATCTTTATTTTTATCTATTTATTTATTTATTTTGTTTTGTTTTGTCACATTTATGTAAATGACTCGACATTCAAATTTCATTCGCTTTTTTCCCCTAAATAAATAAAATCATCATTTAAAAACTGCATTTTGTATTTACTTATGATATTTTTGTGCAAAAAAAATAATAATCAGGAAGGGGACAAATACTTGTTACTGAATGCAAAACAAGCTACCCATTTAAACATTGCACATTTTTAAATGCAGTGAAATACAGTACATGCATTCAACTCTTGATATCATAAAGGTTTTGTTACTCCCTATTAATATCCCATAATTTCCTTTATATAATAATCCTTTAGCATACTAATAATTTTCTCCTTCGCTCTTTAGGTACGCATCTCTGTCGAAGCTTCTCGTTGCCATTCCGACAGCTTGCATCTGGAACTCATTAAGAACAAGCCTCATCAGTCCGTCGTGGCTAAGACTCGGACGAGCAATCGTGTCCCGTCTGAGCTGATCGAGGAGGTGGTGCGCATGGAAGAGGCATCGCTTCAGGCAGCAGAGGAGAAGAAGAGGAGACCAAGACTGAGCAAAGAGGAGAAGGAGTTCAGACAGAGCAAAGGGCCAAATCTCTACTCAATCCTGCAGGAGATCAGTGAGCTCGCCCTGTTTGATACAGCTTTCTGTCACATGCAAAACACTGAGATACCAACATGCACCACCTCAGCCTAGGCCTACTGAGAAAATCCAATATTTGTTTTTTCCTGCTTAAGATTTTATGAAATATTTAACCTAGTTTGGATTACACAGTAGCACTGGAGTGTTTTGGCCAAGGATTTACTCAGATATTACTCATGAGCTAAAGAATGGCCCTTAATTGATGAAATCTATTTTAGTGTCGCACTGATTAACAAATACATTTTATGGTTTAGTTGTGGTGTATGCTCAGTGTATATTTTGTACAAGGATGTATACAATGTAAAATTATAACTGTTTAATTGAAGCGTTTTATTAAAAAAATATTTTCATAAGCCGTATGCAGTGACTTTTTATGCTTCTTTTGGCCAGATATAATGTTGACACTAAGCATCTTCTTTCACTTTAGGACTTTTAAATAACAGTATGCCAATGAGGGTAGGAGTGGTCTGACTATTTTGAAATAATGGTCTCTGTGAAAAACAGGATTGAGTGACAAAAATGTTAATGGTTCACAAATGTGCTTACACATAGGGAAAAAAACATAGTAATGTGAAAACGAAGCCCTAACCCCAGCTCAGTTTTTTTTGCTGATTTCATGTGGTTATGAATTGAGCATCATTGTAGCATCACAGCTCGACGGTCCTTAATCCAACCCTGAGCCTGGGTCAAGGTTTGTTTTCTTCACTCTGGGACTGTGTGGGTTTGCTCACTGTTCTTTGCTTCCATCCTTTTAATGTTGATCAGTTTTCTGTGTGTGAATGTGTATATGTGTGTGTCTGAGTGTATCCCTACATCAATCCCAATGTTTCTGGAATGAGCTCTAAATCTATTGTCATCCAGAACAGGATAGAGCAGTTACTATAAGATAGCACCTTCACAAAATCCAGTTACTGTTCCCCAACTTTGATCAGGTTCTGGTGACATTAACACACAATAAACAAGGTATTAACACTTTATTGAAAATATTACAATAATGTGAATGGAAAAATGATACTTAAAAAGACAAACCATGTGCCAAAGGATGGTTTGCACAAGAATTATGAAAAAAAAAAAAAAAATTAAAACAGCTTACAAATGTCCACTTGCTTTTTAATCACATACTCTTTGTGGCATTTTTATTATGATTTGTGCTTTAATACAATACAAGATACTTCTTAGAGCTGCTTAAACCGAAGTGAGACTACATTTCTTAACTGAGCACACTTAGCATCCATCAGCACTGGTGATAATGCTTCGTTTTTTTCTGATTAGCTCTCATTACAGGTAACTAATAAAGAACGGCATGTAATAAACAGAACCCAGTAACACCAAATAACGATAAGGTCAGCTACAGCAGCTGGTTATCTCTGTAGTTTGATCAGAGATAGTTAGATATAATTACAGCAAGTAAGGAAAGTATAAATAGAACCAGACGTGTCTCATTTTAAATCCTCACAGAGGATGTCAAGAAGCAGTATGTTAGCATTTGGCTAGATTACAAGATGAAATGCATAGTCATAATCCAACAGCTGCAACTGTAAGTTTTTATTTATTTTTTTTACTCTGAACAATTTGTCCTGAAAATGTTCTGGCGAGGGTAAAACCGATCACTCGCTCTCAGTATTTTTGTCATTTGTTATCTCTGGAATGGGACTGTCAGGTTTGTTCTGCTGAGGAGAGCTGTGAGACTCCGCAGGATCCTGTTTTAAAGGTGTGTCAGTGTTTGCTGTGGTTTGATCCAGTTCTTTCTGGTCTTCTTGGCTGAGGCGATGTGTTGTGGGACTTGCAGCAGGTTCATCTGTGTAAGCCGACACCGATGACTCTAGGAAGTGATAAGTTGCTTCATTAGTTGTTGTTTTTTTTCAAAAATAAAAGATAAATAATGTAATGTTAATGAACAAAACAAGACCGATGTTGCAAATTCCCATTCTTTTGTAGTAATGCAGCTTATTACAATATATACAATAATGTATAGTGCCAGTGTATGCAATGCATCATACAATGTATAATGAAAGATATATGCTATAACTACTCACCTTGCTGTTTCTGTCGAGCCAGCCTTCTTTCCAGGGCCAGCTGTTTGTTACGCTCGATGCGCTGCTGCTGTTCCTCTGTAAGAGACACTGCTGCAGGAGCCGGTGTAGAGTGGATAAACGGATCTTCAGAGAAGCTTCTATCCTCAAACGGGTCTGTATCTTCCTGTAAGCGAACCTCTGCTTCATCTAAACACAAAAATAAAAATAATGGCATTCCGCTACATAAAACCAGGTGTGTTAGGGGAAATGACTGTGTGCTAAAGCTTAATGTTTTTCTCACCACCATCATTTCCAACGAAGTCCTCGTGGGTCAGGGGCATGTCCAGTCGGATTCGCTTGAGACATGTCTAATGGAGAACAAAGTCACACGGTATTTTACATAGATGTTATAAAATAGCCATTCATGAAAAAGGCCTTTGTTATAAAGCTCTTTTACTAAAAAAACATGTCAATTTTAGGGAACTAATAGTTTTGACTTAGCTCTGCAGATAAAATGAAATGTTACCTTCACTTGCCTTGATGTTACTAAGCAAATTAAATCCTTTCTAGTGGTAAAGAAATGTGATGATTTACTTTTAGTAATAACTTACTGAATTTTTTTTGTGGTATTTTTGGTATGTTAACCTTGTGTGTAATTTGTGTAAACTGAATAATAATGGCATGTTTGAGCTCAATTATACAAGCTGTGTTCAAGTCAACCTGGGACTTCTCTTGTCAGTGACATCATTTACTGAACCGACTGACATTTATAGAAGACTTTAAGCACAGCACCATTATGAGACTCAGGAAAACCGCAGGCCGCAGGAAAAAATTTGAATGATGCAAACGTTTTAAAGAAGGCTGTACGTATTCCAAGCACTAGTGAAACACTGATATAAGGAACATTCGTGATTATCTAGGGAAATAAAGTCTTCCACTGTGGTCTCGCTCCTTCTTTAACACCTTTAGTAAGAAAACTAATGAACGGGAAATACATTTAATTAATCAATAAACTTTTTTTAAACGTTTAAAACTGTAACAAAATTGTATGCAATGTAATATTGAATTGGGATATTTATAAAAATCGGGATACTTATAGAACCTGCACCTAATAATCGTGCTAAAATCGTAACAGAAGGTGACTGGTAATTCCCATCCCTACTGCCAGACATACCTGTACATCTTTCTTGTTTCCTAGCACCTCCAGTTTGTCGATAAAGTCCTCAAACTGTAGTTTGGGATAAAGTCTGTGGGCCCAGTTCTCCATTTTCCGCATTAGAACCTTCAGATCCTCGGCCTAATGCAGACAGAATTAAACAGCATTCAGATGTTTAATCCACTGATAGTGACTTTATCATGTACAAAATAAAGCTGCAGTAAAGATTTAATCACCTCATGACCTTTTCCTTTAAATCTGACATCACTGAATAATGTACGTAAGGCTGGAAGTCCTCGATCAGACAGCAGCCTACAACCGAAGAAGCAGAAAAATTATTGAAAAATAATGAAAGCTGATGTACAGGTGTGCTTATGGAGGTCATGTACACAATAGTCACTTACCTCTGAGAGTTTAGTTTGGGCTGGGGTCGCTTAACTATTCGCCTTTTAGCTACAGGAACATCAGGTAGTTTGGACAGTTCTCCGTCTTCTCCTACATGCACAGGACAGATGGAAGACAATTCACTAAATGGTCATGTACAGAATGTGTGTGCGCTTGTATGTATAGATCTTACCCTCTCCATTGGCCGCATGATCCTCGTCGAAGTTGCCCTCTCCAGGAGACAGCGGTGGTGGGAGAGCGGCAAAGGTCTCGTCCTCTACCTGGTCATAGTCAGACGTGCCAAACGGACCGTTTTTTGATCGACCATTCATCATTGATGGAGTCTGGAGAAAAGGAACATTACATCAGCAACATCAGCAACCAGGAGTATACCTTTTAATAAACCTTTTTAATTACATTTAAATTTTAAAGTGGATTAATTGTGAATCTTTAATCTACACTGTCTACAGTATCTTCATCCATGGATATAAAACTGTACAGCATATTTGTATGTTAATATCTCAACACCTTAGATTTAAAAACTTCCTAACATCCAATTTCTATCAGTCTACACTATTTTCCCCACCTATATTCCGCCACCTCTGCT
Organism: Leiocassis micropogon; assembly: GCA_028565275.1. Classification (NCBI taxonomy): domain Eukaryota; kingdom Metazoa; phylum Chordata; class Actinopteri; order Siluriformes; family Bagridae; genus Leiocassis; species Leiocassis micropogon. Next base: position 7,413,958 of record JAOVVA010000037.1, on the reverse strand, counting down.
AGGATTGGCCAGAATATTCCCGCCAACAGATAATCTATCCAATCAGCTGTCCCCTACGGAGTGCGCGTGCGGCAGAACGCGGGTTTTTTCCCCCCCCGAATACAAGTAGGAAAATAAATAACCCAGTTGAAGTTTTGTAGCTTGCTATATCTCAAATCAGGCACGATTTGAGCACGCTTCATTCAGGTGAGTTAAGGATGAAAAGCATAAACGATCTCACCATCATCTCTGTCCTTACAAACAATGAAATAAATCCTACGTACCTCAGCGCAGGAGTGAGCACAGCTTTGCCTTGTTTCTGCCGGGTTTTCTCTCAGCCAATCGGATTCACAGAGAGCGCTGCTTCTGTTATTCTGCAGTTTGCGTCTCAGTGATAGTGGCGCCACCTAGTGACCGATGTCTTAAACAATGCTAATATATTTTTTTCATTATTATTTTTTTAACCAGACTTATGTATATCATATATAAACATCATCCTAATACACTGTTACTTATGCATTTGACACAGAAATAAATTTGTGCTTTTGAATAAACATAATCTCTATGTAAAATATTTATGATCCATTTTAAGACAATGCTAGTTTTCAACTGGTACAAGCGCTCACACTCTCACTTACTCACTCACTCACCGTTTTATCCTCTGTACAGAGCCTGGGGGGCCTGGAGCCGCTCCCAGGAGACTTAGGGCACAAGGTGGGGTACACTTTGGACAGTGTGCTAATTCTTTGCAGGGCACACTCACATTCACACTCACTCACTCACTCATCTTCTATACCGCTTTATCCTGTATTCTGGGACGTGGGGACCTGGAGCCTATCCCAGGAGACTTAGGGCACGAGGCGGGGTACACCCTGGACAGGGTGCCAATCCATCGCAGGGCACACACACATACACTCACACACTCATTCACACACTACGGGCAATTTGGGAATGCCAGTTAGCCTAATCTGCATGTCTTTGGACTGTTGGAGGAAGCCGGAGTACCCGGAGGAAACCCACCAGACCCGAGGCAGGAGGTGGAGGTGCGAGACAACAGTGCTAACCTCTAAGCACCTGTGCTGCCCTGGTACAAGCAATTTTAACATTAAAATGTTTTTCAAATTTTGCCATTCGATCGGAGGTGGTAAGATCTACAGTACAAATTGTTTGCCTTCGGTCTGATAACTCAAATCTAAAAGCTGACCTTACCACTCATGTCAAATGTAGGTGGGCATTGTAAATGAGAGAAGTAAATCAAAAGTGAATAAAAAAGAAAGCATCTTCAGCTCTGCCACTTCCAGATCTGCTTTCTGTATATTTGTCAGTGGCAACGTCTCCAAACTGTACTGGTCTCGACATTACAATTACAATTACAAGTATCGTTGTTGTCTCACAGCTTCACGGTTCAAGTGTGATCCTGATTTCTGTGCAGAATTTCACTTTCTTCTATATCTGCATAGATTTGCTATGAGTTTGTTCGTTCATTTCAAGTTCAAGTTCAAGTAGGCTTTATTGTCACTTCAACCATATACAGTTAGTACACAGTGAAACGAAACAAC
>JAOVVA010000037.1:7395951-7411863 GCA_028565275.1 Leiocassis micropogon | reverse complement strand
CACCGTCACAGGCAGGTGATGTAGTCCTGTAGTGAGTGATAGCTTGTAAGCCCTGCCACATGCGCCGTGTGTCGCCGCTGTCCCTGAAGTGATTGTGGATTCTCTGGGCGTGTGCGCGCTTCGCCTCTCTGATGGCCCGAGAAAGTTCGGCCCTTGCTCTTCTAAGCGCCACCTTGTCTCCCGCTTTGAAGTCCATTTATTCAGTCATTTAATCATTTTTAAGAACCTTTTTTTTTTCAGCTCAGGGAGGAGGTGAATCTGGACCCTATCCCAGTGTAATGCTTAAATACACTCTGGCACTGTCAATCTACAGTTGGACATCGTGCCCACACATAGACATTCACGAACTTTAAGTCACAAACTTTAACTTTTGTAAGTGCAATACAAGAGTAGAACAACAAATACCCAGGACACTAAAAATACAGAATTTTCTCTAAACTGTAAACTGCACTGCATGGGTGAAAAGAAAAAACACAAGTCACAAATTCTAAGATTTCATTCAGCCTCCTTTAGCTTTGATTACAGCACACAATGTAGTGGCCCGTTCACACGTAAAATTGATTTCTCATACTCCCAAAACCACACTTTCACAATTCGAGTCCTGGAATATGCTTGTGTCATCAGGCAAGTAAAACTCCATAGATGTGTGTACTGGTCATCCAGTACATTCAGGTCGTCAGCTGACTTATTTATTTTTTTGACACATAACATTGCAGAGGCTAGACCTGACCAACTGAAGTAACCCCGGATCATAACACCAGAGGCTTGTACAGCGGGCACTATGCATGATGGGTGCATCACTTCGTGCGCTTCTCTTCTTACCCTGACACACCCATTGCTCTGGAATAGGCTCAGTCTGAACTCAACCACATGACCTTTTTCCATTGCTCCAAAGTCCAATTTTTATGCTTCCTAATAAATTGAAGCCTTTTTTTGATTAGTCTCACTAACAAGGGAGACTCTTATCAACACTCTTATGGCCTTATGGTCTTTAGGTTCAATCCTGTAAGTTCTCATAACAATGTATGGAGATAGACCAAATCATGCTCCTGTGGTTTCCTCATGCTCTTAGATGTCCTGAGCTGTCAACGGGTTTATATCCATGTGAGTATTTCTATCCAGTGTAAGTGAAATAGGCTCTGGATCCACCACAATTTGTTCATATACAAACAACATAAATTAAAATGAAATATAAAACAGGGTTATGATCTTTATTAAAGATATTGATTACACATTGCACTTCCACTTTGCATTTGCATATCCACACTTTTAATATGATCTCTCAGGAAATTACAAAACAAATAAATTATAAGTTTTTAAGTTTAAGCAACCAAATATGAATCCACTATAGCCACATGAAGATTCCAAAATTCATCCTTAAGCTCAGATCAAAAAGGCAAACCTTAAAGTTATCCACTTAGAGTTTGATATATTATGTTGCAATGGGAAATTTCTCAGACATGTCTTTAACATAGACGTTTATTAGCTGATGTTGTTGTTTTACAGAATAACGCCAACGGTTACAGATGGGGGAAATGTGCTCAGGAAGGACTGGCATGTACAGAGAGTCCAAGGCTTCAAAGACGATTTTTCAGTAGGAACATGAGGAAGACGGCAGTGAGAAGAATACATAGGGTACCCACGGTAGGAACCACAATCTCCGTCACCAGCTCCATGTGGCTGCTTAGAGGATCTAAAACGTAAAATTACAGGGTAAAACTGATGAAAAATGAATACAAGGAAATAAAAGAGCTTTGCAACAATGAAATGAATAACATTTACAATATATGATGCAAGCAAGCCCCATTTTCTAGTACCTAAACCTCATCATGTGCAGGCCAAACCTTTGGCATTTCTGCATGCCCCTTATTTTCCTTGGATTTTCTTCTAGAGCAAACAAAAGAAAATTCCTGTTAGACTTAATTCTTTGATCAAATTTGTTCACTAAAACTGAAATCCACAGTTGTGACTTGCTGTTTTTTTTTTCTACCGTCAATTAGTTAAACAGTTCTTTCTTACTTAGGCAAAAATTTCTATAGAAAATCTTCAAGATTCTCTTTTGTTTGCCCCAGCTAGATTTGAAGGGAATTCTTCAATGTTTGGGTTGTGTGTTCTGCTTCTGATATCATAATTTAAAAAAAGAACCTGACCTGCTGCTAGAAGCTGGTTACTGGAGGTGCAGGTTTCTGTCGCTTTCCTTTTCCAGCTCTCAATCTGTGATGGACATGAAAATCAAACAGCATTAAAATACAGCAGACAGAAAAGAAATCCTTGGAATATTATATAAAAGACAGATTAATACGTCTAACATAGATTCATGTTCTCTGTCACATATTTGTCTTATTCTTTAAGCAGGGGTATGTTTGCAGAAATATTTATGTTGGTGGGGAGGATTTCATACTAATGTGATATTCACATAAATTACATGCAAATCTGTATGTCTGTAAGATCATTTAAAGGTCAACTGGTGCAAAACTTGCCTCATACCTTTTCAACACCGTATAATATCTTTTCACATATAAATCTGATTGAAAGTACTTATTATAGAAGGGGCTCTGTTTTCACATGTTCTAGTGTGATATTGGATAAATGTTGTCAACTGGACTAACAAGAGGATGTCATGAATATTTCTTTCCACTTTAGTCCCTGGTCTAAGTAATAATATAGTAGCAGCCAGCTGGTGCTGTTTTGCTCGTAAATGTAACCAGATGTTCCTTTTGTGGCTACATCTTCATTCTAGTTTAAATACTGCATCAGTTAATGTTGTAAAAAGGAAAAAAAAAAAAAATATTTTTTTTACCTCTCTCTCATTGGGAAAGCCATTGGCGCTGATAATGCGTTTGTAGAACTGAACAGAGGCTTTTGGGTAACGTTTTTTATTTTTGCTTCCAAAGTCCACATAGTACAGGCCAAATCGTTCAGAGTAGCCCTCGTCCCATTCAAACATGTCGAGCAGAGACCACGCAGTGTATCCTTTCACGTTCACCCCATCGTTAACCGCTGAGGAGATACAAAAATTAAGAATTGTTAGCTTGAAGTGTAAAATATGTGTCTTGTACTTTCATGCTGACCTTTAAGCATTTCATTGATGTAATCCCTGAAGTACTGCATCCTCCATTCATCACAAAGATCAGTGCACGCTATCTTCTCTGAGACGCCGTTTTCTGTCACATATATCATAGGGTTCCCATACTGCATCTAAAGAAAGGAAATGAGGCTAGGTTTTACGTCATTGCACATATCTGACATTTTGAATTTGTCACATCTTTAGTTTTGGGCGTATGTGAGTAAAATGATCAGTACTTTCACATAATGAAGAAGCCGGCGGAAGCCCCACGGCACAGAGTAGAGCCATTCAGATCCAGGATCAGGCCAGAGCGGGTCTACTAGCTCTGCCAGGTCCCGATCAGTGAAGTAAATACTTCCACGGTTTGAGGGAAAGTTCTTCTGTGTGATGTAGCGTGTGGTGAAGTGGCCGATTCCCAGGAAGTCACAGGTGCCCTTTACATAACTTTTCTCATGTGGGCTGAAAGTAGGGAGACGGGAACTACCCAGCCCTTGCTGTGCACTCTTTCTGCCTGTAGAGGAAAATAATATTTATTTAGATCTTAATTTTACAAACTACTCATTTGAATATGTTATAATTAACATGGATGAAAAAGCATGCAGTATGCTATATGGTGAGGACTTTTGTAATGAGGAATTTATGTAATACTAGATGTGCCCGCGACTTCATTTACGTGGAGTTTACTTGCACACCCATAAGCACGTATTAAAAATGTAGAATTTTGTTGAATTTTGTGAAGAACTAATGATTTTTCCAAGGTCGATATATATATATTTTTTTATGATATAAGGGCGTTTTCCATTTAAAATTCAAATTAGCATATCTTCTCTTCATGTGGGCCTATTGTGATAGAACAAAGCTTATGTGTTACCTCAAGCTTGACCAAATACTCCTGTGAAAACCTCATTAAAATTTGTTCAGTAGTTTTTATATGATGCCTGCACAAACACACATACAAACAGACAAAATTTTCAAAAACCATCCTGGTAGATGTGTTCTATTACTCATCTTACGTCCCCCCAAATTATTTTTTTCAATGTACAGACAGGCCAACTTTATAGTTTTATTATACGTACAGTATAGATTTATATTAGTTTTCAAGGCAGAGGAGTGAGTGGTTCCTCAGTAAGATTACATTCTGCATTTTGTGTGTGTGTTTGTTATTCAAGACAGAAATAAGAAAAAGTGATAATCGAATAAGCCTCGGTTTAAAGTTGCTATATCAACAAAAAAAACTTGTTTTGGGGAATCTTTGAGACATACGTTTATTTGTACATAATCAAATCATACTAAAAATAATTAGGTTCAAGTTATGGCCTCTGTGTTTTTTCCCATAACAGCTTGCCCTTGTCATTCTGTATTCGCCCTACTTAAAAGCTCAGCAGAACAAATGTCCTAAAATCATCAAGAGCTCTCATGTCATCGAAGGGGAATTCAAAAGTTTGTTGCCAAAATAACAATTAACTGCCTTGACACTGTTTAGCCAGGGGAGCGGCTGTGACCAACATAGATCTAATGAGTAATCTGAGAGATCTGGAACATATCAAACATCAGATTCACTGAGTTACAGTGGCACAAGACCATATAAACACCCTGGAAGCGAATGTTTAGGAAAAAGCGTAATATTTACACAATTGCTTGTTTTTATGTGAGTCTAGATTAATGCTGCAACATTAAAATAGTAATAGAGTGCTTTGGTGAAAAGAAGTTAGGAATTGGAATTAAAATTAAATAATAATAACAACACATATTTAATTGTCTATGGTCTCTATGCATCTTGCCGGTGTTAGCTAGCATACAGATTTGTTACTATAACTTGCCTACGTATTCCTTCATCACTTGAGGATAGTCTCCACCGAAGAGTGGTGCAGCAAACCATCCCAGGGAAAACTGCATGTATCTGTCGGCTGCTTCAATGTCCCTCGGATTTGTAATGTCCACTGGCTCGCCCCAGTCAGTAGATAGAGAGATGCCCACCATTCCTACAGTCAAACAGAGCTTTGTAAAAAAGAAAAATGCTTTCGCCTTAGATTACTACTTATTTTTATGTATAGATTGGACTTTGAAGTAACTTTTATTCGACTTGTTTTCTCTAGCAACATTCATTCACTTTTTAATTTTTTTTCATACCTTTCTGTTTGCTTCGCCACTCGATGTCATAAGTGTGCCAAACCTTAGCATGAGCCTACAGGTTTAAATTGAAAAAGACTCGAGCTCAGTTTTAGTTAATAATCTTCAACATTACTGGAGCCATAAGATAATAGTCTTCCAGTATATGTAGGCTGACTTTATTACTGCTTTGAGAAATGAGAACTTGTAGGTTCGTATTTACCTTAATGATGTTGTGGGCAGCCTTGTAGGCGCCAGTGCCTTTCAGTTTCAGTCCAGGAGCATGTCCTCCAGTCTCATAACCCTCCACTGCAATGGACTATGATGAAAATTAGACGGCATCATATAGAGTCAGGTTTGAAAATGATTTTTTTATATGGGCAAACTTGTGATTTGTTTGTGCAAGTAAATAGTGGCCCCTGAGCTTTTTTCAATGCTACAAATGTCCATGTATGGGTGTCTGATTTTTGTATATACACAAATGCTGCATGACAAACAAAATGTGGAAAAAAAAATTAAACATGGGTTAAATAACGGTCAAGTCATTCAAGTCAAACCGGGACTTTTGATTGTGCAGAATAACAGAACAGTTGTGAGAGTAAAAACTACCTTTATTTTTCTATATAATCCTCTGCTATATCACAGTGTTTCACTAGTGCTTGGTTAGCATCAAGGTACGAAGTTTTTTTAGTTTGCCGAAGCCATTATTGGACTGCCTGCTTCACAACTGAAATGCTGGCCTCCCATGAACTCTTTTAATAACCCAAAAATCTCAGGAAATGGATTGTAAAAAGGTCAGGACTGTATGTGGGATGTGGCGGCAATAACTCCCAATCAGGTTCCTATAAGAGTTCCACAAGAGGTGTGGTCGGCAGTGTGAGGTCATGCATTGTTCCACTTGTGAATGGGAACGACCGCAGTCGGGTCTGAGCAGCCTTGGCCAGGATCATCATTCACTGATGTACAGCCTTCTTTAAAGGTCTCATCTCAGACTGTCCTCGAGGTCTTCTATAAATATCAATCAGTTTTATGCTTTCGTTCACAAGAAATTTCATCACGAGTCCCAGTTTGACTTGAAAGCGTCAAGGGATAATGTTCATTTGACTTACCCATGGGTTGTTAAAGGTGATCCAGTGTTTTACCCGATTACCAAATCTCTCAAAGCACAGGTTGGCGTAGTCGTTAAAGAAAATGACCATGCTGCTGTTCTGCCAACCGCCATGTTTCTCCTGAAGAACCTGAAAATATACAGTACATGTGAATTCTTCACCTTCTGTATTACACAAGAAGCAAATTTGCTCAGAGCTCTGGTTGGAAATCTTATTATGTTTATTCACAGACAATACGGCTATGCACATTCCCACCTTGGGGTATAGAGTACACAGGATATACGATATAATGGACAAAGAAATAACCTCAGACACTTCCTCTAAAATCTGAGCACTACAGTTATTATCCTAAATAACAATGCCTCATATTTTAAAACGGGGATACCCAGACAGACTGTGATACTCACCTGAGGCAAATCCCAGTGATAAAGCGTTACAATGGGTGTGATCTGATTCTCCAGGAGCATGTTGATGAGATTGTCATAGTGCTGCATTCCCTTTTCATTGATTTGTTCAGCTATTCAAAAAACAATTTGTCGGTAATTACTTGGGATTTCCCTCAATTTAGTAGCAAAGTAATTTTGGTAGATTGCTTTTCTTTTTTTTTTTTTTTTTAACTGTCTTACACTTAATTCCAGTGGGTAGGATCCTTGGCCAGGAAATTGAAAAGCGGTAGTGATTCAGCTTCATGTCTTTCATTAACAAGATGTCTTCCTTAATATAAAGAAAAAGTTAAAAAGTAATTTAGGGTAGTGGACAAGTTCTTCTGCACACACACACACACACACACACACACACACACACACACACACACACACACACACACACAGAGGGATATATTTAAAAGGATCGATTTCCTGACCCTAATATATTAAATTAACGATCAGATTAGATTAGATTAGGTTAGACTTTATACTACATTTTACAGAAAATATTACATTATACATATTACGAACAGAAGACTGTTTATAGCCGTACATCACCTTGAGATTGTAGTAGCCCTCGCAGGAAGCATCTCCAGTGTCGTTCAGGTGGATTTTACCTCTCTGATGTGAAAACACATCCCAGATGCTCATCCCTTTTCCATCTTTATTCCAGGCTCCTTCAGTCTGATATGCTGAGCTGCCAGCACCCCAAGAGAAAGCTGTGATATCATGTAGACACATGCACCCAAATTAATCTTTTTGTTTCTAAGAGGATAGAAATGCATTCATCCACTAGATGGAGCCAATATAAAATAAAACATTTGACCTCTATATTTGATAGCGTACCCAGTCATTTATATAAGGTTAGAAGTGTTTTAGATCACTGGATGCAAAGTGGGACATATGTCACCATGCACATACACAGACACAGAGGGGCAATTAAATTTCGCCAATCCACACACTGGCATGTTTTCTTGAGAGGTTGGGGAAACCAACACGGACAAGGAAAGGTCCAGAACCGCCCAGAGACGGTAACCCGAGCTAAGTATTGAACCCTGAGGTGCCACTGCTACTGAGTGCACCACCTGGAGTTTCTTACTACTGTATGTGGGTACTCACAATTTCACATCTTAATAGATCACTAAAACACTACATCTGAATCTCTGTTATGCTTTTCTCGTAATGTGATTACTCATAAAGTGTTACCAGTAGGGAAAGTGCCATAATGAAAGGATCCCTTCTCATTCTTGGTCCAGTCAAAGTCCTCAGTTGCAGAGATGCACAATGCCAACACAAGAACCTGGCACAAACTTAGAAGAGTCTGCTGTGCCATTGCTTTATGGAATGTGTCAATCTTTCAATGAGTGTATCTATCGGATAGATAAAAACGTCAAAACATTTCAGATGTAAAACTGTATATGAGAAGTCATTGACCATTTACACTACTAGAAGTGAAACAAGAAATCTCTTACATATCACACTGATCTCAGCATTAGTCACTACAATAAGCAGATAAAATAATTTTCAGTGACTAAATTTGGTGCTTATTTATCTTAATAAATAATTTCTCTACTTTGTGATGTGGATTTTAATGATGTTATATTTTAGACTGCTTCGTTTTCAACATAAAAGCAACATATCTATTACAGCTTTTACAGCAGGAAAGCTTGCAATAAAAACAACCTGTGACTGTTCAGTTGGATAACTTACTTAAAAAGGCAAAACACATCGCAAAATCAGATTAGACCAAATTATTATGTTCGTTTCAGCCAGTTATACGACACACTGACACAGAATGCTATCATAGAGAGAAGGTAAGTCAGTTTATCCATTACTGTCAATATGAAAGGCATCTCAAATGTATCTGAATTCCAGATCTATTAAAAAGATTATCAAGGTGTTCTCTTTTAGCCAAGAAGTTATTGCCAAAGTCAGGATTTATCCTCTCTCTCTCTCTCTCTCTCTCTCTCTCTCTCTCTCTCTCTGAGACCACGTATACACTCAATACCTTCTCGGTTCCTTTCATTTGTTCCAAAATGCCAGAATGTAACTCAAAGCTCTAGACTTATTTCATCTTCATGTTGTTCTCCAGAGGTTCTGTTCAGCCACTACAATGGAGAAGAGAAACATCCAATAGCTCCTGATGCTATTCAGGAGCCTCGTGGCACACTGGTACAAATACCCCCATTCACGTTCAGTGGGGTGAAAAGGGAAAAGTGCTGGTGCAAACAGGTTCAATAGAAAAGCAGATTTGATGCTGTAAGCAAAGTAATGTTAATGAGAATGATCCAGCAGTTGGCAGGTTTCACTGGAGGTGATGAGGAATAAATCTTTTAAACATACTGTACGGTGTGCAAAAATATATAACTAAATACAGTAAATATTATTTGAACACATTTCATTGCAAGTATTTTTATTCAGTTAAGCCTCTTTACAAAAAATATTCACACACTAATTTCACCTTTATATTTAAATTAATATGTTAACTTTCTTCTTAAGGTTAGGAAATAATTAGTTAACTATTAATAAAGCCTAATCAATCTAACCAACTTTACTAAGTGTTGTGTTTATTTATGGATTAAAACAAGCCCAAAGCCCTTACTAATATTTTACTAAAACTTTTCTTGATTTTTTAAAGTTTTTATGAATGTATATTATCTGCAAAAAGAAAATGAAAATGTAAAGTAAAAACATTTTAAGTTACTCGCTTCTTTTGAAATGTTACTGAATGCGTATTTACTCATTTTAAACTCTGGGTAGCTGATAATTAATTTCTATCTGAATTATATACTGTACAGTACTTGCATAATGATAATTCCTTTATATTAATTTAATATTTTACAAACTATAAAGCTATAAAAAGTTTACAATTAAAGATTGTGTTTAAATGAATTTTATTTGATGTGAGTTTATTAAATGTAATGTGTTTCAATAATGTTATGTGTTTTTTTTAATAAATGTTGGTGAATTGTCATTTAAATGTAAAATATTGTTTCATTGTTTGATTGTTGTTCATCTGATTCAACATCATGAAATAATCTCTTGACTTCATTCCATGTTTATTTCTATTTGCTTTTAATAGGAATTTGTTATTAAATTATTATATAGGTTATAAATCTCCACTGAAACCCCTGGTGGTGTTTATGTACTTGTGGTACATAACTTGTGGTGAAACTTACATGTCCCCGATTTGTGCATTAATCATTTATGCTTACATACTGTCAGGAAAGAGAGGAGTATTGTTGTAGCAATGCCTAAAACATGATGAATTGTTGCGGAAAAGTGTTGGCACTGCACTCTGCACTGTGTGTTTGTGTGTCTTAAAAAGGGTTATGACATTATGCCCCAATGCTTGTAAGCATATGACCGTATTCTTTCACATGCAGGAAATGTGGTTGTGTGCGAGTGTGTGTTTAAACACTAAAACTGTCCTCTGTACGTGTTGTGTTGTAAACTATGTTTAGCATATCAATACAGAGAAGCTGTAGAGAAACAGATGAAAAAACAATGAGAGTTCTGGTACTTCCTTGTTCTCTCATGCTGCTGTATTTAAAGCGCATTTTTGTTCCCTTCATGAGCTGAAACATCTGTACTAAAGTCCCCGGAATAGCCCAACAAACCAGGTATGTGTGTGTTAGGTTTAGAGGTTAAAGCAGAACTACATGTTGCAGGCTCTTGTATGATGTATGTTGTATGAGTGAGCAGGATACACTTTTTCATCATTTGTATGATCAAAGGAATCAATTCTTAATACAGTTCTGTCATGAGTTTCGCTAAAACATTGCAGCACAAACTGCACTTCGCACTGGTAGAGTGAGTATCACATTAAAACATTCACACTCTCTCTTTCTCTTTCTCTATGTACTCGGTAGAATAAGTTATATTTAATTGAGATTCTAGCATAGAATTAGATTTCACAGATGTTCGCAGATGTTCGCAGATTTTCTATGCATGTTTTTGCTGTTGTGCTCTGTTTATTCGTCACCTGAAATCTGACTGTGTACTGTACAATCCTATATAAATCTATTCTTGATAAATATAACCACGTAGGTCTATCTGTCATGCAAATGTGCTCTGATTGTGATTTTATCCCTCTATGCTAGCAAGCTGGGGTCTGTGCTCCAACGTGCATTTTACGGGTCCATTGGGAAGGTGAGACTTTTCTTTACACTGTATTTACATAGAATAAACTGTTGTAGGGTCAGCAGCGCTATTCTTAATTTATGGCTAAACTTATGACTGTAATTGTTGGCGCCATATTCTATAGAAATACATAAACCAATTCGACATCACTCTTAGTCAGGAAGGTTTTATCCATGTGCCTCCATTCATTTATAGTCGTCTATTGAAAGACCATTGTTTAATGTTTTCTAAAGCATGAATTGAATAGAAGGAAAATACGTGCACTCATGCTCTGCGTCAGGTGACCCTTTTTGAGCAGAGGAACTTTGCCGGACGGAGACTGGAACTCAGCTCAGACTGCCAGAAAGTGAGCGACAAGAACTTTCCTGAGAGATGTAACTCTGTGCAGGTGGAGAGTGGAGCGTGAGTATATAGTGCTTTACTCTCTCTCTCTTTCTCTCTCTCCCACAGAAACACACACACACACACACACACACACACACACACACACATCCTGTAATTGACTCCCATATAACAACCAGAATTTGGATTTCTTAACATTGGTCTCAACTGAACAGAATAACAAAATAAATGTTTGTTAAAATGTTTTATCTTCGAATCATTTCAGGATTAAAAATAATAACAGGCTACATTTACTTGACTTACATGTATGAAAATCTAATAATGATCAACTATATACAAACTCATTGAACTCAAGGAAAAGACAACATTTATACATTTTTCCAAAGTTTGATAAAATAATAATTTGGCTAAAACATAGCTGTGATTATAAGAGTTTTTAAAAGCTACAATAAAATTCCTGTAACATGCTGTTTACATGACTTGAGTACTCAGGATATGGCTGAAATCAATTTATGATCGTATCATTCATGTGTGTGTAAACAGACACAGTGTTGAATTATTTCAAATTTATTCTGTTTAAAGCTATTTAAACCATTAATCCACCAAGGGAGAGGTAGCTGATGAAGGTTAATAAGACCTCTAAATACATTTCTAATGATGACTCCCTGTAATTTAGCACAGATCCATTCTGTCACTTCTGGCCTTTTGAAGATATGTTTGGATTCTTGAGCCCTATTTAGTGAAGTGCTCTAAACCATTATAACCATATATACAGATGTCCTTATAAACTTTGCTAATATGTGGGTGTGTTTGTTGTGAGCAGCTGGGTGGGCTATGAGCACGAGCACTTCCGTGGGCGCCAGTATTTGTGGGATATGTCTGATCGAGGAGAATATAACTGCACAGATAAGTGGTGTGGCCAGGGTGACCGCATCTCATCGGTGCGCTCTGTGAAGCAGGTAAGACATACACTTGGTCGTTTATGAATAGTTTTCTTGAATGTGATGAGTAAATGTGTGATCTATGCAGGATACATACTCTCCTCGCGCTCAGCTGTTTGAAAAGCAAGGTTTTTCGGGGAGAAGGATCGAGCTCCAGGATGACATCCCCAACCTCATGACAGGATATAACCTAAACAGAGCCTCCTCAATCCGGGTGCTGGGTGGAGCGTGAGTGTCTAATTCTCTTCTACTTTGTTTATTATTAAAATAACAAATGATTTCAAATATTATTTCATTTAAACGTGTGTGTGTGTGTGTGTGTGTGTAGTTGGGTGGTGTACCAGGAACACAATTACAGAGGATCTCACTATATCCTGGAGAGGAAAGACTATAACAACTTCTCAGACTGGGGCGCTCACAACAGCACTGTGGGCTCCATGCGCAGAATTCGCTTCAGCTGAACTCCTCCTCACCCTGTACTATAACCCTGTAAAATCCCCCCCAAACACACGTCCCCCCCCTGACATTTTTACACTCATGCAAACCACAAACAATCCACATCCCAGCAGAAAAAAAATATTTTAGTAATAAACTTTTGAAAAAAGACAAACAATGTTATCTTGTGGTTCCTTTTCAAACAAAAAAGTGCTGAACATGAAACATGAACAGCTTGATAATAAGTGACTGGAGTTGGAAGCCCTGCATCAGCACGTTTACTGCCCCCTTGTGGTGTGCTGTGACATGACAAAAAAAAAAAAAGAAGAAAAAAACATTTGAAGCAGTTCCATTTGAAACCCTCACTGACTACATATTTAGAGAAATGAGTTACTCAGTAGTACTTTGGATAGTTTAGGCTTCTTTGCTTTCTAAAATCTCTCTGAAATGCAAACAGTCTGATATACATAGCACTGTAAGGGGTTTTCCGAATGCAACAAGCCAAGCTTTTTCAATTTTTAAATTCAAGTTTTATGTCACATACGAAACCATACACAGTACAACATGCAGTGAATTATTATTATTTTTTGCACAATGCCAATGACCAGAATGATAAAATAAGGTGTATGGTACATTTAAATCAAATCAAATCCACACTAAAATAAAAGTAATAATAAAGTTTGCAAATATAAAATGACACTCAAAATTCTATTTTATTTATATAGCTTTTTTTTTTTTTTTTCATTGTCTCAAAGCAGCTTCACAAAATGAAAAGACAATTTATGGAAGTGTGTATGAGTGGGGAAAAATGTGCAGAAAATAAGAATAAGAAAAACATGTGCAATTACAAATAAGAATACAATAAATAAAATATACAAGGGTTTTAGGATAACAATGACTAAACAAAGCCCGGATGTCTAAGAACTGTATGCATTAGCACATTTATTGTGTATGTATGAATATATGTATGTGTATTGATGTCTTGTTTATTATAACTGACAGGATAAATTATGGACTGGTGCCCCATCGAGGATGCATTCCTGCCTCGCTCCCAGTGTTCCTAGGAGATGCTCCAGAACCACCACACCCCTGATGAGGACATACTCTAGTAAGAAGGTGAGGCAATGAAAATTCATATTCAGGACCCTAAAATATGCACACAAGAAGTTTTTAACAGAGGCAAATTTACAAAGTCCTGTAGAAGTGGGACTCTCAAGTACTAACCGGACGTCGCTTCTATGAATTAATTATCCATCTGCTGCGATTAAGACAGTGCATGCACATAGGGGTTAATAATTCATGTGTGACGGCATATCCAAGTTTATCAGCATATCTTATGGACCGTAATCTTGATAGCATCAGTTGTTATGGGCCTCTGGCAGTGGGCTATAAACTCACTGTTCTCACCCTGTGACCCTGAGCAGTGCTTAAAGAGCTTAAGTCCTCAATGCACTAAACGCTTCAAGCACAGCTGTAGGCACTTCTGTGCACATGAGAGCATATGATAAGGAATTCACATGGGTTTAAGGCAGGCTTCTGGCTCCTACACACATGCTAGGTCTTGCTCCATGTAGGCTACATAAGTGGTATTTCTGTGAGCCGTGGGAGCGACAGTTGCTCTCCTTTTGTTGGACTGATGACACCAGGATCCGTCTCTCTCTCTCTCAAGCCACTCAGCCAGACTTTAGCACTAGTGCTGAGATACAGGCTAATGCCAGCTGATGCCTCTATTAATGCCAGACAGGAAGACGGGAATGTGGCACTTTACACTAGTCACACATCCCTTTTGCAGTTTCTCACAGAGTGTACATTTTTTATAGAAAAGAGGGAAAGAGTTGAAAGAGTGATCTTTCGGATCTTGTACACGACTGAAGCATGGTTTATAGTAATGCAGAACATTGCATAAGATGCACAGAGAGTATTGTAATGTCTCGTTATACACAACTTTGATGAGCTCTGGGTTTTGTTTAGGCCACAGGGAAAGAGCATGGGTAGAAAAGAGAGAACGAGAGAGTCATTAGCAGTGGAAAGCTGTGGTCAGGCTCACATACTTTATGTTTGAGACAACCGGCTTAAACAGAAAAAAAAGAGGATCTGCTGCCTTAACTTTAAAAATGCCTCACAAAGCTTGTCTTCTCTCTCTTTCTCTTTGTCCTCTTTCTGGCTGTGTCTCTCTGTCTCTCTCTTCCTCCCTCTCTATATCTCTCACACCCACACATGTATGATTTTTCTGTTAGAGCTAGCGCTGGAGAAGGTGCGGTTAGATGCATGGGAAGGTTCCTGTCTGTTTTTCTCTGCAAGGCAGTTGGTCACAGTCGACTCTGTAAACTAAGTGACCACCCGTACACTGCATTCTTCCTGACCTACAGGCAGTTATGAATGATTTCCGTGACACTCCTTCTCTGTCTCTTTCATGCTTACACACACTCACACTCACACACACACACACAAACATTAAAAAAACAACAACCCACAGTTCATGTGCTATCCATCAAACCTTCAATCCCCCAGATGCTCCTTCACCACAGTGTGTTTACGTGGTCAGATGTGCTGCTCTACCTTAGCTGACCTTCAGTAAAACCAGTGGTCACTTATTTATGTCTCAACCAGTTACACACTCCCTTGACAAGCTGTCATCAGCCAGCCACAATCAATAGGCTTCCGTTAATAAGCCACTGTCAATATTCTTCAAGCAAACTGACCAGCCTCTTTTTAAGCCTCCAAACGTCAGCAAGCCTTAAGAGGAATTCCAACCCAATGCCCTTTCCCCTTTTTTGATTCGTTAACAGGGAGGCAACATCCTTTTTTGTGTTTTGCTTTGATTTAGGAGCAATGGTCAAGTCAAAATAACCTAAGATAAGACAAATTCATGCTCATTGAACATGAGGGGTTTGCGAGCTCATATGTTCGAGGTATGTTTAAAATATTGTCTTTTTTATTATTATTTAAAAACAAGCTATGTAATATGAATAACCTAATACATTATGTTTGTGATAAAATACTAGACAAATAATGAATACAATATCTCCATATAGTAACCCTTGTATATAAAAAATAGATACAATAGCTGTTAGTTTTAGTGCTAGTAAAGTCGCTCATGAGTAGACATGAATTTGGGGTTTAGTACGGAGTCTAAATTTGAATTGTCATATTCTCAGGGATTTTATGAATACACAAACATTAACAAACATGCCACAACACTAAAGATTTTATTCATCAGCAGGATGGCTAGGAAATTATTTTTAATTAATCACACCATAATGTGATAAAAGGGATTTGTTAACCTTAAGTGAAGCCTGTACAAAAATACACTTACTAAGTTTTCTTGCGTGTAGTTTTAG
>JAOVVA010000037.1:7377895-7395851 GCA_028565275.1 Leiocassis micropogon | reverse complement strand
TATTATTTACAAAAGGAAAATTTTATTGTTACTTCAGCAAGTTCACAAATTATACAAATCAATCTATAAACGAACCAGGTGTGCAAGACTATTACAAGGCTAAGATTGAATTTAAACTTACTCAGAAAAAGATCATTTACAAAAGAAAATACTTAAAGAAAATAACTTTGTACATATGCATTAATCAATACAATAAACTGCCTGTTAGAGCAGTCAAGTTATAAGGATAATTTAAGAACTGTACATTAAGGTGTTTTCATGAGATAATATCAGTTATCAGCATATTAACATAAAAATAAACTGATGGTCATCCAGTACTGTGCAAAAGTCTTGTAATGTTGTAAAATGCTGTAGAGGAAGGATGTCTTAAAATAAAAATAAAAATAAAAAATAAAAATACAATGTTTTATATATATTTATATATAAAGAAATGAAAGAAAGAAAGAAAGAAAGAAGGAAAGAAAGAAAGTAAAAAACTATAAATCCAAGTAAACAATAATGAATGAAAGTCAGTATTTGGTGTGACATTGCTTTGAAGACCCTTTAGTTTTAGGTACAGTTTTTTGCTTTTTTATAACGAAATTAGCGACTAAGTTTTACTGAGCATCCTGCAGAACCTCCCACAGTTGTTCTGAGGACATTGGCTGTTGTACCTTCTTCTTTTTTTGCATGCAAATTCCTCCAGCTTCCATTTTGTGTGTGTGTGTGTGTTTTGTTTCTTATACAGAATGCTGCTTTCTTTTCTGTCTTACAAATATTTTCCTTACATTTGAATTTTGTGGTGCAATGTTTTTTTTTTTTTACTAACTTATGTAATCCCAAATTAATAATAATGAAAAAAATTATAGGAAGGTTTGTAATTTTGCACAGTACTGTATAAAAATACAGGTGGATAATTTAAATAACTTTAAATTACATTACAAGTTATTACAAGTACATTAAGGTACATCAGTGATATATTGACAAGTTGGGATATTATTAAAAAGAATGAATGTTTAATATCATATTAGCACAGTCATGTAAGTAATCCAAGAAACTGTACATTAAGGTGCATTCATGAGATATTCAAAGGATTAACAGTATGGCTATTAACTACAAAAAAGGTACAAAAATGTACATGACCATATGTATAGTAACATCAGTGAAGTAGATCCTTCTCATAACACAGATAGGAGTCACTGTAGACTTGTTCTTAGTTTAGTCAGAGTTATTTGTTCAATATAGCTTAAGATTCTTAGTTTTGAATTATTCGATTAGTTTAGGATTTCTAAGTGTAGATTAGGTTATAGTTAGGTTTCTTAGTTAAGGTTCTCGTTACATTATCATTATACATACATTATTTTTTTTTTACTTTAGCTTTGTATGGTTAGAAGCTAGCATGGTTATGGGTGGCCGCTGATTATAGACCTTGGCTAAGAATTACTTATGTGGTATCAGTGCATCTAAATAACATGACCCTGATATGGAGTCTCCCCAGCTAGGCTCTTGAAAATTCTCAGCCACTTTCCCCTTTAATCAGATGATAATTAGAAAGGTAAATTGCTTAAGTGATTCATTAAAACAAAAACTTGTGTTATTGTATGCATAATAAATTACTGCATAGTTGCAAAATGACTCTTGAAGTCCATGCCCTGAGTTGATCACCCAACACAAAAGTGCAGACTCGACGCACTTCAGTTCTAACAGACATTCAAACAAAGCTCCAAATACAGGTTTAAATGCACAGTGTTTGTGTTTTTGTCACAGGATGGAAGAATGTAGTTGCTCAGTGGCAAAACCAATCCTCAAGAGGGCTTCCCCCATCTGAGGTCTGACACTCACAGAGCAAGTGCAACCCTCGGGCTTCGTCATGTGTGTGTGAAGAGTGTTGCAGTAAGCCTGAGCTCTGATCAGCCTACACATACACACTCAAGTACTGCACAAACAAAACACTGACGCCTTGTCCAATTTTTAGGTCAACCTAAACTGGGAAATTCCAACAGCTTTGCTTTGCCTGGAGGAGGAAACAAGCACCTCCATGTCACTGAGGTTTACAGCCTCTGCCTCAGCCACTGTCGTAAAAAGATGAAAGGGATCGTTCTTGTAAAATGACTGTCATTACTCTTAACATTTGTATCTATTCTAACTCTAACAGATCACTGCATTAGGCAAAATTGTATAAGAACCCAACACAAAAATAGCAGTTATACCTATAAACTGCCTACTATGGACAGAACATAAATCAGCAGAACAGGCAGAGGAAATAACTATATAGAAAAATATGCTCATTTATTACAGATGTTGTATATTAGTGTAAAATATACTGGGCCTAAAACAATAAAGAAGCAAAACTGTTGATAAATGAGATTCCAGGAAACAGAAAAGAAGGTTTTGGAAATGTGCCTACATTTAATCTTGCTGAGCACTTTATTAGAAACACCTATACACATTCCCATTCATATAAGTATCCAGTGAGCCAACCATGTGGCAGCTGCACAACGCAAAGAATCATACAGGTGCAGGTCTGGCACTTCAGGTAATGTTCACATCGAATATCTATATGGGGAAATGTGTATTTCAAAATCTTCTGGTCATCTGGGATGTTTACACACAAACATCACTCTAGAGGTTACAAAACATAAAAAAACATATATGGTGCGATAGTTCTGAGATGGTCTTTTGTTCACCACAATGGTTATTTGAGATACGGTAACCTTCCTGTCAGTTTAATCCAGTCTAACCATTCTCCTCTGATCTTCAAAAATCACATTGTATACTGTATACTGTGAACTTTTACATGCATTTTTGCATGATTTTCTGCTGCCACATGATTAGCTGATAGAAAATATACGTATATTTTGACACCTCTATATTAATATTGCCGTCGTCTAATTATGCTTTATTAAATGTCAAAACTTGTATAATCTTTCTGCATTGATTGTTAAATCATGTTTATTAAATAAGGAGCCAGTTAAAATGTTAAATGTTAACAAGGGACTTGGATGATTGATGTGGATGATGCTGATGATTAGAATTATTCCATGTTTTCCATCTTAACACCTATAATCTTTGGTAACATGGCACTAGTATTATTATATTATATAATTTTTTCCCATGAATCGATTAAGTTAGTAGAGTTAAAATAGCATTCTTAAAATGCATTTTTTTTTTTTTGCACATCTAGTTTCAACTAGATTTTTAAATGTTAATCCCAAATGTTTACTTGGGTTTGAAATGCATGCCAAAGAGAAACATATTTCAGTTCAGGAAAACATTTAGTTTAATTAGTACATTGTCCAAAAAAAAAAAAAAAAAAAGGTTATGAAAGTATTTGAAACATTGTTTTTGTAACCTAAACACCACATACTGACAATCTGCACCATTGTGTTGTGATTACACTAGTTTTTATTATCCCCTCTTGCCACACCCATCCTGTCAGATACCTAATTTCTGGCTGTAGATCCCCAGATACCGGTATAGCAGATCTCACTGCCCTTGCATGCTTTCTCTCAGCCAGCTCCGTCTAGGGTACGGTGAGATTTAATTACAGATGATCTCACGAGAAAATACCTTGCAGGGCTTAAATGCACATGCCTGCATGTCTGACAAGCTATTTCAGGATGATTATCAGGAAAATCTTGATGCTACAAGTCGGTATGCGGCGTGGCATCTTGTTACGACACGCTTTCGGCTCTGTAGCCAACAGAGAAAGGAAATGCCTCAGGGAGGCTTCAGGCTCCATGATGAGGCCAAACCTACATTTTCAGAAACCTCAACAGGAAATGGATTGAACGTGGAGAAATACATAGAAGAATAGAATAGAATAGAATAGAATAGAATATCACTGACTATACACCCAGTCTGATGAGATGACGGAATGAGTTTAGTCATTAAGCTTCTTTGTAGCAATTATGAAAATAACTTAAGCGTAACACCTCATCGGACATCAGCTCCAGCATTACAGTCTGCCACAGTTCTCTCTCTGCATCTGTTTGAACGCCCCTACACCTGGACTCCAGCAACTGCAAAACACCATATGTTAACCCCTAAAAACACTCAGAGATGTACCGAACTTAATATATAGATGAATTTGTATACTTACTTATCTCTGAACTTTCTGGCCGAGACAAAAAGTTTTTCCTCTGCAATGTCCCGTAGTAAGTCCTGTAACATGCTGGATAAAAAAAAAAAAATCAGATAAGTGACAGAAACAATTCAAATTATTAGGGGGACAAAAATAAAGGGACATGAAAATAATTACAATAACAATTTCTGATACCCTTTATACACGCAGGGTCTGCATCTGCAAAAGTCATCTTTAATTCCTCCAGCAGATATTTCATCACTGCCTGATTATGAAGTAAACTTATTCTATGTGGAAAGAGAGTAGTGTCATTAATTACATTTAAAATGATGTAAAACCATACACATAGCATGTAAAGAAACAACACTCTTACCCAGTTTGTGGATCGTATTTATGTGGGTTATTTTCTGAATTATGGAGGTTCCTTACAGCTTCCTGTAACGTTGAATTAAAAACGCTTTAATACATACATTTTTAAACAACATCGTATAATTACTGATGTGACAAACTTTTAAATAAGCTGGACACCTACAACAATGCAAGTAACAAAAAGTAGATGTGTAGCCAAGTGCTTAGGCTAACTTGGCAAGGTATAATTTACTACTATATTGTCAGCTAACATTAAGGTCAACTTACCGCAGTGCCCACGTTATGCGCCCTCTTAGCTCTTTTAGGCACATGGCTTGACTCTTCCTGCGGTCTTCGCTCATCAAACTTGCGCTCAAGTGCATCAAGACGCTGGATAACCTCTTTGAGATGAGCAGTGTGTGCAGCTTGCTTCTCCTTCAAACCCTCAAGCAGAAGAGACAAAATCCCCCCACTCGGCTATGATAATAAGTTCAGCACCTCTTTCTCATAGTCGTTAACATACAAAAGGCCTTCACCTGACAGCCATCACCTCTCACTGCTAGCTGTGAGGATTCCTAGAAACTTTCACCGATTCCCGTATACATGCACATACACGAGGCATCTGGTCGTTTTACAAAATTTCCCTTTGCATGCTACCTTTCCAAGCACTCTGCCTCATACATCTGGCAAACGTGAAGTTTAAGGATTTCCCATATCCATATTTGTCCGGATACAGCTCTTTCATGCAGTGAATGACGGTTATAATGAGTCAAAGCGAATGAGCAACTGAGCAACATGGATGAAGGTTTGTGCTGTGGAATGTGTGTGTGTGTGTGTGTGTGTGTGTGTGTGTTTTGTCCCAGGCCCTGATGTGAACTCTCAGTCTGGCCTGTGTGAGGCGACCACTGTGGCCACCTGTGAACCACAATTATCACCAATGCTCACACACACACACATAGACTAGACCAATTAAGCCTCCTGTATGCTTCTTCCATTCAGCCATAACTAAAAGACCTAGGGCTACTGCCAGGAATGGCTTGCTCTCTTCTCTCTCACTTTTTTATAATGACCTTCAGCACTGTTTTTTTTTTTTTTTTTGTCTGTGTGTTGCTTTGGGACGAATCTTCCCATAAGGATAGGAATATCTGACAGTTTTGCCCTTCTGTGATAATAATAATAATAATGATAATGATAATAATAATAATAATAATAATAATAATAATAATAATAATATTGTTATTATTATTATTATTGTATGGTTTAAAGTTGGGTTAGATTTAGGGGTAGCATAGGAATAATTAGCTAAATTAATAATTGTCAGTGGAAGGACTTCCCAGGATAATAAGACAAATGTGTGTGAGTGTTTGTGTCTGTGCGCACATGTGGGTGTTTGTGCGCACTGAGTTACTTGCCAAGTATAATCAGCTATACCACACATTTATTTCCCTTCTCCTCCAGCCAAGCCTCACAGAAATGAAGAATTTCAATTGTGTGTCAAGCCAAAATGCAAAACATTTCAGAACAGCAGTATGTGAACCGATGCTTTTTCAAACAAACACTAAAAACATAAATGCATAGCAGAGATAGATTTTTAGCAAAGGTATAACTAAATGACTAACACTTTTTGTAATGCATCCGCTCCTTAGGAGAAATATCATAGGAATTTGCATTTGAAAAAGCAGTGAAATCTCAGAGTGAAGAGGGTTTTTTTTTTTTTTTTTTTTGCACTCTGTTTCTAATTAAACCTGGAAGCTCCAAGTATGTCTTTAAAAGAGCACATGCTTGTTTGGCTGTTTACATTCAGGCCCAGGCAGCCATGTGGAAACTGCAGTGAGGATCAGCCTGTGAACCAGAGAGCAGTTTTAAAAGGCTCAGCCATGAAGTCATCAGACTTTCTGCCACCCACTGTGCTACTGATCCTATCAAACACAAACACAGGCCAAAGCACTTTACTGACTGACACTCAGGCGTGCCACAGCCCTCCTCTCAGCCACTGTTGGAGTTCCGAAAGCTTTGACGCCCCGTGTATGCTAACTTCCTCAACGTCTAGTGTGTGCAATGGTATAAAAATAGTAAGTACAGTAAAAAAATTTTTTTTTAATAATCAGTAAGTAGGGAATACCAAGAAACATTAAAGTAGATTATGTTTTATATATTTCTATATTTTACATGAAGAAATATGGGATCATGAATAAGGTTAAATAAGCTGTTTTATTGTTTTATTGTTAGGAAAGACATTGTAGATTACTATTTCATTTGCAACCCGTCTCTTCCCAACACTGATGAACACCTATGAACTACTTAATGACAAAATTACTTTCTACACCACCTCATTTAATTAGTTTGTTGCTCATAGTTACTTTCATTATTTACTCTATTGCATGTGATCCTTCTTCACTTCATGATTTAGATTGTTGGTTCTTAGTCCTGTCTTGAAGGACCCCCTGCTCTGCTCTGCTCCCAGCATCCCTGATTGAACTAATCAGCTAATTAACCACGTTTTCTAAATAGCAGTGTATGTGGTAAAACAGAGTGAACAGTGAAAATATGCAGGGCAGGGACGTAGTTTAGGACCACGGTTGGGAACCAATGCTGTAAATTTGATCATTTGTAGTGTACTTGAACTGCTGCTCTTTGACCACTATGACCTCCTGATTACTACCACATCTTCTAACCCCGGTGTTCAGTTTTTTAAATACTTTTTTGGGCGGTCCACTTATTATTTTAAACCGGGAGGACACTGTAAATCAGAAAAAGTTCTACTTACTGATCGACTTTATTTAATGACATCAATTTTCCATCCTGGTGAAAGTGGATCTTTTCCATGGTGACACTGCCTCCGTCCACAGGACTTAAGGGCTCGCTGCTTATTTATTAAAATGAAAATGATATAAATCATACACTGTGGTCTCCAGAGTCACCAGATCTCAGCCCAGTTGAGCATGTTAGACTGTTCTCTCAGCCACCATAATACAAACACTAATTAAAGTAATATACAGTATTTGCAGAAGAACAGAATTCAGGCGGCATGGAGGTTAGCACTGTCGCCTTGCACCTCCACGTGGTCTGGTTTCGATTCCTGACAAGTTCGATTCCCGTCTCTGTGTGCATGGACTTTGTATGTTCTCCCCGTGCTTGGTGGGTCTCCTCCGGGTACTCCGGTTTCCACCCACAGTCCAAAGACATACATACATTTAGGCTAATTGCCGGTCCCAAATTGCCTGTAGCATGTGGATGAGTGTGTGTATATGTGTGGCATGTGATGGATTGGCACCCTGTCCAGGTTGTACCCCTTCTCATGCCCTGGGTTTCCTGGGCGACCTTGTATACAGGATAAAGCGAAGACGAAGTATAGACGAAGAACAAAATGAATCGTTCCACAATTAATCTGTGCAATGAATCTGCTCCTGTAGGATTTGGTGGACCAATACTATCCTGTTGTTGTTCTCTTGTTTTGTTTTTCATTTAATTTATCCCTATTATTTATTTAGTGGCTGAGAAGAATTACACTCTAACCTGTAACATTCATTAAACAGATCGTGCAACCCAGTACAAAAGTCTTTCCTCAACGGTGGAAGTGAAGTGCTTCTTGAGGCCATAGGAGGTGAAACCCACAGGGTGATAAAGGACATTTGTCCAAAACATCCTGTTTCTCTGGAAACCTACTGCAAATTTTATGACCCTTTCAATTATTACTGAAGTGCACTGCAGGCACTCATGGGCTCTTTCTCTTTTTAAATTTAAATGTAATTGAATCATATTTAGAAGCCTCTATAGGCTTTCTGTCCTCACTGACACACATATTAGTGCAATAATAAAGTTATGACTACGGTTTACACAGTTATGCACCAAGAACAGATTGGCTTTTCACATTTGATTCTACACAAAGTTTAGGAAATATTGTCTGCTCTGGTGTGTCTCCGTCTGGCTCCTTTAGCTCTTATAGTGCAGCCATTATGGGCTTTAAAACATGGCCACCTAAATTAGGGCTGCTCCACATTCACATGTCATAATCAATCCATGCTACAAGCCATGACATGGACCATGAAGCCATGATCTGGAGCACCAGCACTGCATGTATATATGTGTGTATATGTGGGAGTTGGGGGGTATTCAGGGCTGTATATATTAAACTAAGTCTCAACGCCGGGTCTACCCCAACTTATGGCAAAGTTTCAGCTTTGAGCTTTGCCAGTGCAACCATTTTTGAGGAAAGGAAAATGATGTTTTATTATTTTATGTTATTTCCGTATAATCGCATTGATGTTGTCTGAAACCGAACAAAGTTGTAGTAAAAGTGATGGATATAAATGTGCCGTGGCTTTGCAGCATTTGTGTGTGTGAGAGTGTGTGCGTGTGCCTGTGCATGTACATGCCAGACAGATAAAAAGTAATACACACTTTAGGGAGACGTGACTGGAGGCACTTGCACATTGTATCTTAGTTCTCACGTACATGTGATTATGTCCTGAGCAGTGTGAACAACCCTTTCCCAGTGCGCAAACCTCTTCCTGTCTGGAGTACAGTCCGTCTCTGATAGCAAAATAGAAGCTTTATCCCTTTAACCCTCAGCTACTGACTTTTGACCGCAATCATTTTTGCAGCTCTGTATCCTATCGCTGTCCAATATGGGAAGAGAATAACAAAAATGTATATGTTTTAAAGGAACATTTCCACCCTGGAACAATTTAAAGTTATTTTGTTTGCATTATACTGTGCAAAAGTCTCTATTAAGTCTTTTGCACAAAGTCTGTACTGTAGTTGCTGCAAAATGATGCAATACAATAAAGAAAGCAACATATTACATGATAAAGAGAGCGACATATTACAAGACAGTTTTCAGATGGAAACAAACGAAAAAAACAAGTAATGTAGTAATAAATTAAACACAGTCAATATTTGGTGTGAACACTCTTTGCTTGAAAAAAATCAGTAGTGTTAAATACAAATGTATGCAGTTTTATAAGTAAAACCGCTGGGAAGTTTCTGGAGAATATGTAAGTGTTCTTCATGGTTATTTTGCCACACTGGCTCCTTTCTGTTTTCATGCAAAACCCAGGAGTCTACATAAGGGTTTTTTTGCATCTGAAATCTGGTCTGTATGTAATATGTTGCATGTTGTTGTTAGTCTTTCAGCTGCTTCCGTCGAGTGGTCGCCACAGCAGATCATTCAATCCACCCCAAAACTTCTGCCCTTTCCCTGGGAATTGAACCCGGGCAGATGAGAGACCTAATTATTTGCTGTTGAACAAGACAAAACATACCTTAGATGAAAGTCGAATACTGTCTTTGAATTACTTGCTATGCTTTGGTAGTTTTTCAATATGTTCTGTGTCGACCAAAATATGAAAACTAATGCAAAAAAGCTATTCCTCGATACAGCATGCAGAAGTTTGGACCTCGGTGTATATACAGTATGTACAGATCAAGATGAGAGAAGCTGATCCTCGATTGAAGCTGACTACTTTTGAGGGCGTTCTGTTTTTTGTTTTGGTCTTCTCTCTTGGGCACCTGATGTCAGTGCATGTTCTTATCTCACTGACAATTAACAACTGTTGCGCTGTGTCACTAACAGATACATGGGAAAACGGGAAATGATTAAAAAGGCAATGACAGGGAGAGATGTCGGGAAGAGACGCCGAGGGGGGGTGGTGTAGAGGATAAGAGATGGGGAGATTTAGTTGGTGTCTGACGTTAAGGGAAAATGACGCACTGAGATATCATGTATATTGTTGTGTGTCATGTGACATGACAATGTACAGAACCCATGCTCAAAAATTTGCCTTATCAGTTCTTGACAGGTCTAAAACATATTGATAAACCACTTCTGGGAAATATAACCTAAATATACAAAAAAAAACAAAAAACAGTTTCACCCTGTCTGTTTTCTTTCAGTAAGGAAATCTTGAATGAATAAAAATTGACAGCAAATACACCTAGGTGTTCAAACAGTGACTGAAATGTAGTGCCAGTCCAAAGTTTCTGAATAGATTTTAAAGTGTAATTTTCTTAATTAATAAGTAATTCAAAGCAAATTAAAATGACCACAAGGTAGCTTTACTTAATATTATATTAAGTAAAATAGTATTTTACTTAGAGGAATGTTTTTGTTTGCAATGTAGCATAAAAAGACTAAGGAATATTAATGTGTATGAAAAGGAAAATAGGAATCATTTAAAATCCTTTAAATCAATAAAATCACAGAAATGTAAACAGTAACTACACCTTTGTCTTTTTATTCACTCATTCATTTTGAAGTACTGTACTGTAAACTCCTAAGTGCTTCCAAAGTGCGTGATCGGATTCTTGTATTCTTCAGGCTTCCTGAACGACGACTTCTTTGTCTCTCATTTTTGGAAAGTTTTTCGCTCTCAATCTCACTCCAGTCCCAGTACTTGACCCATTTCAGAGGAATGCTTTTGTTTGTTAAGCCACACACAGTGACCTGTGAATCATTCGAGCATAAAAAACATCTAACGTAAGACATGAATCAGTGAGAAACAGGTGCAGATGATGACATGATCAAGCCCGTGAACAGGCCTGTGATTTTGAATGCTGAATGACTGGAACAAACGAGAGGGGAAATGAGGTTGCTGCTGAGGTTGGTGCATAAACAAGGAGTTTAAAATTGTTTCTTTAGGCATACTGCAGCCTGCAGTAAAGCATTTCTTCTTATTTCTTTAATTTAATCTACATAATTGAATTGAATTGAATATGATGAAATGAGGGGTGGCTCAATGCTGTTCCACAGTACCGTTGTATTATTTAGTAACTACTTTAATAAACTAATAGGTAAAGGACTGGATATGTCCTGGAATTTATGTAGGTTTTAGTCTGGATCATAACCTGAACACTGTTATACATTTTTTAATTGATTGTTTAAGCAAAATGTTTAGACCATGAAACTAAATGTATTTCATCCTTCTGTAGGATTTTTTTTTCTTACTCTTGGTATCACTTCGTCCTGCATACTAAGATCTTTTATTATGAAAGGTAACTAAACGAAAAAAAAAAAGCTATGAATGCCGAGGCAGTAGATGACGAAATTAACATTTCGCTATGTTTTTGATTTAGGGTCAAGGTGCAGATATGTCTCATCTTTGCTTGCAGACCACTGGGCCTCTTGTCTTGCTTGAAGCTAGAAAGGGACAGGAAATTGGGGGACGTTTTGGTACTGGTCTGGCCTCCGACCCCTGAACTGTAATGCTGTACGCTTTGAAGTCAGAAGGAGAATCACATGCAATTACTTGTGATATAAAGCACGTTCTCCAAGAGTGCTCAACCCATGCTGAGCACATCCTCCCTCTCTCTCTTTCTCTCTCTTTCTCACACACGCACTGTAAACTCTATACACATACACCGTATAATAACCTTGGCCCTCTTCCTTACAGTCTTCCTAGAAGTTTTTCCCCTTTATGTAAACACACTTAGGAGGCGTGCTGGGTGGAATAATTTTAGGTTAGCAGGACATTTTGAGAACATAACCTCTCGGTTCCTGTGCCACTCAATCTGTCGGGTTTTCTAACGTTCTGAGTAATTTAGGGTTCTGATTATGTTCTTTTCACCGTGAAGAAAACGTCTTGCATTCACTGCTGTTACTTAACAGACCAAAAACAGCAACAGGAATCACATAAATAGCTTTAAACAACTGTAGTTTATAGAAGGAGAAGGAAGGATTGACTTTCCCCTCCACTATACCTCTTCCCTGACTCTTCTTGCATGCCTGAAGGGGCTGATTAGCACAGTTTCAAGCTCTATTGTTAGCGTAGGTGCCCTTTTGTCTGAGTGCTGCAGTGACATGTAACTGCCTGCGAATCAACAACATGAATCGTTACACTTGTGAAAATATCCGCATAGGAATACGCTAATAATTTGAGTATAACTCAAATGAAGTGGATAATATCTATTTTTTTCAATGGTTGATTTATGATAGGAGCAGAGTCCCACAGCT
This sequence comes from Leiocassis micropogon, assembly GCA_028565275.1. Taxonomy (NCBI): domain Eukaryota; kingdom Metazoa; phylum Chordata; class Actinopteri; order Siluriformes; family Bagridae; genus Leiocassis; species Leiocassis micropogon. Next base: position 7,383,489 of record JAOVVA010000037.1, on the reverse strand, counting down.
CTAGCACAAGTTAACTAATAAGCTAATTACCATGTTAGAGTGATTTCTATTATGAGCACTCTCATACAGTACGTTTCTTTGAGACGTACCAAAAATACTAAACATATCTGATGTCTTGATCTGTCGATTACATTGATGTTAATTAAGTTAGTCACTTCAGCGTTCAGGTAGCTCAATCATGATGTCAGTTGCTTAGCGCTAAACGTATCCACTAGCTCTTTTGCTAATAAGGTTAGATTGATTTTCTTGTGTTTGAAGAAATATTTTCCCTGACTGATGAGTGACGGCATGAAGAGAAAGTTAAACATAACTTTTGCACAGCTAGCACCATTACATGGCTTCAGCCTACTGAAATATCTTATTGTTCCTCAGTCTTTGTGTGTGTCTGTGTGTGTATGCAGTGTGTATATGGTGCAGTAAGGGAGGGGAAAATCTTTCGCTTGCCCTGAAGAGACAGAATGCAAAGCATTCCTCATACCACCGCAGAGCAACAATCCAAGGGGAGATGAAAGCAGGGGCCTGGTCAGAGAGCATACAGACACACACACACACACACACACACACACATATACTGTACACGCAGAACAGGGTATGTGGCGACAAGAAAGAGAGAGCTCACTCAGTTCTCCTTCTCATTCTCAATTTTCCTCCAAATCCGTTGAACACTCTCATTTGCTTCCCTATCAGTTCTTTTTCACTCTCATTTATTTTTGTCATAGTTACAGTACACTACACTGTAAACTTTTCTTACATTTGTAACATTTCTTTCCCTTTAGATTGTAGAGTTATCTTTATATAGTCATAGTTTTCTCTATAAGAAAGAGCTTTCCTGTAGGGCATTTGCACTCTGATAATCCTGTAGCAACAGTCCATCCCTCCATCCCTCCATCCCTCCATTCATCCATCCTCTGCAGTTCAACTGGGGACTGTGGAGGCCAATGGTGACCATTGTAATTATTTTTAGCGACCATGGTAGGACCTCCAGTCAACACTCACATGTCAATAAGCACAATCTGCATGTGTTTGGACTGTGGAAAGAAATCTGAGCACCTGGAGGAAACCCACCAAGCACGGGGGGGAACATGCAAGCTCCTTGCACACAGACCCCGAGGCGGGAATCAAACCCGGACCCTGGTGGTGCAAGGTGACAGTGGTAACCACTTTGTCGCCAAAATTTACAGTAATTACAAATAAATGTCCACTAAATGTTAGATGATGTAAACAGGTGTGTACTTTGATAGGTGTGTTATTTTTCAAATACCCCAGAACCACAGAGAATACAATCAAGATACTCGTAGCAAATGATCCAAAATAAATATAATGAGAGATATTTTGAGCATATTAACCCCCAAGACATCTTTTTACCTACACAAAAATCAATCTGAATATGCAGATCAACTGGATGGACTAACATTTAATGCTGTCATATAATCAACACTTTTTGAACTGTATAAGCGGCGTTCATTTCAAACCGTGACTTTTGATTGTACGGCATAATAGAACACAGTTTTGTAAATAAAAAAACGGACTGCTTGCTTCACGTCTAAGCAATTTCCCCCTGGGATTAATAAAGTTCTTTGAATCTGAATCTGAAAGTCTGGCCTCCCAGGAACTCCTTTAATGGCCCAAACATGTGGAGATGGCCTGGAGTGAGGTCAGGACTGTACTGGGGATGTGGCACTAACTCCTGTAGAGTTCCTGTAATGTGCATGTGGTGTTCGTGAATGATTGTGTGTATAGTTCCCACAGACAGATGCGTCTCTTCCGCAAGTTTGATTTTCAAGGACCAGGTGTTCTGCTCGCTGAACGTTCAGGGAATAACTGTGGGCTCAGAGCCACCTTAGCCGGGATCATCATGCACAGAGTTTAAAACATTTGCACCATTTGTTAATTTTAGGAGAGTCTCATCACCGTATTGTGTTTGAAGTCTTCTGTAAATGTCAATCGGTTTTACACCTTCATTCACAAGAAATTTCATCACAAGTCCTGGTTTGACTTGAACAACCCTCATATGTTAACGCAATGGTCTCTCAATGCTAAAAACAGTGAAAAGAAAGAATGTAAACAAGGAGGAGCAGGTGGTGAAAAACAGAGGCACGTGTCTATAAAAATAGATTTTTGTGTAAAACATGTTAACCAGCAGTGGCTTTTTTCGTTGTAATGTCCAGTAAGTGACCATTTGGATGAGTGTGCTGTCAAGTACAGTTTACTGTACCACCTCCTCCATGCAGAACTATTCTAGCTCATTTAAATTCTTTAGGTTTTATCCTTCTTAGTTTAGACCACAGGATTTTGATATTTTTCAAGTTTGCAGACAGAGGTTGACATTGTAAAAAAAATTATTTTATGCCCTGCAACCATTTCTGTGTTGATTTGGATAAAGCCCTTAATAGATCTCTCTATATCCAAGTCTTAACCTCCTGGCAGAATATCTGACACTATCAAGCTTCAAAAGACCCTCTGGACCACTAGCTGCATAACAGACCTAACGCCTCAGTAACTATATTGTACAGTGGTTTTGGAGGCTTGTCACATACAGTATGCACTGCCCATTTTCCGCTCAAACATGCTGATGGCTAAAAAATCCAGTTTTGCTTTTATTTTTATTTTTATTTTTATTTAACCACAACACCTGATTCAAATCATGCTTTCATTGATCAGTGGTAAAGTCCAGGAACTGGAATTTTTTAGATGATCTCAGGACAGGCTTCTTGCTTGCAGTTTGTTATTATGGAGATCGTGTCTGATAATCTGAAAGTTTGATCAGGTTTTATAACATGACCATACTAAGAATCAATTTAGTTATGTAATATTGAAACTGATCTTTGCCTCCCTCACCTCCAATTTCTGTCTAATTAACCTTACAGTGATTAGACGTCAGATTCCAGTAGTTTTGCCAGAGGTGTTTTACCACTATACACTTGTCCTCCTGTAATGAGATCAGGATGAAGTTATATGAATATAAATGCCTGATACTAAAAGAAATTGCTTAGAGTTACCATAAACTTGCTTATTTAATAGTATTTGCATAAGGTGTTTATAATAAACTACTGTGTAATTAATAGGTTATCATCAGGAGGTATGAAAATGAAAGGGTATGTACAGTACTGTGTCTTGATCTGTCGAATACATGAGTCTTGACCCACCCCTCATTTCTTTATCTTAAATGAAATTGAATTAAATTATTACGACATGGTGGCATATTGGTTAGCACTGTGGCCTTGCATGTCAAGGGATTAAGTCCCGTCTTGGGTCTGTGTGCATGAATTTTGCATGTTCTTCCCATGCTTGGTGGGTTTTCTTCCAAAAAACTATTTATAAGAATGTTCAAATTCAGGCTAAAACGTACAGGTCTTACTGTAATTTAAGATACAGCTAATCAACTAATTCATTAAGATACAACTTTATGACTCTTTAAACCTATTAATCTAATAGGACATACCCTAACCCTATCTTTTCCTATTAGTTTCTTAAAGTAGTTTCTAAATAATACACAGTTCTGTGCAAAAGTCTTGAGCCCCCTCTCATTCCTTCATATTAAATGAAATGAAATTAAAGTAATCCGAAAAATGTTTTTACAGCATATTAAGGCATTTAACAGAGGTGGGGTCAGAGGCGCTCATCCTCAAGTTCTACACTGCAGCGCTTATTCAGATAGCTATATTGTGCAGCATTGCTCTACGTTGTTCAGCATGTGAAGGTCACTGCATTGAGCACAGCTTTTCATATTTATTTAAAGGATGTTAAACTTAAATGATGGAATGCTTAATGAATAAGTTAAATTTGAAATCTTATTTAATTAAGTACATGCATTCAATTTCAGTAACACCCGTGTACAGTCAATAGTAATGTATGAATATGTTAATTATGGCAACAAAGTACGATTACTTAGGTATTTTCCACCCATTATTATAATAAATATAGGATATGTAATTGTTACTTTTTTCATATGAAATAGTCTTTCCTACAACAGTAAATTATTGACTGAAGTCATAAAAACAGCCCAGTGATTGTTTTTTGATAATTCATGCAAGAGAGGGAGGAAGTGATGGAGGATAGATGAAGTGTTTAAGCGAAGGAAAGTATAATTATGGAGCCAGGGGGTGGTCACAGAGAGAAAAAATATAGATATCAAGGCCACGTTTTACTACATCGAGCACTCAAAATGATATTGTGTCTGTGGTAGATAAATTTCGTTTCGTTAATTTATGGCCGCAAGATACAATTACTTCCCACATTTTGGTTAATTTTATTGCATGGAATAAGTGTGTACAGAAAGTCTGTAATTGTAATACATTCCCATGTGTAAAATTGTCCTCATGTTTGAGTACGTTACGTGCATGGTTTAATATGGAACCCCAAATTGGTCACACCATTTTTTAAAATGTAATTTGTTTATTCTTTTCCAATTAGAACAAAAACTTACATTACATTTTTTCCCCTTGGTTAACTAAATCGTGCACAGAATCATGTGCATGATTTAGTAAAGAGTTTATTAAATCATGTGCAGAATATAGTCCAACAAGTGAACGAACAAGAAAAAAAAAATGGACCACCTAAGGGCTTTGTATTTAATAAGAGAAATAAAGAAGAGTGAACAGGAAAGAGGGGGTTGAGCAGGAGTAGGAGTGTAGGTGTCATTATCCCACTCTGACAATATTAAGCATGCTGTGTTTCCCTGCAACAGTGCCAACCTTATCACAGGCTGTGCACACACAAACACACACACATTAAAAACAACTATTCCTTTTAAACAATTTCACATCACAATTACAACATTCTCAAAGCAAAAACACTTTTCCCAAGAGACGCAGTGTTTTCCTTTATGTCTCCTTTCCGCCTACTCTCTCTCTTATCTTTAAGGAAAAGTTCCTTTGACCCCATCGCCTGCTTGAGGCCTTGTTTCCTTGTGGTAGCGCCTTATGTGCCTTGCTGGTTTGAGGAAGAAACAGTTGAGTTCAGCTAGTCCATTGTTGCTGTTTGGTTGTTCATACTGTAGCACGGCATAAACATGTTGTTGTAATTTTCAGAATAGAATGGGTCTTAACCCCAAATATGCCATGATAATATCAAATATAGGCAGTTATTATTATTATTTATTAATACCCTTACCTGTTTATTTATGTTGTTATACCAGAAAGTCTTCTTATTCATTCTTTTAGGCCGCTTATCCTGTAACGGGTCACGGTGACCTGGAGCCTATCCCAGGAGACTATGAAAACGAAGACTATGGGAACACCTATTAGCCTAATCTGCATGTTTTTGGAGGAACTGGTACCAAGTCCCCTAGGCTGGGCTCCAGGCCTCCTGTGACCCTGTACAGGGTAAACAGTATAGAGACTGAGTGAGTGAGTAATGACGGCACCCTATTCAGCAATCGATTTAACATCCAGTCATTTTAGTATAGTTTACAATCATTTTTGATTAACATTCATTCAGGTTCAGCAACATTAAACAAATTAGACAAATATCCAAGTATCCAAGATGGCAGCACGTTTGTAGCACGTTTGTAGCATGAGCTACCTCATCTCGTCCTGTTTTCTGTTTTTGTCCTGTTTTTCGTTATGCTCATCTATAAGAAAGAAGGTTAAGAA
>JAOVVA010000037.1:7354966-7366972 GCA_028565275.1 Leiocassis micropogon | reverse complement strand
CAATTTTAGTTTTTCCCGGTGCTCCACTGAGTGGCCCCTTTAAGGGTGCAGAAACCCGACACCGCGCCTGCGCAGCACCCCGCGCGCCCCGCAGCCGCCACCGAGTCTAGACGAGCACATGACGAGGAACAGCCAATGACTCCGCCGCGCTCCTCCGAGAGGCCCCGAGACTGCGCGCGCGCGCACGCTCGTGTGTGTGTGAGAGTGCGTGCGTGAGAGTGAGTGAGTGAGTGAGTGAGAAAGAGAGAGAGAGCAAGAAACAATCGTAGGATCTCGTTCATCTCGAGCGCAAGGATTTAAAGGGCAAGTCTTCCTGGCGCAGACTTAATGGATGTTTTCGTTGCATGATTTTTTTTTTTTTTGCGGATCAGGATGGAGCTGTTCACCGTGAAAGGATTACTTTTCTAAAACTGATCTACTCTATAGGTGATCGAGGTCTGGCTGATCAGGAGTGTATGTGTATGTTTGTGTGTGTGTTAATCCTGTCCTGGATGTGAATCTAAAGGCTGTGCAGGAATGCAGAAGACTCAAACAAGCCTATAAATCAACTTTCTGTTGATGTTCGTGTTTTGCAGCAGACTTAGCGCTGCATGCACGCAGCACCATTCCCCCCCCTTTCTTTCTTTCTTTGACTAAAGCGCCGTGACAGCGCCGCTACTTTGTTGCAAAACTGCCGCGATCGCCGCCTCTGATGTTGTGCTCCGGCCAGGAGGAATGCGCGCGCGGCTGTGCGTCTAGGCTAGTGCACGGAGCCTTGATGTCGGACACCGAGCACGAGCATCGTCGGAGTCGGGAACAGACGTAGGACATACACACACACACACTCTCTCCTTCACATAGACACAGACACAAAAAGCGCGCATGAGAAGCGGTTAAGGTGTCGTATGTTCAGGACGAGACGCGGCGCTCTGGTTCGGCGACTCTGGAGAAGCCGTTTGATCGCGGACGGAGAGGAGGCCGATGGAGGCAGCAGGAGCGGCGACGATCCGGAGAACATCTCCCAAACCGAGCCGACTTCTTTGGGAAACTCCGCGGGATCCAGCGACACCCTGGCTCTGGTGGAAAGTCGAGGATCAGAGCTTGTTTTAGAGCAAGAAGGCATCCAGGTGGACATGTGCGTCCAGGAGGAGCGACGTGGACCTCCTCCATCGGAGGAGAGCGACGGCGGGACGGTGACCTGCTGTTGGTTTAAAGAGCTCCATCGAAGCAAAAGTGACCTTTCTAATCACTGGGAGATTAGAGAGCACAGTGCGAGAACTCGTAGAACGTTACCGGAGCAAGAACTTTCCAGGTGTGCTTATGCGCTCCTAAAAAAGTTGAAGGAGAAACCTTTGGGCGTCTTGTTGGATGCAGTGGAGTCTAAAGGCGCCGTGTTGGGTGGCTGTGTTGTAGCTCCTCAGGCCGAGCTGCACGTTGGAGGTCATGCTGTGTCTCCTCAATACCTGCTGTGTAGGTTTTTCCGCTGGCCTGACCTACAGCTCGCCTCCCAGCTGAAAGCGCTGTGCTGCTGTCAGAGCTTCGGGGCAGCTCCAGGCAGCGAGGCGTCATGCTGCAACCCCTATCATTACAGCCGCCTTTGTGGACCAGGTGAGGAAGCTCGAAGCAAAGGATCCTACAGGGTCATGATGGAGTCAGCAAACATCTAAGGGTACTGAGGAGAAAAAGTGAAGGCTTCTGCCATCATCTTGGTGCAAGAAGTTTTATAGTACATTGTCAGTTCACAAAATGTATTAGTATCAACCTAATGTTGCGAACGGGGCTATACATTAAATAATGCTTTTTGTATGAGTCTTATGAAACTTCAGCTCCATTTCCATTTTAAATTAAGACTGACAGAATTACAGACAAGCTGAAGTTTTCAAAGAAAACTTGGTGCAGGGCTTTATAAAATGTCCATCATGTCTATGTCTTATAAGATCTTGCACAATCCTGTGCATGCATGGTGGGAATTAGAGAGCGCAAGAGAGAGAGAGAGAGAGAGGAGCTGGCCTGTGACACTCTCTGGTTCAGGAAGTGGAACTCCCAATTCATTACCCTACAGGGACGCTTAGTTCTTTTACTCCTCATTCAAGCCTGTTATTCACAAAAACACACAGTCAGTGCGCCGAGAGCAGCTCTCAGGGCTGTTGCCCAGGCAGGGTGTAGTAGTTCTCATGAGATCAGTTATTTTGGACTATAAAAGACAAGCCTAATTTTGTTCACTCACCAAATTTTCCTCCGTATTGAGTCATACTTTTACTCAATAATCAAGTGAAGATTAAAGCCGTTCCTGCAACAACGAAAGAATATGCATATTGCTTCTTTATATATACAGAGTCAGACAAAAAAAATTTATTACAGACTTTAGGAAAAGAAAAATTGTATGATGTATATTATATAAATATAATATTAATAATACTATCATATTATAACTATATAATATATAGCAATAAATTTTGTATTCAAATATTTATACATGTCTTTTGTCTTTTCCTGAAGTGTGTATACATTTTTTTTTTGTCTGACTTGATTAACCTTTTGGGTAAAGACTGAATGCTAGAATGCTAATGTGGACTTATTCTGAATCGAATTTTTGACTAACTATATTGTTTCCTGCTTTAAACACTTTAATGAGAAAGCAGAAGTAAAATGAGAGAGTTCCACTGGCCAAGATGGAGTTGAGTTTGTTTGTGCTTCATTAACACAGACAGAAATGAAACAAAACCAGTGAAAAGGTTAAAAAAAAGAATAGGATGGAATATAAAATGGATACACTGTATATATACATGCATGCAATTATGTGTCATGTACAGAATAAGCATTTGCAAATGTAACTGAAAGAAGAAGAATACAGTATGGGATAGGTGGCTTATTCTATTCATTCTTTTCTGTAAACTTTTGCCATGCAAAATAGACACTTGCACAGAGAATGCACTGTAATGCAGGTGTGTCTCTAATCTGAAAACAGTTCATGAAGTGATCTAGTGGTGACTTGATTGTAGTCACCCATTTGCAATAAATAACTGATTATTTTAAACAAATGGTTTTTATTGCTTTCTTATAGAAATGGTCACATCCACTAATTGTTAAAGCCGTTTTAAGGAACTGTTCAGAAAGAAAAAAAAAAGATTTCAACCAGACAGTGCATGTTTTGCAGCAGGTGACAGTCCTGACTGTGCTTGCTGGTGTGTTTTAGTTCAGCCCAGGATGCTTCACGCCTTGTGCAGTCTTACTGTTTATCATAGCAATCATAATGTGTGTGTATAATATATTTATATAGGTTTTGGATGTTGATTATACAGCTCTAAAGTTCTAATGTAAATTCTTTACCTTTTAGATTCACCCCCTCCACCATACTCACAGCTCTCTCTTAAACTAGGACAGGAGTCTCTGGGTAAGTCATTTGTTCGTCATCACTACTTTATTGCTGTGTTATAGAGAGGAAAGTAGTTTTTAAGCCATTTGCAAAAAAAAAAAAAAGAAAGACCTAAGAGCTAATATAAAAGAACATTAAAAAGCTTGGCAGAAGTTATCTTTAAACAGTATTCCATTTAGCCTCAGACAGAAATCATGTGATTTTTGTTGTTGTTTTTTTTACCATATTTTCTAGTCTTTTATAGTTTGAAATTATTTTTTATAGTTCCTACACATCCGGTGTTGCCTAGTACCGAGATTGAGGCGACAGGGTCACCCAGCAACACATCCGGGGGTCACTCGGGTGAGTACTCTGATTTTCAGTGAAGTAGCATTCAGGCTGTGATGAGACGTTGGCTGAGGATGTATTCATGCTCAGATGCCTCTCTATCTTATGTGTAGGGTTCATGTTAATAATCTCTATCCACCATATCTGGAGCATATGAGAGATTATCCTGGATGATAATTTCCACTTGTTTACCTGAACTGAAATCTGATTAATCATATCTCACTCATAAGAAAAGTTTAAAGCTTAAAATAAGTTTCAGGCTACAGCTTTTAAATTCTGATTATGATATCTGTCCATGAGAGACAGAAAGCGCTTCTTAGGTCGTACACTAACACTGAAGCCAACCAGTAACTAGTGATTTTGGTTATTTACTCCATATTTACACTTTTCCACTGATTTTCTGTGGAGAATCTTGAAACATCAAAGTTGACATAAAAGTTTTGTTAACATTTGAATAATTTTTAATTTGTAACATTTATCCTGAAACATTTACTACAAAATATTTTTCTGTTTTTTTTGTTTTGTTTTTTTTTTGTACCAGGAAATGTTTTTTTTAATCTGTTGTAATTACACACTACAGATAGGGATTACATTGCGAAACTCTGGCATGCATTCAAAACTCACATTGATGAGGAAAGCATAAATCTTGCTACTTTAAATGCTTCCTAGGTGTGAAGATTTATACATACATAATGATTAGTGACAATGGGTAGATTAATCAGCTAAAAATATTCGTTCTGTCGCCTCTGGTGGTTTTGCTGGGAAGCTCCCCCCCTAGAGGAAGCCGAGGGCATTAAAATAAACGTGAGTTGAGGTCCAAGGTTCGATTACATTACCGTATCCTTTTTTTTTTTTTTTTTTTTAAATGACTGTACATAATTTACCGCTGACTTTGTGCTGTATGGTTTTGTCACTCTTGGACTGTGTGTCTATTTGCTTTCCCGTTCAAAAGCTTTAACAGCTAAATATTTTCCTGGTTGCTAAACTCTTTAAGACTTCTTTATAGCAGTGAATAGATTCCTCAACATCATTTGCACACTTCCACGGCGTCCAGACTTGAGGCACAACTCCTTGTAAATTAGATTATGACCAACAATGGGCAGTTTTGTGAGCGCGGGCCTCGCTGCTTCCAGCAGCAGTGGGAAGTCTCAGAGCACCGCATAATTACCGCGCCTTTTGTGGTCTGAAGACAAGGAACGAGATCCTCTTTTGGCGTGTCACACATGGCTCTTGCTCCATTATTTGCATGTTGTTGTTTCCTGCTGAGTTTTGCAACGCAGGCTCCGGCGCAGCCAGCCAGTCGCATTTTAAAATAAGGTTTAAATTACAGGGCTCGCTGTGGCTTTTCCTCTTCCTGACTGAGCGCAGGCCAACACGCAATTTAACTAATGAAATCCTGCCAGTCTGAGCAGAGATTCTTTACAGATGTCGACAAGGGACGACTCTATCAGTTGTTGGAAAAGTGGAGGAGACGGTTCAGGGTGTGTTTCTGTTCAGTTGAGGGGGTGCAGTGTTGCTTTCCTGTGTATGTGTGTGTGCTGAGAGAGAGAGGGAGAGACTGAGCTTTTTTTTTTTCTTTTTTTTTTCTCAGAGTTGACTGTTGTGACACTGTCAAGCGTCTGCCTTCTATCATCCTGACATAGCTTGTTTTCTTCATTTGGGTGCCAGATCGATATCCAGCCTATTTGCTCACTTCTATCGCATATCACCTTGAAAAATAAAGCCGTTCCAGTGCATGATCCCATGCAGGTATTCCAGAGGCGTCTAACGTATTCGGATTTTTCAATTCAATGAACAGAAAATCGGTGCTAAATTTATTTCAGGAAGGGACAACCAGCTAAGAAATAACTTCTACTGCTTGCAAAATCCATTTAGACTGTCTGCTGACATTGTCCAGTGGTTTAAAATGCAGGGTTGAGAGAGTCACAGAGGGCATGCGGTAGTTTTAACTTTTCCGAGCACAATCATACCTTTAAAAAAAATTTTTTTTAAAGGAGTTACAAAAGGAACACTGTCTTACTTCTGAAACAGTATGAACTTTGTTTTTTGGTCCAGAATAGCAAAAATAGCTCTCATTGCATTGTCAAGCCAGCAGTTGTGTTGCAAGCATTTTTGGTTTTGGCTTTTGCATGTCTCTCCCTTCTCAGAAATCTCTCTCTCTCCTGCTCCCTATCTATCCCTACATGCTGGAAGAGTCTAATCTGCGCAGGGAGATCTCATTTTTGGCTCAGCAGGACACACAGCACCGCTTCACTCCCCTCCTCCTCTCACTTGGCGGTGTTGGTTTAGGCTTAGCTCTGCTCAGACCTCTCCTGATGGGCGTACATGCCTCACCACCCATGAGCATCTTGAATAGTAATACATACTCTGTGAACCATTTTGGGGAAAAACATGGAGGGGGAAAAAAATGGAGTAACATTAGAAGCAGTATTTTATTACATAGACATGTACAGTCTATTTCATGTGGTTGATATTTTTAAGGTTTTTAATGCAGATGAAGGAAATCATAAACTTTCATTCAGTGTCAGGAGTATAGACTTGGTTTATCAAATCCAAAAGTTTTTTTAGAAGATGTTTTATAATGTTAACTTTTTAAAACATGTCTTATAAAACTCTTTATGCGTTTTCTTGGTTAAATCTGAACGAAAAATCTATGAATTTGATTACTTGATTTTTCCACACTGCTCTGCCTTTTTCTGTCTCGCACACTCCCCCTAACTCACTCACTCACTCACTCACTCACATGCATATATTAATTACTGTCCATATTTACACCTAGGGCCAATACGATTTCCTCCTCATATTACACTTGGAGTCATAAAGAATCATCAATAGTGGAGTCAATGCTCCTTCCTGCACTTTCCTTAAACCAGTCTTGTTTCATTAGCAGCGCTTCCCCGGCTGCTTCAGGGAGAGGAGTGTGAGCAGAATGGCGCCACAGGCTCAGGCCTTTAGATCCTCCCCCTCAATGGAGCCTGTGAAGCAAAATAATGCCATCAGTCTGTGTGCCAGTTAATCAGAGCTGATAGGCTGGCGGCTGGGGGGTCAGGAGGTCGCGAGTTGTCAGGGAGCTGAATGGAGGCCCTCAGAGGGGGAGAAGGGCCCCTGAGTGGCCCGCTGGAATGCAGGGAGGGGTTTGTGTGTGTGCGTATGTGTTGGAAGTAGAGATGACAGATTTGGGCCTTTTAGTGGGAACCGGTGCCTCTTCAGTTCCAAATCCCTCTCAAAGGGAACTGTAAAACTGTAAGGAGATGAGGTAGCACTTCCGCTCAGCATAACAGCAAAAAAAAAAAAAAAAAAAAGTGGAAAAGAAATGAAAGTGACTTGAACGTTTGATGTAATGCTTCAGAGCAGCGTCATGTTTCAGAAGCCTGCAAACTAGCGCCTGCGGTTTTCATGCAGTAAAAATCTATGGCATGTATGTAGTCACTGTTGTAACTTACATATGCAAATAATTACCGTCCTGACAATATCGTGCATGCATGCGCCGTTTTGACAGCCGTCGTTGTTTGCTTTAGACTTCTGATTTAGAAAAATTAAATGCAGCATCATGATTCTGCTATTTGCAAAAAAACTATACCTGCAGCCAGGGCATGCTTTGAAGTACAGTTCAGTATGCTAAAGTAAAAATTATGCTATCGCTTGTAATCGGGCTAAGATTGACTTTGTTATGGTGGCACAGTGGTTTAGTGGTTAGCTCTGTCACCTTGCACCTCCAGGGTCTGGGTTCGATTCCCGTCTCTGTGTGCATGGAGTTTGCATGTTCTCCCCATGCTTGGCGGGTTTCCTCCGGATACTCCGGTTTCCTCCCACAGTCCAAAGATATGCAGGTTAGGCTAATTGGCGTTCCCAAATTGCTCATAGTGTGTGAATGAGTGTGTGAGTATGTGTGTGCCCTGAGATGGATTGGCACTCTGTCCAGGGTGTACCCTGCCTCATGACCTAAGTCTCCTGGGATAGGCTCCAGGTCCCCATGACCCTGAATAAAGGATAAAGCGGTATAGACGATGAGTGAGTGAGAGATTTTGTTCGATGGCTGTTATATCAGATCAGTATTATCACTATTAATTACGTTCAGGTTTATCCACGGTTTTGGACTGGCTGTATCAGGAATTCTTTTTACATAATAACTATAATGAGCAAGCTGTTATGTAATAATACACGCTTTTTATTGCTACCTGCATAAAATAGTCAAACAAAGCTCCAAGAGCTACAAGAAAATCTTCATCAGTGTCAAAAACAAAATCCTGACTATGAAGCATTAAAATCTAATTCTTAATATAGTTTTAATGTTTATTTACATTGTGTTGCTTTAATTACGGTATTATATTAGTAAGCTTACTAGTTACCTAACTGGTAATTTCACAATGCGAGTACTTGCTACAACTATTAGAAATATGTGGATGGATTTTATATTTTTTCTGCCGTACTCACTATCACAAGGACAATATGGCATGTTTGATTCCACTCATGCTCATTTTTGCATCTCTGTTTTTTTTTGCAGATACCAGCACGTCTCCCTCATCGCTTGGACGGACTCACTGGTGTAATGTGGCGTACTGGGAGCACCGGATGCGTGTGGGCCGCTTGTATCCGGTGTACGACTCCTCCCTCAGCATCTTCTATGACCTACCTCAGGGCACGGGCCTGTGCCTGGGCCTGCTGCCCAACACGGGCCGCGCCAGCTCATCAGTTCAGCGTGCACGCGCCAAGATCGGCCACGGTATCCTGCTGAGCCGAGAGGCTGATGGCGTGTGGGCCTACAACCGCAGCCAGCACCCAATCTTCATCAACTCACCCACCCTGGAGCTCCCCCACTGCCGCAGCCCCACCGTCACAAGGGTGATGCCAGGCTACTCGGTTAAGATTTTTGACTATGAGAAGTCATGCCAAATCGGGCACCTGTCACACTCGGAAGGGCCGTATGATCCAAACAGTGTGAGGGTCAGCTTTGCTAAGGGCTGGGGGCCATGCTACTCGAGACAGTTCGTCACATCATGTCCTTGCTGGCTGGAGATTTTGCTCAACACCCACAGATAGCACACACACACACACACACATTCTGTGCCCATTTACTTAATCATGCTTCTCTCTTTCTCTCTCTCTCTCTCTCTGTCTCTCTCTCATACACACACATGCACACACACAAACACACAAACATACAAATTACATTCACAATCCCAAAATGTAATCTATCTAGATTTAATATAAAGTTTTATATATACATATTATATAAAGGACATTATACTTGTAAATAATGAGTCCTTTTTACAGTGTAATTATTTATGTATGGTGCAATGTGTATATGAACATGAGGAAAAAAAACAAGATGATCAGATCAGGTGATGCACTTTGGATTCTGTGTGCACACATGGAGTCTTTGCCATTTTTACTGATGGATGTGTACAGAAACCCTGGTTTTGGTGTATAGTTTTCATATACGATCAATATCCAGAAAAGAGAAAAAAACAACTAAGTACCATGGACACATTGATAATAAAGTATTCCTCGGATACTTCCAGTGTCGGCTGTCCTTATTCATAATTTTAGATTTGTCCTATGTGCATTCATATGCAGCGTGTTTAACTCTAATCCACCTTGTATTAAGCTGCAGGTCTAGTACAAGGGCTCGAACCCGGGGTCGGGGGGAAGGCAGCGTTTTCTTTTAAAGCCTCTGTTTGTTCTGGAAGGCGACTGCTCTGGCTTATTCAGCAGCCAGGCCGGCCCCACCTCATCCCTTTTAAAACAAGGCTCTCAGAAAGCCACATGCACATTATACGTATGCAGCATGATGCCCTGGCCTCCCAGGCTCCAGACGCATTCTTCAGATCCATGAAAGCAATATTATGACTGTGGAGACAGGCGAGGAAAATTAGCACGTTCACACGGTTTGTGTCTGCGCCTCACACTGAAAAAAGGCCTTGTGGATGGCAGGGATGGTGGTGTTTTCCTGCTGTTTCCTCTAATACTCACTTTGCTGTTTACAGAGGAAAAGTTTGTCCGTTTCAATTTCAACCCCATTTGGCTCTTTCCCACGAATATATAAGCTCGGTAGGTAACAGTAGGCCTTGAAAAAAACAATAGTGCACTCAAAGTTACCGTAGGTTTATATGCTAATCTGGATGAAAGAAAATGCTGATTCCTGCGCAGAATATAACCAGCTTGGCCAAAGAGAAATTTGCACATTTGATTTTTTATACTAGGTTTGATTATAGCGTGTAACATGGTGGCCAGTAAATGTTGAAAATGATAATTACCGAGCATATATCTGCCCAATTAAGCAACCGCAGATCATACCACTGCCTCCAGAGTCTTGTAAAGTGGGCACTATGCATGATGAGTGCATCGCTTCGTGTGCTCCCCTTCTTACCCTGATGCACCCGTCACTCTGGAATAGGGTCAGTCTAAACTCATCAGACCACAAGACCTTTTTTTTTTTTTTTTATTGCTCCAAAGTCCAATCTTTATGCTCCCTAGCAAACTGAAGCTTGGTTTTGTTATGGGCACACAGCTATTTAGTCCCAATCCTGTAATTTCCTGTCGCATTGTGCATGTGGAAACACTCTTAGTTTCACTGTTAAACATTGCTATAATTTTTGCTGTTGATTTTTGAAAATGTTTTTATGCAACTTTCCAAAGTGTTTAAGTGATCTCCAGTTGTCATTTTTTTCAACAATTCTTGCAGGTTTTAATAATTTCTCCTGGAATAAGCGAGTTAGGATAAAGCGCTATAGACAATGAGTGAGTGAATGATCTCTTGTATAATCTCCCAAATTTCGTCAACTATCATTTTCCACCCACCAGCCAGCTCTCCCCATCATACTGTATAACAACTTCAATCAACCGCAGTTCTTCAACTTATGCGTCTTATGCTGATGCCATGTCATCGGATAATGTGAAAAAAAAAAAAGCACTCAGTTGAAAATGCTATGTGCTCTCTTCCACATACATATGCTCACTAATGATTGGCTAGTTATGCTGTGATTGACAGAAGCGAGAGCATGCCATTCCAGAGAACACCATAGGCCAATTTTGCTAGCTTGGTTCCTGCCCATGCACGAGTGTGTTGTGTAATTGTATTAGACATCTGTGATGAGACAGCAATACTGTACGAAAATCGTAAAATTTTAAGCGATAAGTAATGCTTGATCAAATTTTGTATAGAACAGAACACTTCAATCAATTTATCTCAGGGATTAAAATCTCTATAGGGAAAGAAAAGATGAAAGCTTTTCACCATTAAACTTTAGTCTATACATGTTTAAGCTGGTGATAGAATTCTTTCTCTTTAGAGAAACTCCTATATGGCCCAGAAGTCAAATGTGTCCCGTAAAAGAAACTACTGAATGAGATAACAGAGCTATAAGGAATGAGGGAAGTCACCGAATTGGAATTCAGTAAGTCAGTAATTGCCGTGAAATTGTGTATTACACCAGTGGCCACTGTTGAGACCTCAACCATCAATCCTGAGTTCAGAATACAGCCAGATATTTGCCTACTGTCATGTATTGCCTTAATTCCAGTTCTGGGAACCTGCCTGTTGAAATGTGTTAGATCTTAATGTATCTTTCTGGTTCTGTCACATTATCCAGATAAATCCTTCACCAGCCTATATAACCGTTTGGCCAATAGCATTTTAAACCCATGTGTATCTAAGTATGTCATCCTCCCTGGAGTATGATATATAGATTTCTGCATGGTAAACGTCCTCTGTGTATACTTGCATTTGGTGTTTATTCTTAATCCAGGCTCTGTTTTGTTTCTTTAAGCACTATGTCTGTCAGCCGCTGTGGTAATTATAGAGAGACAGAGAGACTGGGCCGGGACAGCCCACTCTTTCAACAGCTCTCAACCACAGCACTCCTTATGCTCTGCTCTTGAAAGTCAGCCAAGAACATTTCTCTTCCCCCGTGCTATTCTCTCAGCTCAACCCTCCTCTCTCGCTCTTTATCTCTCACTCCTTTGGACATCCCAAAATCATTTGGTTTTAAGTCCACCCCCATCCTCGGAAAAGCTCTTCTGTAAATGTCTCAGCCGAAGCCTCAGAAGGCTATTTTTGCTTTCCATTCTATGATTTTGAGTGCTAGCAGTTGTGTATACGATTTTTTGGGGTTGGAAAAAAAAATAAATATCAATTTGCGAAGACTGAATGCTATCCTCTCTGCACACAGTGTTGCTTTGTGCCTGCTGTCATACATCTGCAGTGAGGAGATCAATTTGGTGTCTATTGGACCCAGTGAAACTCTCCTGCTCTGGTTCGTCATTGATCAGCTCCGGATAACGTAGATAGTTGAGAAAAGTTACTGGGGCCAGTAACTATATAT
>JAOVVA010000037.1:7316833-7349642 GCA_028565275.1 Leiocassis micropogon | reverse complement strand
AATAATAATAATAACAATAATAATAATAAATAGAGAGATATGGAGCTTTATGGTCTAAGATGGCTTCTTTGCTTGAAATATTTTATTATACTGTATATTATTTATTATTTCAAAGCATCAGTGAGTTCATATTTCCGTTCCTCATCCTGTACCTTTCTAATTTCTCATACTATAGCATCTGATTGATTTTATTTTTGTGCATTTATTATTTTGGGCAATTATTTGTTTGGGTAAATTAAATACCAAGATGAGTTTAATAATTTAAATTTAAAACATTAAAAAAAAAAAATTTTCTCTCTGCTTCCACTGTAGAATTTTCACCACAAGGGGGCCATACACAACATCAACCTCTTTTCCTCTCGAAGGTGTAACTCTGTTCCATCTCTTTGCTTGTATCATGCCACCAGGCAGAATGAGCATGTAATCTACAAGCTGTCAATAAGTAACAAATTTCTTGGACGGCGCAATGGCTCGGCATAGTGACACTGACCGTATATGGCTTGCCGTTTCTGTGAGCTTTGAGTCAGCAGCTGGTAATCCCTGTCATTCCATTTACTATAATTCCATCATACTCAGTAAATTCGTCAGTCTGACCTGGGTGCTAAAACTAGCATGTATCATGCTGGAGGACAATAGAACAGTTAGTTCAGCAGGTTGCGTCCAGGCTTGTGTACATATTAACATCTGAATCATCACGCCGGAGTAGGGCAAACCACACTGCTATTAGAGTTAAACTATACCAGGAACCATGCTCAGTGTGCCCTTAGTGACCTCAAACTAAGCCCTTTTTTATTTAACCTGAATGAATAACAGTAGCAGTACAAACAATGAATAATAGCACACACAACCTCTTCAGCAATCCGAGCCTTATAGGGAATAATGTACAATCCAGCTGCGAGATCGCAAGCCGTCAATGGCTAGGAAAAGTATAAACATTAAAGTTATTCATTCATGAGGTTGTTTGTTAAAAGACGTGAGGTTTTGACAAGACTAAAAAGCTCACTTCATCAAGACTACATAATGAGTCATTTGGCTCCAAGCCTGTACATTGCCTCATGTGAACCCCATAAAATACTTATGGATTTTAAGTGTTCTGTACAAATGATGAATTTAAATGAGTATTACCTCAGAGTGTTGAGTCATTTTGGACCTAAGGCTGCTGATTGCTTCACATGAACCCCATAAATATCTAGTTTTATGACTTGTTCTCTCATTTCCTGCTCTTGCATAATTTTCAAATACTCTGTTTACCTAAGGCAAGCTCGGTTTACTGACACCCGCACAGAAATACTCATGTGCATTGTAAACTGTTTATAGAACCACAAAGATTTACACTCAATATGAACGACCAGGCGTGTTTTTGTTGTTGTTGTTGTTTGTTTGTTGTTTTTTTTATGTGCATGGTCTATATATGTACATAAACAAAAGTACAGTATTTAGGTTCTAGCTATCATCCGTTACGTTATACATTATACATTCATATAATTCCAGTGAATCACATTGTGACCCAGATTAGTCTTGAATCCTTTTTAATATCATCAGCTACACTTTCTGGCCATAAACAGCCTGATGACAGTCTATTGAGCATGGTTTTGTGCGTGTGGATGGAACATAAGGGAAAAGCAGAAGTGATATGTTCATGTGCAGAGGGCTCAAAACAACAGATCGTCGGTCTGTGCTTTGACAAGATGAATAGGAGAAAATCGTACTTTATGATATAATTCATTTCCAGGAAACATTTAAAAACAATTGTGCTGCAACAATTCTTCTCTGTCCATTTATCCTCCCATGCACCAATCCATCCATCCATCCATGCATCCGTCCATCCATCCGTTTGCTTGTCCTCTCTGCTCAATATCCATTTTCCCCTACAATCCTCCAGAGTCCAGGCATTCACAATGACGTTATCACAGTCAGCTTGTACATGGTCATTACCCCGTCACATTGCCTTTTGTATTGAACAATTATTCACACACACACACACACACACACACATACACCCCACATTCCCTTCCTCCTTCCCAGATCTATCTACAGGATTCCATCCGCTCCACTCCCCCTACATGTTCCCAAGCTTGTACACACACACACACATGCACACACACATAAACAAACATGCACAAAACCAGCTGTCCTAGAGCTCCAGTCCTGAGGGAATAAACAGGTGCTGAACTCGTGCTAGTTTCAACAGTCAGACAGCACATGGTAGAGCTCATAACATCATCCCAACCACGAACAAAACACACACATACACACAAGTGACATTAAAGAGAAACAGTTACAAGAAGTATATGAGTTATTTTTTTCTCCACTGATTGCTTCAACAGACCATGATGTAATGTTTTGGTAATAAGACATTTATAGGAAAGACCAAAGATATATTTCAATATGACAAGGGATCAGGACTATTCATTCTGAAAAAAAATTATGTTTTAAATCATGGTAAATTAATTTTTCACCGTAATCAGCTGTTATAAAGTTAATAGCACATTATTATTCATTTACTGGCTTGTTTTTATGATGAACTCAACTTTTTGTAGTTTCTAGTGGATAAAAAACATCAGGCACAAGCAGAGGTGAAAATATTCACTTATGGCTCACTAATATAGCCAAGCGGAAGGGCCTCGGCCATGCTGAGTAGTAGCCCAGTTTATTTTTAGCACCACTAACATGCTGTTTTAAGAGAGAAACACACATCATCAAAAAGAGGAAGCGAATGAAGCTTTAACAGCGTGTCTCTATTCGGAGGTGCTCATATACATCCTCACTCACCTAACTTAAAATCAAATTTCTGTATTTTTTAAATAGTTATAGCTTGTAAATTCTTCATCTGTATCGAATTAATTTATAGATTTTGTGTGTTTGGACCATGTGATGTGGCACAAAGTTAAAGATTTAATTTATGATTTGTGTAAAAAGAAATAATAATAATAATTAATCACTGCATTTGTCATATAGCATTTGAATCATTAATGATTCCATTGTACAAGCAGAACAACAAGAGCTGTACAACTGTGTAAACATTACCCACATGATTAAAGTTGATTACATATAAAGAGACATGTGATTATAATTTAAGGGGGTGGGGAGAAATAATCCTGATCCTGTGTGGAAATATATACAGCCTTAATTTTGTCATTGTGTTCACCAATTTGCATTTTGGGGGTAACATCTGGCCCTCTCCTGCACACTTCTTTCGTCTGCACTTTGACCCTTTCCCCCACTCCAGTCACAATATGGTCTGAGGAGGGACTGTGTGTATATGAGTGTGTGTGTGTGTGTGTGTGTGCACATGTGCAAACACAAAGCTTGGCAGAAATGTAGACCTTCTTGTTATTTTGAACTGTTCGAGGCAGAACTGTTGAACTGACCCTTGACTGCAATAATATTTTAGTGTCAGTTGTACACGAAACGAGAGGGTTCTCCAAATGTAAACCCATGTAATATAAACAGGAACTTTTGTGTCTTATGATCAATAAGGCACAAAAGGCATGACACATCATATGAGCCTCACATATGGGCACGAGCATGCCTTTAAAGACGTCTCTGTTTACTTCCAAACAAGGCCTATAACTGTTTTTGCATGACTTCAGATGCCTGTGCAGATTGTGTTATGTTATGATGGGGCAAGCTGGGGCAGGTTTCCTACATGCCCGGTGTGACATCCTTCACCCATTCTTGCATTCACTAAAAAAAGCAGTCCGTGCCCGCTGACTGTGAAGGGTATCAGATGGATTTCAGTGTCTCAGATCTCATCATAGTGAATGAATGATGTAGCTGGGTCACTTGCATACTCTTGAAATGACTTGCAGGGAAAAGAATAAGGGGGATGGGGCAAGCTAATTACGTCTTTCTTACAAATTTCAGCTTCTCCCTTCCTGTCTAATTGCAGTTCTTGTTCAGGCTTTAGAAGGGTTTTGAATGAGGAAGGAGGCAATAAAATGTACAATGCCTCACATTGCCATAATTCAGTTACTCCTGTTTCAGAGTCCCAAGTGGATGCACTTTTCTCCCAAAATGATGATATATATATATATTTTTTTCATAATTCTGACAGCATGTTAGTTTCTGAGGTCGAGAATGATGAAAACATGACATATGAAGCGCTCAGAAAGCTGTCAGTTGAAAATGCTCCTAATACCTCTTTGATTGTGATACTTTGTATCAAATATTGATAGATTGTGTAAACAAACCGCGCATCAAAGGCGCGTTCTAGAAAGAAAGAAAGGGGGGAAAAAAACGTGTTCTCACATTGAGGGAACTTCCTCGTGACGACTAGTTGAAGGGCTGCTCTAGTCGGAGTCGGGGGGTGAGTTTTGTGGCTAACAGCGGGGTATTTGCATTAGCAGCAGACTCGAGGCAGACGTCAGGGAGCCGCATTACTGCACTTGTAGCGGAAGACTTCAAACTTGTGCAAACTTTGAAAGGAAAAAAAACAAAAACCCAAAGACTTCGCATGATAGGGTTGGCGTGTTTAAAAAAAAATGAAACACACCAAAAACCTCTGAAAGTATAACAAGATCGTAGACCACATACAAGGTTTTGCTTTTCTTTCTTGCTTTTTAAAAAAAATATATATATGTAATTAAAGACAGGACAGAGGGATTGTACTTCTTGTGCGCGGAGGAATACAGAACTCTAACAGAACACTGCTGCTGCTGCTGCTGCTACAGCGCGCGCACGGAGATCCCGGACACGCAGCCGCGGCTGGTTTTGCTGAATTATTCTCCGCAAGCTTTCAGCTCATGATTTTCTCATCTGCCGTCCTCTTCCTTCCTGTTATCTCCGGGTTGTAATCAGAGAGAGAGGGAGAGAGAGAGGTTTTTTGTTTGTTTTTTTTGTTTTGTTCTTTTTGTTTAAGTTGACAATGTCTATTTTACCTTTCACTCCTCCTATCGTGAAAAGACTTCTGGGCTGGAAAAAGGGAGAGCAGAACAGCCAGGAGGAGAAATGGTGCGAGAAGGCAGTGAAAAGCCTGGTGAAGAAGCTGAAGAAGACGGGACAGCTGGACGAGTTGGAGAAAGCCATCACCAGCCAGAACGGCAACACCAAGTGCATCACCATCCCGAGGTGAGAACAATCCTCGAAAGTCCTTATATTGATATATTAATATAGTTGAAACTCTTTTCATGCAACAACAGGTTGGCAGGTCTCACTGTCCCAGTGTGTGCGATTTTGACAGTAATGTCAAAGCTTCTCTGGTTACCTTGAGTGACCAAGAGCATCACAATCTAATCCTCTATCACCTCTCCATATCACTCTACTGTATTATAGTGTATATTCATTCATTCATTTATTAATTTTTTTTTTTTATACCTTATTCTATCCCAGGAAGCTCAGGGCACCCTGTTTGTTTGTTGCAGGGCGCAGGCACACACACACACACACACACACACACAAACAATCATACATTATTGGTAACCCATGTTTTCGGACTATGAGGAAACCCCAAAGCATGGGAACAACATGCAAACTACATACACACACGCACAGACCAGAGGAGAGATTCAAACCTCCACATCGAACCTCGAACCTCAGCTAAGCACTGATCCACTGTGCCTCTTAACATTATGAATCAAATGATCAAATAATGACCATTTCTTTTGCTTGTCTTGTCTCCTGACTTTGGCGCCTTTACACACGCATATATATATATTGCTTTGTTTTTAAATTAATTTTAAATGCATAAATATACCATATTTAGTTGAACATAAATGCACACAAAATGTACAAAAGGTGTACAAGTGTCAAGAAAAGTAAACCCCCCCCACCCCTGTTTGTTTGTTTGTTTGTTTGTTTGTTTGAGAGTGTCTTGGATTCAAGAACTTACGCTTAACTTTCAGTTTACTCATTTATCACAACCAGTCTTTCCATCCTATAGATTTATGAGCATTTCTGCTCTGAATTCAGTGTTTCTAATGTATGCTGAATGATTATCATCATGTAAGTTTGTTTTCTCTTCACTGATTTATGAGGCGCTGGGGTTTAGAGAGCATGGCGCACACTGCCGCAGGCTTTCGCCCTGGTCTGTTGCCTGATACTGTTATATAACACCAACCTTTAATCTACAGAGCTTTCCAGCTACTGTGCGGTGTGATTGTGGGTGTGGAAGTGTTAGGTGTAAAAGGGCTTTAAACCTGCATGTTGTGGGACATAACACACATTCATTGTTTTATTCCTTCTTTCATGCTTTCTTGAGTAAGGGCTTTATCGTGGTCTGGGTTGTGGTGGATCCAGGGCATAAGGAGGCAACACACACTGAATGGGATGCTGCGCACACACACGCACACACACACACACACACACACACACACACGCAGACACACACACGCAGACACAGACACACACACAATGATTTGAGTATAGCCAATTCACTTACCAGTATGTTTTTGGAAGGTGGAAGGAAACAGGAGAACTCACAGGAAACCCCTGTGGACACAGGGAGAACGTGCGAGACAGTAATTGGAGCTCATGATCGAACCATGGACCCTGGAGCTGTGAGAGTGTTTTCCCCCAGTTTATTCATCAGCCTGGGTTTTGTAACGATTAGGCCGTGCTGCTTAACAACTAAAACTTTGAGGGTTTTTTTCAGTTAGTTGTCAATCAGTAAATACCACTACTATCAATTATCTTCTAATAAAAAGTTGAAAGTGAATAGATTTGTCTATTGACAAGTTGCCAGCAAGGGCCTCTGTTAAATACATAAAGAGAGAACAAAAAACAACCCACACATCAAAACGTTTTTTGTTTTAGGTCACGCTGTGCACTCAGACATCCGCTTACATCCTGTGATGCAAATATCTCATTGCTTCAGTTTTTCCATCAGTCCACTTGTACCTGTCTGATGATTCTTTTATTATTTAAAAAAAAAAACATTTTATGGACCCAAAGTCAGGAGTACCTGGAAGTACCAGGCAGTATTCATCATGAATGTTGAATCAATTCTTAGATTTAATGGAGCATTTTATTACTTGGCTAATGTCAAGCTTGCTTACATGTTTTTCTGTACAAAGAAACTCATGAAAAACACACTTTAAAAAACATAAGAAAGAAGTTTGCAGCTGCCCAAACAAGTTTCTGTCCCCAGCATAGAAAATATATACATATATATGCTTTCTTTCTATGGCATTTTGACACATACCGTAGATGATAGAGATTAAACTGGAATGCTAGAATGTTTTGCTCCAGCTAGTCAGTTATTCAGCACAGGTTCCTGATGCTTATGGATACAATATATACATATGGATTAGATTATAGCATCGACATGCACCAGACATATATGGAGTGTTTTAGTTTCCTATGCAATTGTTAAAACTTTTTCACAGTTATTCTTTAAAGAGACACCGCCTGTTGTGTTTTGAACTAAGTGTGTGTTGGTGGAAGGTGTGTTTCTGTAGAGGGCAGATCCTCTGGTGGTTTTAGCATGTGGAGTGGTTGTTGTTTCTTAAAAGATAATGAAGTGAAAGCAGAGCCCGGAGCCACTGATTCGACTCTGGCACTCAGGAGTGAGCCTGTGGCTTGTGGTCTAACCCTCTGGTAGTCTTTGGGTGAAGCAAGAAACTGTAGCATGCAAACACATCAGCCGTTGGGGTATCAGAAAAGAAAAACAATATAGTTGAATTGAAACAAGCCAGACAATGCAAAAAAAAAAAAAAAAAAAAAAGGTTAGTCTTGGAGTCAAATTTTGGTTTTAAAGATGAAGCATTATAAAAGCATCATTTATAATTTGAATGGAATAAAGTTGCCTATTACTGCTGCATGATGGTGACTGCTGTATTGGAGAGTGTAAATAGGGCAAAAAACTATGTGAATTCTGGCCAGCAAGGGGACACGGTATAAATAGATTGTGCCTAATGTGATAACGCCCTAAAATAAAGAAAATAAGTACATAAATGCTAATATCTTAATTATTGTTTTAGTCATCACCATGCAGCAGTAATAGGCAACTTTATGATGATTGTCGTTGTTTGTTAATAGGAGCATAATCATTGTTAATAATGATCATAAGTATTCATAAAAGTGAAGGGAAATGGTTTTATTGTCCTTTATTTATCAATCTAATACAGTGGTCACCAACAGTCCCTAATTGGACTACAGAGGTTCCTAGATGGATGGATAGATTTATCAATCTATGGGGGCTCCGAGTCACGCAGTGGTAAAGCGCTCACCCCATCATCCGGAGATCGCGAGTTCGATTCCCGGGTGATACTGTAACCCTTCGCAGCCGGAGGCCTAGAGAGAGCTGATTGGTTGAGCTCTCTCAGAGGGGAGGGATGAGAGGTACCTAGTGCTCCCACATTAATCACGGTTCTACAGCCACGCAAGCGGAAAGTGGTTCGGAGGAAACATGTGATAGTCTTATTATGTAATAAAGCATTTTTTTAATGAAAACAAGGCTGTGCCATTTTATATATACACTTCATTTAGAAATCAGTAGTTAGTGATTAGCGGTTATGATTGATTTTTTACATGTTTTTTCCTTTTCTGATTTTTAGTTTCTGCAGACGGCTGAATGTCTGTTTTCTTTCCCTGGTTGTTTGAGTACTTTAAATCAGCACTAGTGTTCAGTCCTGTCCTCTATTCCTGGCCATGACTTCTGTCCTAACCACTTGAGTTCGACTTGCTGGATTCCTCGCACGTCTCTGCCTCGTCTCGCCTCACACACAATAACTGACAGAGGGAGCGAGACTGCAGTACACTGCTGTACTACAGAGCACTGTCTTGTCTGTACATGCTGCTCAAAATCTCTGAAAGCCCGCTCAAAACGACATGCAGAGAGGATGTTTGATATCAGAGTGTGGAGATAAGCAGGAAGATGGTAAGGTGAGGTACTTATGAAGTACTGAAGGGAATGGAGACCAAAAAGAGTAAAGTATTAATATCTATAAAGTAATGCAGAATGATAAAGTAAATATTAATGTCTATATGGTCATGTCTTAATGTCTGTAGAGTAATGTAGAACAACAGGGTACTTTATAGTGTCTATAGAGTAATGTAGAACAGTACTGTCTTAATGTCTATAGAGTAATGTAGAACAATAGCGTACAGCTTAATGTCTATAGATTAATGTCGAACAGTTATGTCTTAAAGTCTGTTGAGTAATGTAAGACATCAGTCATAACTGCTAATGTAAAACATCAATCATAACCGCTAATCACTAATGTCTTAATGTCTAAAGAGTATTGTAGAACAATAGCATATGTCTTAATGTCTATAGAGCACTGTAGAACAGTAATGTTCTTAATGTCTATAGAGCAACATAGAATTATAAGATACATCTTAATGCCTATAGAGTAATGTAGAACAGTAGTGTTTTTAATGCCTATAGGGTAATGTAGAACAATACCATACAGTATGTCTTAATGTCTATAAAGTAATGTACAACAATACCATATGTCTTAATGTCTATAGAGTAATGTATAACAGGAAATATCTTAATATATATAGAGTAATGTAGAACAGTAATATCTTAATGTCTATAGAGTAATGTAAAACAGTAATATCTTAACGTCTATAGAGTAATGTAGAACAATATCATATGTGTTAACGTCTATAGAGTAATGTAGAACAGTAATATCTAAATGTCTGTAGATCTGTATCTTTATTCTAATATCCTTAGAATAATTTAGAGCAATAGTCTTAATTCCTGTATAGTGAAAAAGCAAACATATACTTAAATTTCATATACTTAATCTAAAGTGCTAGAAATAGTGTGCGTGTTTGTGAGTATATTAGTGTAATTGTAAGGTTTGTGCTATACTAAAAATATACACCAAATACCAACAAATCAATCAATGGGGCAACTGATTCTATAGAACATTTTATATTCTGAACAAGCAGTTTATGTTCCAGGTTTATATTCAACTTATGATGTGTGCCATCTCAGTAGAAAAGAAACTATTTCATTTATCTCTCTATCTTTTGCCCATTCAAATGCACCTTTTATATTTTATATTTTACGTAATACATCTCTGTCAAAACTCTGTCTGTAAGTTTTTTTCTTTTTTTTGTATACAGAGAACATTTCAGACATCATTCTTAATTGTAACTGTACAAAAATCACAGTTTCAGCATGGAAAAGGATTTTTTTTTTCTATTTTTTCTTTATCTGCAGTACAATAATGTAGCACATTGGGAATCAGTGAAACACTTAGGAATCGCTTGCGAGGACAGTTGTTACATTTGGTCAATAAAGGTTTAAATACGCAATCTGGAAATGAAGTGGTTTATGATGAGACAAATTTGAAGGCTTATCCAAGTTTCCAACAGTCTAGTGAAAAGTCTACATGAATATTCCTCTCAAAATTTTGGATTGAGCATTTGTTCCGGGAAAAAAAACTGAGGCAGTTTTGTCATTTGAGAATGACAAATTACACAGCTGTACAGTAGATCACTTTTCTTTTTTTAAGGAATTGATTAATGTCCTTTAGATTTCAACTGTAAGTGAAATTTGAGCAAACATTCCTGCAGGGAAACATCTTAAAATTCTTATCTATGTTAGAAGCTTTAAAAAACAGATTTCAAAACACTAAAATAATAAGTACGAACATACTGTACAGTACGAGTCAAAAGTTTGGACACACCTTCTAATTTTCTTTTTACATTCACGTGATTTCAAAACTATGAAATGTTAACATATGGAAGTATGTAAATGAGTAGCAAGAAGAAGGTCAACTCTTGTGGAAAAGTTCTTGCAAGTGCATTTGCAAAAAACCCTCAAGCACCATGAAGAAAGTGGCAGTCATGAAGACCTTTTCAGGAGAGCAAAAACAAAACAAGTAGCAGACACATCTCAATATCACCTGTTTAAAGAAGATAATTGCTTATTTTGGACGCCTTCAGCATTGTTTTGGAGTGTAGAAAGACATAAAAATCAGAAAAGACCACTGAATTAGAAGCTCTGTCCAAACTTTTGTCTGGTATTATACATACATACATACATACATACATACATACAGTACATACATACATACATACATACATACATACATACATACATACATACATACATACATACATACAGTACATACATACATACATACATACAGTACATACATACATACATACATACATACATACAGTACATACATACATACATACATAGAGGAGTAATAAATCGCTACACTGTGCAAAAAGACATGAGTGTCCTTTTTATGTTCTATGTATAACATTGCTGTTTTGCTTAATTTCTTTGGTAACAGGAATGATTTGACTATCCGGCTTACTTAACATGACAGGAAATTTGGTCCCTAACTTTATAAACCAGTCAGAGCTAATCTGAACCCTCGCTCTTTCTAAAAACATCAGCATTTGCACGTGTTTGTGCCCTCCATCAGTTTCACATCCTCTTTGACCCAGCGGCAGAGGATATCTGCAGTGTGCTTCTATCTGTATCTGCTTTCGGAAGCTTGCTGCGTCTTAAACCTCATTCTTAGCAAAGGTTAGTGCAAAAGTTCAACGTCGGTAGAAACTGCGAAAGAGCCCACGAGCTCATTCTGCGGCTTGTTGAGGCGACTGTGCAAACAGCAGCGTTTATCAGTGAACCCAGGCGAGCGATGTCTGGTGTCGTGACCATAGCATTTATTTCTCCTTGAGGCTGAATCCGTCTGCTCCCCGATGAGACGTCTGGCATCGGGTTCGCCTTCCTGGAACCTGAGCTGCTTTTGATACAGATTAAATAGATCTGATTTCTCTGGGTTTTAATTGATCTGCCGGCTGTTTTGTGTGGGCGGGCCACATTTTCAAAGCGAAGGTCGTCTGCTGGAGATGAAAGATGACTCAGAGTTGTTGTTTGTTGGCGACAGACAGTAAAATCAGCCTGACCCTGTAGTCTGGGTAAATCGTATATTTTTTTTAAAAGTGAAAACCACATACTATAGAGCGCTGACTGATGTTTGGTTGCTCTGTGATTCATGACTTGTGCATTTCTTATTTGTTACTGAATGATCAAAGTTTTATAGAAAGATTGTGAGTCAGATATGAATGTCATGTTTTGGTAATTAGCATTCACTAAAATCACTTTTTTCACTTTTACATGTCATGATATAATGGGTGCCCTTTCATAGAGTTAGGGATCTGAGCATGTACAGCAAAGTGGTTTGTTTTTCAACAGACATTGAGGGTATTTTTTCATGAATGGCAGTACAGTGGTTAGAAAAAAAATAATCGTCAATGTACTGTACAGTTAATGTTTTCCCATAAGTGATGCATGGATGGTTGCATGGATACAAAAAATGGCTCTCCTGTAGAATAATGGCATAGCATGTAGAGTTTCCATCTCACAGATCAGAAGTCCAGGGTTCTATCTTGAACTTGTGTTACTGTCTTTGTGCAGTTCTCCTCATGTGCATTTGGATTTCCTTACTCTGAATCGTGGTTAGTTGTGAACATGTGTGTGTGTGTGTGTGTGTGTGATGTGTTGTGATGGACTGATGCTAAATCAATTGTGTATTCCCGCATTGAGACTGGTTCTGGATCGACCTCAACTCTAACCGGAATAAAGTGAAAACAAAATGAGTGAACATTTGTGCAAACAACATGGCAGGAAAATCAACTAAATTAACTATTTTTTCATTTAAAAATAAACACCTTTCTTTCAGATTGTACATAATACGCCTGTATTCTTTTAATGTATGATCCAAAATAAGGATCTTCTTTATGCTCTGTTGGCATAATTAATGGTTCATTTCTTTTAAATGTCTGTGTGTAAACATTAACAATTATTAAACAAACTTGACATGAATGAGCAGCTCATGATTCAATGACTACAGTTAATAATACCTGAAGAGCATGCGGTTGGGCAACAAAACTTGAAGACATTTCTGTGACATGGCGTTGAGTATAAGGTTTGTAACACAGTATACAGTATACTGTAGGTTTGCAACAAAAAAAACAGAAAGTACAGTTGCATAACGATTTAATATCTTCAGAAATAAATTATAACAGTGTTAAAGAGAAATAAAACAAACAATAACGAAAACATTTTTAATAATCATTTTTAATAATCATTAACAATTAATTGGTCATTTTACACAACCAGTGATATTTTATTATAATTTGTAATGATTTTAAAACATTCCAAAGTGAAGCCCAAAGATCAAAGATCAAATTCTGGAGAATCTTTTTTTCAAAAACTAAAATTGAATTGAACACTGAACATAATTTACATTAGGATTTTTCTTAACTAATAGTCAAACACATTACTAATCATTAATTAATCTTGGTTCCTCTTAGTTTAATTTAGTACTTATATAACTACTTGTATTTATATAACCAGGTTAGTTTTATATAACCAGTTATAGTGGCACAATCCAGCGGTTTCTCATACCCTGATTGATTTGTGGCATCCATCACAGTAAAAACACTGACATTCACATATTTATGTTCTATTTATATCATTTAAAATGGGTTAAAATCTTATGTAATTGCACACAGAGTATTTTGATTCGTTTAGCACTTTCTGACACGTACTGGTTGAGAATATCAATGCTCTTCGTGCACTTAAATAAAATTTTACCCATTTTAAACAGTAAAAATAGAAAATAAATATATATAGAGGTCTTTGTTTTTAACTGTATGGGGAAACACTGGATTGTGCCACTATAACTGGTTACATACTGTATGTCTGGTTATCATTAACCATTAATGAGTAATAGATTAATGATTAGTAATGTGTTTGACTATTCATTATGTAAAATGTGCAAATTCTGTTAATTAAGTTTTTAAAGTAAATTATAGTTTTGAAAGGGAAAAAAATCTCCAGACCTTCAATAGATAGACAGGCCAACTTTATCTGGAGTTTATGAAAGGAATCGCTGAGACCTGACTCTTCAAGTTATTAGGCCAAGTAGTAAAGATACTGTAGCTACAGTAAGTTATTTTGTCAAGGTTAGAACTATATGCAGAAAGAGCCTTATCGGTTAATACATTTTTCATCTGTTACAGTCTTAATGGCAATTAATACATTAACGATTAATTATTAACATCTCTAGTTATCATTTAATGTTAAACAAAAATATGTGATATTGACTACGTTAACACAAAGATTGAAGAAAAATCACATTTTCCAGTGAGTCTTATTTTCCTATTGAAGCACAAATTCAAACAATACTCTGATCTATTTGATCTACTATGAATCATCTGGTATTACACAAACTTGTGGAGTCATAGCAGCTGGAGTCCTGTCATTAACAAGGAATAAAACTTTGAATTTCATATGAATCATATAAATATTTTCTAAATTCTTGTAAATTAAAAACGAATGCAAAACAGAAGCATTTTCGCTTGTGGTCTCTGGCTTCTGGGCCTCATTAAATGTTGTAAAACGATAATGATGATACTTATAATGTTTAAATGAGTTTGCGTTGACTGCGCAAGTACTACTAAAATGAAGCGTATGTGGTTCCAGAATAGTAGAAGAGTGTCTGTGGGTGTGTGTGTGTGTGTGTGAGTGTTGTGGACCCACTGACAGCAGCCTGTTTGACCACAGTGACGAGGTAGAGCGCAGATGCCAGGTCTGGCTGCGGTTGGGGTAAGGATTAGCTGCGCAGTCTGACTGCCATGCGCACCTACAGTATTAACATGTAGGCGTTTTGGACGTGTGTATACTTACGTCTGGGCGTGTTAGACTGAATTACTGCTTTGTTTGTGTGTATGTGTGACTCTGCTGTTCAGACATGTATGTGTGGATATTCTGTGGATTTTCTTTTTCTAGTAATAAGTGGAAATTTTAATGAATTTTAAATGCAAATTTTATAGGTTAAAAGGATAGATAGATAGATCATAAGCAGGCAGTCTACACTGTACATCGAATGTATATCATGTAATTATGTGGGAAAAAAAGAAATTGAATTTTTTTTTACTGCTAAGATTTTACATTCTACTAGAGATCCAAAAGATCTGACACAGGGTTTACACTGGATGCCCTTCTTGTCACAACCCCTTCCGTTTTTCTAACCAGGCTTGGTTACAGCACTTGGGTTGGTTATGCATGGGACATAGGTTTAAGGGTCTTGCCCAAAACCCAACAGGGGTGACCCGGCAGAGGCACGGCTCGACCCACCGACCCTCCGAGTAGCAACCCAGAGCCTCAACCACATGAGCCACCACTGCCCCCTTAACATTTTATCTATGTAAATGTATTAAATTGTATGATCTATTAATGTTTCGTTTAGGAATAATTAACTTTCTATTCAATCTATAAGCTCATAGGGTGTAAAATATCTTCGGGAGTACATTTTCACATTTCACACAGCCAAAAATGACTAAATGTAATATCAGTTAAAAGAGATATATTTCGGTACTTTAGCTTATATTTAATTAGGAGTTTGTATAAAGTGTTTCTATAGCTGGCTAAATTTATCATATTGGATATTTAAATGTGGATTATTATTTTTATTTTGTTGCATTTGACATAAATATTCTAGCGTGTAAATAGTATTTGAACAGAGGCACTTATTCTGGCAGCCCTAGTATCTCTGGTTTTTGTGTGTGTATTTGTGTGGTTGACTGCATAAAAACCCTTGTGTTTGTGTATGGGTGTTCAGGCCCTGTGTGAGGCGGGGTTAGTCATCCCTCTGGAATGCCGTGCGTACCCTGGGGAGGGTGTGGGCTGCCGCTTGGTTTGCGGTTGCTGCCGGGGTTGAAGGTTTAAAAAGCTACTTGCCGCCTTCCTATCTGCTGGGATAAAACACACTCTGTAGCTCAGACAACAAGCTGGCTTTGTGCTGCTCTGTCATCAAGGCCAGCGTACACACACTACTACACTACTACAGCCGCTCCCAAACAGACGTGCCAAAATAGCACTTCTTTAAGGCTCTGAAGTGTGTGTGTGTGTGTGTGTGTGTGTGGTTGTGTGTTCGTCATGGGAGGGGGGGGTAGTTTTTGAAGTGTGTCTGCGCTTTTTGGGAGACTTCCTTTAAAGTCTGTAGCAAGTGTACATAGACTAATCCAGGTAATCTCTGGAGCCATTTGTCCCGTCTTTTTCCAGCGGATATAACAGCTATTTGCTCTAAGTAGTGTTATTTCCACATGTTGCCACAGCAGTGTGGGATAAAAAGTAGACAACATGACACAGTTCGTCTATTTTTTATAAGTTAATGTGAAATGTGTAAACGGCTAAATGATTTACAGGCTCAGGTGATGAATAAAGGTTTCTTTGCAGTTGTATTTTAACATTACAGAGCGATGTAGTTCATGGCTTGTAGGCATGTAGCAAGCATTACAGTTGTCACTTTCGGGCATGGAGTGTCTCGTTTCGTGATTTTCTTTTTCGATCCAGTGCACACAAAAATCTGTAGCTGCTGTACATTTTTCCACAGCAACGTAACGTTTGTTCGGAATGTATTGAAGTTGCATGTATAGTTGCATGTAGCACCTACATCAGATTAGCAAAAGTAAGCAAACTGCTACATGCTAGCATAGCACGTAAGTAGGTACAAATGTACTGTACTGTACTTAAGCAGAATTTTCACATATGTGCACTTCGGTTTGTTATTAATATTTTTGTCATTCTTACTCCACTACATTTCCTAAATAAAAGTAAACTTTTACTTTGATACATTTCCCCTAAACGTCTTTCTTACTTGTTACTGCACCAATTCGAGTTGGTGACTTGATGCCCGTTTTTTGCCAACCACCTGTGCGGAACCTTTGGCTCCCAAAGGACTAGCTAAATTACAACAGACAACTTGAGGTTTTTAGGAACAGATTCCTGAGTTTGAGACTCATTCGAATGCCCCATGAGGTCTGCATTGACCGTCTACTGTTAACTTTACAACTTCGGTAACCGACGATGACCACCCCGACGACAGTGATGAACTCGATGAACTTCATGGTGACAACAAATATAACATTACACACTGTGGCCTTAATTGGAATTGTTTTTTGTGTTTTGGATGGAACAATTTTCTATACATCCTATAGATTACATTCTTAGCTTACGGTTTCCTTAAGTTTACAACAACCTATTTGCTGCATCCTATAGATCACATTCTTAGCTTACGGTCAAAAGCTTGTGTTCTCCACAACTTCCGTAACCTAACTGACCACTTTTCCGTGCAATAGTCATGTAACTACGTGCAATAGTGGAATGACGTCACAGACCAACTTACGATTGTCATAAATGAATGCTTAACTAACAGACTGAAATGCTTGATAGATTTGATAAGGTGCCTCTTTTGACTACTGAAAGTTGCTGAAAAATTGCCATTCATAAACTTTCTGCCTAACCTGGAAAAGGTAAGTTAAATGAATATAGATTTAGTGGAGTGACAATATCAACGTTATTTAACGATAGTTATTTATTATGATAAGTCTGTTCAGATGTCTGGATAATGCACTGGCCAGGATAATGTGCACTTGCTAACGTCACTGGTTAGCCTGCATTCAGATTTGTTTTATTTTTATTATACCACTGTTTTTTTTTTTGCCCTAGTATAAAGTCAAAGTCTGTTGATTGAGAATGTGTGGGAACATTAATATGTCATGGTTTACTATGAGGAAGCCACAATAAAGCTCATAATAAAAATTATAACAGCTCATTTTTTTAAGACTTTCATTACTGAAGTACATGTAATCTTTTATTTTAATGGCATTCATGAATTAAACTTTGTCGTTAGGATGATATAAAGACTCTCCTGTTTTCCATGGTCCTTTATTCCAGACCATCAGTATTTTGTTGCTGGAATCAAATCCGTTTTGCTAACCGAGAACCGTCATTTCCTATGGAAACACACAGAATCGTTCCAGGTCAGGTATCAGCACTTTGTGGAAAAAGAATAAGCTTTTTCCTTAATTGTTATAATGTCATATTTTCTTTGTAGTGCTGACAACTAGATGATTTAGCTACAGTAACCTGGGCCTGTGCCAAGTCACATAGCATAATTCTGGCAAATCTTCAGTTGAGCTCATGATTTCTAGACTGATATCTGTTTTTTTGTGTATTCAACTCATACATGCTTCACACACCCACTGAGATTTGGACTGAGTAACTATTGCCAGTAATATTACCTGTGATTCAGAATCCAGCTCGTTCCTCCAAATCATTTCTTATACAAAGATGGTCTTAATGGGTTTAGCAGAAAGGAAAAAATAAAGTCAGCAAAGGACAGAGGAGGGTTTTATACATTTTGGTCTGATAAAGTGGTCTGATACCATTTTTATATTCTTACAGAAACATCTGCCTGCCTGTTAAGTTCAGCCTTAATTCGTCACATATACATTACTGCACAGGAATTCTTTATTCTTTGCAAATCACTGCTTTGTTAGGAAGCCGGGGTCAGAACGCAGGGTCAGTCATTATACGGTGCCCCTGCAGCAGACAGGGTTAAGGGCCTTGCTCAAGGGCCAAACAGCAACAACTTGGCGGAGCTTGGGCTTGATCCGTTGACCTTCTGATTGGTATTTTAGAGCATTAACACACTGCGCCACCACTGCCCCGTTCCTAAGTAACGTGGCACATCCATTTTGAGACCAGTTCAGCTTGTCAAGCCATTAGGGGTTGCATATTTCTCAATGGGGAATAAACTCTTGTTAGTATACACGGTAAATATTATTTTTATGCAATGCCACTTAGGCATCTGGTTAGCTGGATTGAAATGTGAATGGAATGGTATATTAAGAGTAATTTCCTCACTAACCATGATTGTCGCTGGTTCATTTGCTGGAAGTGTAGTGAGTGCAGCCAAGAGAAAATCAAGCTTTACAAATCACTTATAAGCTTTTTATTTTTTGTGTAAGCCAGAAATGTTGTTTGCTTTGTCAAAATGAGAGTAGGTAATTGGCATGTTTGATGATAATTACCAGACCCTTCAATGATAGCTAGAAGTTCAAAAAACAAGTTGTAGAATAAGTTTGGTTATTGTAAATCACACTTGGATACATTTGCACCTGCAGTTTTAAATGGATATAATCAGATATAATCCTGGTATTCAGGATGTAAGAAAAGCATTTAAGCTAGAAAGCTAGTATGCAGTTGTTCTGCAGAGCCCATGTGATGTGGAGGGGGAGATTTGGGAATTGATGTGAGTTTGGGCTGAAGTGAAAATGTCTATTATTTTACCATATGCTGAATTTGGAAGCTGTGCCGTCTTTGACCATAGCCTTGATGGTATCAATTCATGATGGTTTGGGGGGAGGTGCTGTGGCAAGCATTGTGAAGGGAGTTTTTTTCGGCTTCAAGGTCAAGGGTCATGTGTGTGTGTTGGGAGCAGGTTCATCCCTTTACGTCCTATTTGTGTGCATCACATTTGCATCATAAATGTACGACGGCAGCACTGTGGCCTAGTGGTTAGCACTGTCGCCTTGCACCTCCAGGTTCCAGGTTAGGTTCCTGCTTTGGGTCTGTGTGCATGGAGTTTGTATGTTCTCCCCATGGTTAGTTCATTTCCCCTGATGCTCCGGTTTCCTCCGGCAGTCCAACGACATGCAGATTGGCGTTTCCAAAGAGCGTGTGAGTGTATGTATGTGTGTACTTAACCCTAACCCCATTCTGGCTGTACCCCATCTTGTGTTCTAAGTATCCTGGGATAGGCTCCTAGCCCCCTGACGATGAGTAAGCTTAGACTGTTCAGGTCTTCTAAAACTCCTAAAAGTGTCTGAAGTTTCAGTTTGTCTTTGAACTAATGAAAAACACTCTGTGTTGAAAAGCAGTGAGTAATACTGTTGTACTTATCAATATTAATAACAATCCTTAGCAGTTCCCAAGACAATTAAATGTAGCTCAGTTTTTGCAGTCAGGTATTTACTTAA
Source organism: Leiocassis micropogon (assembly GCA_028565275.1). NCBI lineage: Eukaryota > Metazoa > Chordata > Actinopteri > Siluriformes > Bagridae > Leiocassis > Leiocassis micropogon. The sequence continues at coordinate 7,329,893 of JAOVVA010000037.1, read as the reverse complement.
AAAATAATTCTAATCACATTTCCTGCAGTGGTGAAACTCGATCCTTTGGCTCAGTTTGTGTCTTGCAAGCCCACCGAGCAGAATCAATTTAAATGTACTACAATATATTTAAATGGTTAGTCTGGCAAATTTTGTTAGCCTGACTAAAACCGCACTCTTAAAAACATCAGTCTGACTGAACTTGTACTAAATCGAACTCCTTAAAGTGGGACTAGCTCGTCCAGATAATGCAGTTGGGAGTCAAACTACTCTTGCGCGTATCAGTGAATCACACACAGATACAGACAGTCGGAGTAGTGGCATTCTCCAGAGTTTCTGCGACAAGGGGGTTGACCCGGAAGCAAGTGGAAGCAAGAAGCATGAAGCCAGGAACACTACGGTCATTTGCACAAAAAGTAAAGCATGCAACATGTATGTTGTGCATGTTTGTTACAGATTAACATGCTACTCGGTGCTAGCTAACTTGTTTGTCTAGTGCTTGGTTCTAATGCAATGGGTCAACTGGGAAAAGGTCCAATACAAGCAAGCTAAAAGGGGGCATCATAATGGAGTCAGACATACTTTGGCAAATAAATCGGTTCTCTTGCTGTGCTTGTATAATAAGACAAGGTCATTATTCCACTTAAATGCTATAACCATAACTCGACATAACTCGTGCATGTAAACATGCTCACTGTGCTTGGAATTGGAAAGGGCTATTTCGATCAGACTAGTTACACCGGTGTGTGTCACAACTTGCCCAAAAATCTACAGAAAAAACACAGTCCCATTTAAAGTTACTCGACAAGGTATATGTTATTTAAAAGCACAGCATGAGTGTATGCTGTTTCATTCACAGAATCTGAAATCCCTCCTGTTTCTGCTGAACAGATTAGATCTGAATGCCAGCTTTAGATCTTGTCAGGTCATTGCTGTGATTTCCTCTTCATTCCATTTCTTCAGTCCACTCCTACTTCTTACTTTCTCTCTCTCTCTCTCTCTCTCTCACATTTTTGGAGACAGCCTGTGTTCTGACCCGGGTACATTGGTGCAGACCCTATCCTCTGGGTGTGTGTTTCATCCCAGAGTCCATTTATGGCACAGTTCTGTTCAATCAACTTTCCTTCTCAACAGTTAGCCGGCAGTCATTTTCTAGGTTTTCAGCCACAGTGTCTGTAACAACAATAAAGTCTGAGTGCCGTGAATCCAAGGTGAATGAACTTGCAAGGCAACACTAAGCATTTATGAGAGGGAGCTTTTCACATTATTTTGCTATTATTAAACAAGATATTTAGAATTTCTTCTCATTATACCAGCGCTTTAAAGCATTCTTCTGATTCACGTGGTAGTTGACTATACATTAGGATAAGGGTACTACACGGTGTCCTCTTCTTTTCCTTTTCCCTCACACTCCCTCCTGATGATTAAGTATTTGTGGCATGAATGGTGTCTGTGCCATGGATTTAAAAAGAACTTAGGGAGCTCTGCTGAACCGGGATAACCTTTTCATTAGTCTCTTTTTTTCCCGATGTCTGGCTCTCTATCACTCAGGGTAAGAGGGGTAAGAGCGTGCTAATGCATATTTAATGCATAATGCCGTAGTCATGCATAATGTATGAGAAGAGCAGAGGGTCAAAACTTTAGGGGGACTGCAATCCCTCTCCCAACATGTAGAATCTGTGCATTTAGTTTCACAATGGTATTACAGTACAACACATTTTAATTATGTCTGCTGCTGCATGATTAATCAGTACAGCTTTTTTTTTTTTCATTTTATGTCATTGATTATAACCGCTAAAACGTCTCGCATGTTGCATTAACACTCTAACAAATCAGGTCTCAGAGCTTCCCCAAAATGTGTGTTAATGCCCCAGCTATAATATTTTTTGCCCAGCCCCAGATGTGGTGTCAAACCAACAAGCCCTGATTTTTGTGTTTTGAGTGAGAGCTGAACAGATTACCCTAGTGATCACCCAGCTTGTGTCTGGGCTTTGACTTTCCTTCATACAAGGAAACTAACAGATGAAAAACAACCTCATATTGATTGAAAAATTAAAGGTTTTATTCATAAGCTGCGGTATATATAAGCCATAAATATATACAGTACATTTGTACATACAAGGCTGAAGGCTGCTATTAAAGAAACCTGGTCTTCAGTAACATCTCAGCAATGCCACAGGCTCATCACCTCCATCATGCAGTAATTTGTGTATGTGTTGTCCGACCAAGCACTAAGTGCATAAATTAACATTATTTTGTAATATAAGGAAATTTTACTAATAATATCCCTTGTTCAAGTCTACTCGACAGATTATTGGCTTTTGTAAGCTTTTATTTGTTATATAAACTATCTGCCAATTCCAACCTTGAAGATAATGAATATGTTTCGAAAAAAGTTTGATGCTCTAATATTTGTTGTATTATACTCTCATAATAAGAAATACTAGATAATATGTCTTTTAGAGATGGGAATCACCAGGGACAAACTAATATGATATTATCACAATACCTACATTAGGTACTGATTCAGTTTGTATTGAGATTCTATAAGTATCACAATTTTATAATTATCCTGATATAATATTGCATTGATTTTTCCCCCATCTCTAAAGTTTATTTTGTTTTTCGTGGCCATTTATCTTTTACTGTCTCTCTCATACCCTCTTTCTCTCTCTCTCTCCAGAGGAAATGTCAGTTTGTGTACGTTCACAGACAGAAGCACAGCCCTGTCTTTCCTCCCTCAGCTTAGTCACTGACTTTAACATTGCAGGGATGTGTGTGTGTATGTTTAGAAAGTTGACTTAGGGAACTCGCCTTGATTGGATTGTGCAGTTCTTATATACAGTAAAGGACAAGTCGTGGCTGACCAAAGAATGGACTGTGACTAAATTATTATTATTATTATTATTATTAAGTACTGCATTGTCTAATTCATTTCTAGTTATATTTTACCTTTAGTAGATTTGTTCATGCAATTAAATTTTCCTCACTTTTAGACATTTTTTCTCTCTCTCTCGTTATCTCGCACTCCCTGTCATTATCTTTTTCTATATAACTTTTTCAGACTTTCAATGTTAATCTCTCAATAGGATGTCTAACTTTATGCTTTTTACATCAGCTTTTTTTCTCCGTAATTGGCAGCTAAATCAAGGCTTAAACCTGAAAGCACATTTGTTTTCTAAAGTCTAAAAGACATCTTTTAAAGAGCTCTTGGGCTTTGACATTTTGGTGCCTTGAAGCTTTTGCTTTTTGGGGTGAACATGTGTCTCTGTGCACATTTTAAAAAAAATATGTGGTATGTATGAAAGAGAGAGAGAAGCATCTGGGTGTCTCGTACTTCTCTACACAATAGTGTTGCCATGGCTGTGTGGATTCGGATGATGCTAGAGGCTTACAACTAATCTGGAGGAGAATAAATCAAAATTAAAAGGCATTATGCTATATGAGGTTTAGACTTCCATTTAAGAGATGCACTTTCCCTCTAAAGTCTCTTGCACCTTCACTTACTGTTCCGTTTTCATTTCTGTAACAATGGTGCAAAATGACATACCGTCAGGAAACTGTAATATGTTTTGTCAATTTGAAATAACTTTTCTCTCTGTATCATCAATGAGTATGGCTCTATTTGGTCAGTAATGGTCTTAAACTGGGAGCTGTGGAAATTTAATCCTTAACAAATGAAATTTGTGATTTAACTACTGTCAGGTTATGTTATGTCTAAAATTCCATCCTGGAATATCTTCTGTTTTTTGACAAACTTGAAACCCAGTCATTTTATCCCTCTCTGAGGCTCTTGCAATGCCGACTGTTTTCAGCTGCGTTTCCCTAGAGCAGGGCTTCTCAAAATTTTTGAAACAGTGACCCTTTACAGTGGAGAAAACATTCCAAGGATCCCCTCATAATTGTAACTTTGGTCTACTCTTAGGGCGTTTTTACATTAGGCCTGATTGTTTTGTTCTGTGCACAGGAACGATCGCCTCCCCCTCCTCACTCCCCCCGTTGCCCAGCGTTCACATCGTGTTTTTTGTGCTCCGTTCTCGGGCACGCTTGCGCATTTACGCCCTCTGATACAGCAGGTGGCAGGATGCACATTCTTGGTTTGTGAGCCGCCATCAAACACAAGAAAATAAGAGAACGAAGGTGTTAACTTTCATGTTATGCCTAATAGTATTGATGATTCGGGAAAAATGTCAAGAGCAACATTCTCAATGGCTGTATAGGTTAGAGACGGGCAGCAGTGATGCTGATGTCTTGTGCATGATGTTCTTCGATGATTAGATGATGTCACATCTAAACAGCGAACTACTTCCCTTCTCATGTATGATTGCTTCCATTTCTGATTCGATTTGCACCCAGGTATGCTGTATCGTTCTCGAGACCACCTCTTCAGCTTCAGCTTCAGTTGTTCCCGAGCACGGAACAATTGTATTCTCACTGATCAAAATGAACCAGACTTTGTGGGAAATTATCCCGGGGTCCTAATTGGAAAACATGCTTAGATGATATTAGAACTGTTTTTATTTTAAAAATGTTTAACCTAAATACTAAAACACATTTTGACATGAATCCTGTTAATGCCATTTATGATACAGTATATACTATACTGTACTTGTAAACAGAGGCACATTTCATTCAAATTGCATGTGGAAAGTATTCATACCTTTCAAGTAATTATAATGTACAATTATCAGTCTAAAGCTGACTTTCAGTAAGTGCGCCAACTTTAAAATGACCTTGCTGCTTTTTATTTAAATCATTGGCTATAGATAGGCTGTTATAGACCGCGTCATAATAATTAATGGGCACTTTTTATGTTATCAGATTTGTACACTCCCATAGGTCTCTTGTATGTGTCACTCATTTTTTTCATTTTTTGTCCATAAATGTGTTTGAACATACTATTCAAATGTTCTGCCTGGTATGACATAATTCATAAAAATTAAAAATGTAATAAAATTGGGGTTCATAGCCCCTCCTCTGACTTGACTTTTGGGCATGATTTTTAAGAAGTCTCATTTATTGCCATTTCTGATTTGCTAGAAAAATGTACTACTTAGGGATGGGGATGGAGTTGGGGGCTGTAGCTCATTTACATTTAAAACTGCAAATAAAACAGTGCATTTTTTGCAGGAGTGAAATAAAAGGAATTTCAAAGATGCCAGAATGCATGACCTAAGTGGAATTTTAGCTGGAACATTAACGGACCTATTTCGGGGACCTTTAAAACTTACGATACCTATTTAAAAAGGAGTACAATATGGAACCTTGAAGCCTAAAAAAAGCGTCTCTGGCCGGTTAATTCAACCAGCTGAATATAAAATTGCGCACAGGAACTCAATCGATCGAGTAGCTGTGACTCAATGTGAGACAAGTACAGCTGCCTTTGTCCTAAGCATAACTTCACTCATTTGAACCACCAGCGGACGTCTGGGAGATTGTGTGAGACGATCTGTTATCGATCTTTTGAACGACCAAATAAAAGCCCTCAGTGCTTTTTTCTGAAGTTGTGCCCAGGTTCACATCCTCGTTTTCTTCCAGATGTATTTCTTGCGTTTTGGAAGTGTCGCTTTAGCTCGTCTGGCTTCATGGTAGACACATGGTACATGTTGGTCTTCTGTTGTTGTTCTCGCAATAACAGGCTGCATATTTCCTCAGTTTAGCTAGTATTTAGGGCTTAGTGTCACTTAATGATGTGGACTGATTCAAAGCTTTTTTCATTCTCGCCAGCTGGTCATAAGCCAGGCTAAGCAGTAACAGGAACCAGTCACTTTGCCCTGAGTGAAGTAAATGATTCATCACAGATTGATACATCTCAGAGTTTCTCTTTGCCTAAACCTAACATGTGTGGGGGTAATAGACAAAATATGCTTGTTTTATTTGTGCAAACAATACCCATTTTTAAATATACACTCTTAACAATTTTAGATTATCACACAACAGTTTTTTGAATATTATTTCTAGGTGGTCCATGGACCTCATATTGACTCATGCCTTCCGCATGGCAGGCGAAACACCTACCACTGAGCCAAAAGTGCCCTAACATTAAACGAGTATCGATTGAAAAAAAGAAATGGTCTGCTTATACATACTGCTTTCATTGGGAGGAAAAAAATTGTTGATCAAAAAGGAAAATCGCAATCTTGTTTTAAATTATGTTTTAGGTTTAGGGATGTTCAAGTCAAGAACAGTGTTGAGGGATGTTACTTTTTAAAGTAACTAATTACATTACAAAATTACTGTCATTAAAAAGTAATCAGTTACATTACAGTGTTACTTTCTGATAAAAGTAACTAGTTAGAATACTTTTCCATTGCAGAAAATGAAAACTCCTTTGTCATGTGTGTTAGATTACTCGTTACATCAAAAAAGTACTTTGTAACGCGTTACACCCAACACTGGTCAAGAATAACACACTACCTTTATGTCTCTATATAAACCCCTGCTACACTAATGCACGTATCCCAGTGCTTCACTAGTGCTCAGAAAGGTTTTATCAGTATGCCGGAGCCATGATCAGACTATCTGTTTCACCTCCTTTAATGGACCAACCATGTAGAAATGGCTTGCAGCGAGGTCAGGATTGTATGTCGATGTGGCAATAACTCCCAGCTGAGTTTCTGTAACGTACAAGTGGTGTTGATGAAGAAATGTGCGTACGGTTTTTTTTTTACAGACAGATTCGTTCGTCTCTTCCGCAAGTTGGTGAGAAGTCAGTCTGTTTTCAAGGATCAGGTGTTCCTGATCTGAGCGTTTGCACCATTCAAATGTTTTACTGTGGCTAAGCGGTTCATCACCGTACTGAGCTTGAAGTCTTTCGTCAGTGTCAATCATTCACGAGAAATGTCATCACAAGTCCCGGTTTGACTGGAACGACCTTCTTGTTCTTTATAATCTGGATAGTTGGGAAGTTGGACTTGATAACCACAGAAATTCCAACAACATGCAGCTGATGGTTTTCCATCATTAATTATTATTTTGTGTGTGTGTGTGTTTGTGTCAGGTCACTGGATGGAAGGTTACAGGTGTCTCATAGGAAGGGTCTCCCTCATGTGATCTACTGCCGGCTGTGGCGCTGGCCAGACCTTCAGTCTCACCACGAGCTCAGAGCCATGGAGCTGTGTGAGTTTGCTTTCCATATGAAAAAGGATGAGGTGTGTGTGAACCCCTACCACTATCAGCGCGTAGAGACACCAGGTAAGACACAGGCCCTTGTATTCATTTTTGTGCTGTCCTGTCTGTAAAATAGGGATATATGGTATTTATGTTGTAAGGGCTTGGTTGTCCTTGATTAACTAGTATCCCTCTCCACTCTCCAAAGTTCTGCCACCAGTACTGGTCCCTCGGCACACGGAGATTCCCAGTGAGTTTCCTCCTCTGGATGACTACAGTCACTCCATCCCTGAAAACACCAACTTCCCAGCTGGCATTGAGCCACCGAGCAACTACATTGCAGGTAAGACTGTGAAGAAGGGCAGGAAATATAGATGCACTGCTGCTCTTAGAGGCACGTGTTAGAAGCCCAAAATTCCCATTCTCACCACACATGACGGATGAACTGCTTAAACTTTTAATAAATAAAAGATGATCACTTACTGAAGTGATAAGGATCACTTGAGCTGATTTTCTTATGTGAGGCTGAGTGAGCTGCGGTCAGACAGGAGCTGGTGGAGACAGAGAGACAAAGGAAATGCAGACAAAGAAACTGTTGAGCTGAAGCCTCTTCAAGCAAGCAGGCCAGCAAGGATGAGCACCATGAATGCCGCTAAACACACCAACATACACACACACACACACACACACACACACACACACACACACACACACACAATGGAACCACCCCAGGGAACATTCTGAGAAACCGACAGACTCTTTCTTTCTGTCTTTCTGTCCCTCACACACACACACACACACACACACACACACGCGCACAAGCACAAACTTGTTTCTTACCATTCAGCATTTTATTTATGCCGAAGCAATGTATGTAACAGCTCAGTTTTTACCTTACTGTAATCTTGATCCCTTTCAAACTCGTACTTCATACTAGTGCTGCGCAGTTAATTGCATAAAAATCTAAATTGCACTGCGCAATTATTTCATGGCATAAGCCTGCACAGCCTTATTACAGGTAAATATACACATAGTTGAGAATGTATGTGGTGTTTCTTAATAATTGAAGTAATTAAAAAAAATTTTTTTAAGGTAATACATAAATATTGGCAAACATCCTTTTAATTGAGGTCATTTATGCCATTATTTCCTGTTAGAATGGATAAATACAGTACCAGTCAAAAGTCCGGACACCGTCCATAATTCAACGGTTTTATGCTTGTGATTAACTTTCTACATTCTAGAACAATACTGAAGCTAACTATGAAATAACACATCTGGAATTATGTAATTAACTACGTAATGATAACAAAGCACAGCTGTTATTTTAAGACAGGAAGGTCAGCTGTTCTGGAACAGTTCTGGCAAGAACATCATGCACAAGCCATCAAGCATGAGGAAGACCATCCCAGAAAAGCAAGACCAAAACTTATTGCTGCAGAGGAGAAGTTCATTTTGAGTTACCAGCCTCAGAAACCACCAATTAGTAGTAGACACATGTCACATTTTCATATTTTGGATGCCTTCAGCATTGTTTTACAATATAAAAAATAAGAATCAGAACAGACCATGGAATTACAAGGTGTGTCCAAAGTTATTACTTGTACTGTAGGTTTGAATAGAGAACAGAAAATTTATAGTAGTCTACATATCAGAGTTTAAATCACATTTGCAATGTGTCAAAATAGTCACAATGGGTTTTTTTTTTTTATCAAATTGTTTATGATGCAACTTCATCCTCATATTTATTAATTCACTTGGCAGGCCCAGGTACATACATAGATACACACACAGTTTATTCATTAAAAATAACCTTGGTAAGCTAAGAAACGTTTTTAATGCCAAGCAATTAAAATGACTTAGAACAATCTCTACGCTACCTATTTACCTGCTACCTCATGGTTGTTACAGATGGGATTTCTCTATCACAGTCTCTATTTAAAATGTTCGATTCCCTGAAAAGTATTTAACAGAAGGCATGTCTAGGACAATGAGGACACTCAAAACTCAAACTCAAAACTCTTTCTCTCTCACCGGCATCTGATCATCATTGATAAGACTGAATCTTTCCAACCAATCATAATAAAGAAGGCAGAATTTATCGGAGAAGATGGGAACCCTGACCTAACCTTAAACCTGGAGGAAAAATTACTTCGTCTAAATGTTTAGCAGAGGTGGGTAGAGGAGCCAAAAAATTTACTCAAGTAGAGTAAGAGTAGCTGCACTTCAAAATCATATTACTCAAGTAGAGGTAAAAAAAGTATTTGGTGAAAAGATACTCAAGTACTAAGTAAATGTTTTATCATAATGTCTAATTTTTTATTTTTTTTATTTTTTAGAAATAATGTAAGCAGTCAGACAAAATGATGAAATAATGAAATAAATGTAATAAAATAAATTAATAAAGCTAAATATCTTTACAAAATAGCAAATTTAGGAACAAGAAACACAAATTTCCTAATCTCCCTTTGTTTCACAACATAAATATTTTGAAACAAATACCTACTGTAGGTAACATACAGTATGTAAGTTTGAACAGTGTAAACTATTTCCATATACTGTACTGTATATTCAGTTGCCCTAGAAATGGCTCAGCAGATAGAAAATAATATTAGAACATGTGTACCAGAGGTCTCACTTTACCATAAACTGTGTCCAGCAGAACAAATGTAAGAAACTTATATATCTTTTTAGCCTCTAGCTTATTTGCTAATTATATATGTTAAACATTGCAACATTAAATAAAACAGCTAAACTAACCGCGACATGTTTCCTTTACTGTCTACCACGGCTAAATGCAGCAAATTTTCCCCGCGATGCAGCAAATTTCTGGGTGGTCATTTGACTACATGTGATTATTGTTACTACGTCTGATTGGTAAAACACAGTCATGTGGTAGATCCACCGGCTGCATTTTTCTGGCAAAAATAAAGGAAATCTAATGTGTGGAATAAATGGTAGAAAAGTAACGGGTCGAGTGTAGCCGAATGTAGCGGAGTAAGAGTAGCGTTTCTGCTTCGCAAATCTACTCAAGTAAAAGTAAAAAGTATGGTGCAATAAAACTACTCATACAAGTACATAAGTAATGTAACGGAGTAAATATAATTCGTTACTACCCACCTCTGATGTTTAGGGCATGTAAACACACATCTTATCGGGTCAGCATCTATTTAATCAGTTGGAATGTCGAATCCAAATTATTTCACTGAGGTCAGTGAAAAAAAAAAAAATATATATATATATATATATATATATACACTACACTTGCAAATTTCTTTTTTTTGTTTAGTGATTAGGTAATTATGTAACAACAATCACAACATTTATATGTAATTCAATCTAAAAGTCAGGGTCAGGTTGTATTACCAAAAAAACACAAAAACTTAACACTGAGCTCCTGGTCTCGATCCATCCATGTGCTGTATTTGGCAGATTTAACTTGGGATGTGCTCAGCATTTGCGTCATCAGAACGGTATTTAATTCAGGGTTTGGAAAAGTGGTCAGTAACAGTAAGCTTAAGTTTCCATTTCCGAGACAGGGCCGTGCTGCGCTGCTGCTAGTGAAAATAAACTCACTTATTCTAAACAGGAAGTTCAGTCTAAGGAAAGGTACTGTGAGTCACAAGTGCTACACCTGCTAACAGGTCCGTGTGTGTGTGTGTGTGTGTGTGTCAGGGTTCAAACAAAGTGGCGGATTTTACTTCAATTGACATGCTGAAAAATCTGGAATTTTTGTTGAGAAGTTAAAATAACTTTTCTAAAACTAAAAAAGATGCACCTGATATGTAACATTATGTGCATGATACAGCTTGTATGTTTTTATTAACTTATAAGGTGTGTTTCTTACACTGTTTCATATCATATTTTTTTACAGTGTTAGAAAAATACTCTCACTCTCGCACTACACCCATTGTCCTAGTTTGTGCAACATGAATAATTGCCCTAATAATGATTAATGTTGCATGAAAAATGCAAGGCTACTTCAGTCTGTCTGTAAGAGAGGAATTGCTCAGCGGTCCAATTCATAAACACACAAAAATGTGCCCTTAAAAATCATTTTGTAATTTTGTTTGGTTTGCACCTGTATGGCCTATTCCAGGGTGTTTGTGTGAGATTGCAATCTTTCGTCTTTAAATATGTATGCGTGGCTGGGAGAGGCGGGTATTGGGCTTTGGAGAGGGCCTTGGGGTTCAAATTGAGGACCAAATGTCTCCACAAGAAATAAATATTTGCTTTTTGAAATGAAAAAAAAAAAAGCTTTTATATAAGAGGATAAAAAATTGATTAGGATTGGGTTTAGGTCTAGCATAACATTAATAAACTGCATTTAAAAATATGACAAGAAAAAATATAATAATAATATTAAGACAAAGGTGTGTGTGTCAAGGGTATACGTTTACTGTAGTCTTTTTCTTTTTCTGAAGACTAAATCAATTAAAATTTTAGCATCCGACTTTTTCGACAGTGGACTGGGAGTTTTGTCTGTCTGTCTTTTAAGCAAACAGAAAATCCTGGTTGCTAGGCTTACTGTTAAGGTTAGTCTTCATTATTGTTTTTTTTTTTTGCTTGTTTTTTAGAAACACCTCCTCCAGGCTACCTCAGTGAGGATGGCGAGACCAGTGACTATTCCTTGAACCCTAGCATGGACACAGGTAAGTCAACACATCAGGGACGAGTCTAAGTGCCAGTGAGATCTCTATAAAAACACTGCAGTTACAGTTCTGTGAAAAAGTATTTGTTCTGACTTTTTTTTTGCATATTTGTCACACTTGAATGGTTCAAATAATCAAACAAATTGTAATATTACACGAAGATAACCTGAGTGAATGCAATACAAATGCTGCTTTAAATGATGATTTTTAACAAAAAAGCTGTTTAAACCTACTTAGCCCCTTTGCCAAATCTTCTTCTTTTATACATATAATAGAACTGTATAGTCGGCGTGTCAGTACATTGAAAATATTTGCGAAGAAATAATTTGCTGGGACGTAAGATGAGTAATAGGACACATCAAGATGGGTTTAGAAATTTTTGTTTGTGCACGCATCACGTAAAAACTAAGCTCCGGATTTTAATGGGGTTTTCACAGGTGTATTTGGGCGAGCTTGGGGTAACATATAAGCTTTGTTTCATCGAAGTCTGCTCACTAGAAGAGAGAAGATGGATAACGCCTTTATATCTTAAAAAGAAAATCGACCTTCAAAAAATTATTAGTTCATCTCAAAATTCAACAGATGGCGCTGTACATTTTAAATACACACTTATATGCAACTGAAATCTGCTTAATAAACGCGATCTCACAACTTCATCCCGCACACTTCATGGTAACACGTAACCATTTTAGTTCATTACAAAATTCAACAGATGGCGCTGTACATTTTTTTTAATAACGCTTATGAATGTGCTATTAAAGTCGCAGGCACATCTAGTCAGTTTCACTTGCCACACCCTGGCCTGATTACTGGCAGACCCGCTGAATCAAACATTCACTTAATTAGAACAAAGTCAGGCAACACATCATGCTGCAATCTAAAGAAGTTCAAGAACAGGTGAGAAACAAAGTAATTGACATGTATCAGTCTGGAAAGGGTTACAAAGCCATTTAAAAAATTTTAGGACGAGCACAAAAAATTGACTCCATGACGACCCATCGAGAAAAAGCTCTTGAAAGAACTCAGCAAACATCTAAAGAACTGTTATCGCAAGCACTTAATTGCAGTTGTTGCCGCCAAGGTAATAACGTTTAGGGGCAATTACTTTTTCACATTGGGCCAGGCAGGTTTGGACAGCTTTTTACTGTTAATAAAGGAAATCATCATTTAAAAATGTTGTATTTTGTATTTGCATTTACTCGGGTTATCTTTGTGTAATATATATATATATATATATATTTTTTTTTGATGATCGTAATCATTTAAGTGTGACAAATACAGAAAAAAATTGGGTGGAGGGAAATCCTTTTTCACAACAT
>JAOVVA010000037.1:7276264-7303517 GCA_028565275.1 Leiocassis micropogon | reverse complement strand
CTCGTAATGCTGCCGCTGTTCGGGCTCCAGACTCTCCAGGGACTCCAGCTTGATGAAGGCCTGGGAGCACGTGCCGAACGCCCTGTTGGCTGCCGAGCAAATGGCGAGCAGAGAGTAGATCTCCACCGCCGGGATGATGTCGTCATACTCACGCAGGTGAAGGGCTTTAAAGATGGAGAACCAGTGAAGACTTAGACTCCAGGAAACTAACTTCACTCAATACAGCCAAAACTGTCCGAGTCAAAACAATTAATATGAGACTAAATCAAGTTTCTCATTCTTAGCTTTGTCCAGGTTCTTTCTCTACTTTTACTAGTTTGTATAACTAGTAAGGACACTGAGCTACTGTATTATTTACACAAATTATACTAAGGTATCGAATATAATTTGAGATCAGAATAATATCTACTTTAAAAATGTGTGGAGAGTACAGCTGCTCCATTATGGCAAAAATCATACCATCATTGACTTTGGAAACATCATGCATTTATTAAACTTTAAAAAAAAACTTTTCAACTACAACAAATCTAAATCTTTCTGGTTTTGTGAAAGATCTATCACAAAAGGAGCAGTACGGCTTTCATGTATGTTTAAGCATGCTTGTATAGATATCCTCGCACTCCTCCTGAAACAGTCCACTCTGTTCAGAGTGTGCTTTTGCATGGATTTTCTACTCTTGATACTTATTCAGTTCATGTCTCTTGAACATGACTTGCAGATTAAAGCATGCTTGTTTTCAAAGTTGAAATGTCTAGACGAGTACTATTTTGCTAACCATTTCCTCGGGGTGGGTAAAAGCTGGCAGGTTTTTTGACAGCCATGTATTTTTATACTACAAAGAGAAATATTGAAAGGGCTTTAAAACGGAAAATTTGAGATTGTGTATAGTGAAGTTTGTGTTTAGTTTTTTTTTTTTGGTTTTTCTTTAGTTGGTTGTTTTCTCTTGCCAAATTTTAAGAGACTGGGCAGTATGACTGTGCATTGATGCTAAAAAATTTCCTATGTAAAGAACATAGCTTAAATTTTAATCTTTAATTTCGAGCATTATGAATACAACGATGATGGGTGGAGGGAGTGTCTCATTATTTGTCTGAAGAATGAAAGGCTATTGTTGAAAAGGTTGTTCTCAAGGTTGTTGTTGAACATTTTTAAGTATATCAGAAAATATTTTGCCAACATCTTTAGCCATTAACATTTTCCTAAAGTTAGTAAGAACAGTTCACGAGCAGCAGATTTTAAAAGCTCTAAAAATTTTGATTTCCATGCTTTCGTCATTTATGTTATAATAAATAATAGCATGTATTGTTATAATAACCTGATCATTTGTGATTATTTATAACAATTATATTCTCATATTGGTATTTTTGAGTTATGGATGAATTATTCTATTGCCAAACATCAACAAAAGATTTTCATCCTTGAGCAAAGAATCCACATTTTTATTTGAGGTTTTTCAGCAAATTGTTGAGTTAACTTTGAGTAGTATGCATTGTTGTGCTTGTTATTTGTTGGTTGTGCGTTTAATTGTCTTATTCTGTGACATTGTGCTTAGCTTGTGGTTTAAATGTCTTTCTTTTTGTATGATGAATATATATGAATATATACTTTATTATTTTTCTCTGCATTTAAAGCACCAACTATACATGTCATTGTATTTGTTATAAATGTACTTTTAATAAAAAGATATATCTCAAATTGTGTCATTGTTATTTGGGTTCATATTTCACTACTAAGATGTGAACAGACTCGTGGGAGTTTTGTTTCAAGATTAACGGTCATGGCCTGTATAGGTTTCAGTACTGTTTTAGCATCTTCTCATATTTAGTCAAGCCAGGATTCTTCAGTTCTACCACTTAAGCGTCACCACATTTGTAGTATGAGAAATTTCCGTAAATTTTAGAATTTTTGCACCATAATTATTTTAGACTTGACTTATTAAGACCTCAGTATTGTTTTGGGGGAAAAGCAAGACATGTCATACCAGTACTACAGTTTAAAGAATGTAAACTATAGGATGGCATAATAGTGAGAATAATAACAGTGATTTTAGAGTTTCATACTGCTTTATAGTGAAATTGTTTCAAAATTGGAAGGTCTGTAAAATACCTGTTTACTTCTGTATAAATAAATTTTATCATCAAAGATGAAGTTAGATTTATTGTCATGTACTATATGCTTTCAAGATAAGATGAGAGTCACAAACTGTAAACCTTTTAGTTTTATAATAAAACTGACAAGGAATACTGAAACCGTTATTGTTGGCACCCTTAAGAGAAGTAAGGATTCCCCATTAACCCTTTGCATCAAAAACTAATGGGAGAAATATTAAAGACTAAAACGTTTTAAGTAATATTAATCCAATAGAAATGAGTGCTACTCATACTAATACTAACAGTACATTTCTATTCATTTCATGGTTCATAAATTATCATTAATTTTTTCTTTCATGGCAGCATATTGGCTTAGTCAATGTTGTCTTGCACCTCCAGGTCCCGGGTTCGATTCCCGCCTCGGGTCTGTGTGCCCTCCCACACTTCAAAGACATGCAGATTAGGCTAATTGGCATTGCCCGTAGTGTATGAGTGTGTGCCCTGCAATGGATTGGCACCCCGTCCAGGGTATACCACGCCTTGTGCCCTAGATTTCCTGGAATAGGCTCCAGGCCCCACGCGACCCTGTATACAGGATAAAGCAGTAAAGACGATGAGTGAGTGAGATGAGAGTGAGTCTTTATATCTTTCTCTAATTTCTTTAATTCATTTACTTTCATTAAGCTGCTCCTAGTGCTGGTCAGACCAGCAGTTTGAGAAGTTTAGCCATGGATGTAGTTTGCTAGAAAGGCAGGGCATACTGTCCCTAGCGGCTGAAATGTGGCACTACACAGAGTCTGAATAAGGTTTAATTAAAATATTTATTGAACATATAAAGGAAATAAATGCCTTAATGTTTACCAATAAATTATTATTTAATATAATTATAAAGTATTGTTTGTTAATTCAGCGGCATTGCTATTTTACGAGGTTTCGCTGTTTGCAGGTGCATTCGTCAGCATCAGCCTAAAAAGATCTTCTATGGAGTAGTACTACTGTTGGCCGCTAGAGGCGCTCTCCCCATTCAACTCGTTAACTTCTTAATCAGCATTTTTAGGGCATTATTTCCTTTTGGACTTGTTCAAACGGCAATCGTCTAGCCATGAATAATTAAAACGGGCATAAAAAAATGATTGCAAGAAATATATTTTCTTTGGTTGCTATTATGTTTGGGTTTGTAATAAATTCATTTTAAGCACTCATGTCATGTGACATGGCCCACATGCGGAGTCACGTGTCACATGATCTGTGTGCTGACAAATTAATTTATTACCAAGCAAGAAGTTCACTTCTACACGACATGTAATTTAATATCTTTTACAAGTCTAGTGCAACAGCATGAGAACCTGTTACTGAGCATTTTCTGATTGTGTGTGCATGTGTGTAATGGATATGTGAGTATGCATATTTAATAGTTTTCAGTTTACACAAAAGTGGTTTATGTGAACAATGAATGTTTTACAAGACTAGATGAAAAATGAAAGCCTAACATTATAATATAAACCATCTGACATTTAACATTTAACAGACTTTGACCTCATGGCTGCCAGTGCGCTTCATTTGTGTGTGCTCATGTGTGAAAGAAAAGACCCTAAGGTACAGCACAACATGACCAGAAACTGATTTGATGCACTGTAATAGAGCGCCAAAGTCGGCTAAAATGCCCGATCCGCAGCCACATTCTTGGACGCTGTGGATGACAGCGGTGTGGAGGCGGTGCTGGATAAAAGCTATTGAAATGCTCTTCAATCGTTGTGATTCAGAGCTATCAGGACCAGCGCATGCTCATTATATATTTTTTCTCTGGCTCCAACGATCGCAGACCCCTAGTGTTCAAACCGTGCAAAATTTTCTGATGGATAATTAATAGAAAGCTGATTCCTATGTGATGAAATGCACATTCCTACAGTGCACATTATCTGATTTTTTTGGATTGCGATACATCATGTCTCAAAGCTCAACAGCTCATTGTGCACAAGAAACCATGCACATTTTCTTTTTGTATTTACTTAATGCACAGACAGTATTGTATCGCACACCTGCTTTATTCACATTTTAATTATGTGTTAATAATTTATACTGTTTACACACTGTTGGCACCCATGGAAGATTTAACCCTTGAATAAAACAACTTCATTAGGGACACCTGCACATCTACACACTTATGCAATTCTCAGTGGAGACAATCATGTGACTGCAGATACATGTTAAAACTGAACAAACATCAGTAACAAATTCTCTTTAACTGTTCAGGTTTTGTGAACCTGTGCCCACTGTAGGCTCAGATTCCTGTTCTTGGCTGACATGAGGTGAGCTTGGTGTTGTCTTCTGCTATGGTAGGCTATCCAACTCAGCAGGTTATGCATTCTTTAATACTTTCCTGCTCACAGATGTAAAAAGAGTCTGTTTAGCCATTCTCATTTGACATGCCTGTCATAAATTTAAACTAACTTTTAAACTCTACTGCTATAAAATAAAAAGACTTGGGACTAGGTAAGGACTCATGGGAAATCCAATGCTAAGAATATCAGATTTTTATAGTATATGATTCATCCGGGTTCACTGTGACTCTGAGCTTGAATTTCTGTGCCTGCATTCCAGGCAGTTCCACATGACAACATTAAGCTTGATGTGTTTAGGTGTCTGGCTCCCCTGCTATGTGTCTGTATTGCTTAGTAACGTGTAACAAAACCCCACAGCTCCCGACACATAGCAGACTGTATAGACGGTGTATTCTGTACAAAAATGATAGGAGTCTTTGTTCAGGGGCCCCTCAAGGCAGGGTGAGACGGACTGGCTAATCTATTGCTCTCACACACTCCTGTGATATAACAATGGGACAGAGGTTGAGTGCTAACTCTCATCTCAGTACTACAGATGTGCACTTAGTTGACTCATGTCATGCTTTAATTGCCCACTTATATGACTACATTTAAACTTGTTTATTCAAACAGGTAAACTGTCCCTGCATGAAAATTACTTTCAAATATGAGAATCTGTCTGCACTGAAGCATTACACAAAGCGTATAGTATTTGGGTTGATTTTTGTCAGATAGCATTTATGTCCTATACTATGAAAGACAAGACTCGTGAGAAAGTTTTCCAATGAAAGGTACAGACAGCAGTTCCTATGCCTTTGAGGTCGAAGGTTGAAGTTAAAACTGTATCACCATCATTTATAGGCAAACCGTCTTACCCTTAATTGACACAACTGTTTTGTCTAATTCAAGTCAATCAGTCTAAATATTCAGTCTTATATTATTATGATTCATTATAGTGTTTAGTCAAGGGACTGTATTTTTATATATTGCCATCTAGGGTTATATTAGACATTGCAGATACATCAAGCAGAAATTATACAGAATAAGATTGTTTTATAGATACATAGCCTGTTTATTATGATCCTTTAAAATGTCCCAAAATCTGGAATAAATTATTTCCACATATTATATATTTTTTATGATGTGAAATTAAATTATAGATTACGGATTTGGAATTATTTTAGGATAAAAACAGCTTTCCAGGTCCACCATTTAACAGCTTTAAGTGCTGGTCATACAAAAAATGTTGTTCCTTTTTAATGGAGAATGGAGTTTCCTTCCTCCTCCAAGTGGCTCAAGACAGCCTCAGTGTCAGCCTAGTGATGTTCATTTTTTTTTTAAATTTAATAGTACTGGTTGTTTGCTGCTAACACACATTATCACGCCATCACCTTTTTCAGGAAATAACATTCTAATTCAAGTAGCATTAACCTTTTTATGACTGTTACTTCCATTATAAAAGAATGACGTGATTTTGTGTGTGTGTGTGTGTTGTTTTGATGTCAGTAAAATAGTGGACAACATTAACCTCTTTATGACTGTTACTTCCATTATAGAAGATTAATGTGATTTTGTTTTTATCCATATTGGGATTTATTTTTTTTGTTTTGATTTCGGAAAAATAGTAAACTCATACATCTGTAATGGAAAATTAGGTAATAGTGAAAGCCTGATAAAGGATTTAGTCAGTAGCCAGATTTCAAATACCTCATGAATCATTCTGGATATTAGGTCAGATCCCAAACTTCAGTAATATTAGAAACAGAAATTTTAGCTGCTATAGATTTGTATAGAAATCTTACACTTATCAAATCTAAGCCCTAAATGATTTATAGCATCTTTATCAAAAAGATGCATGCAAAGAATTTGGTATGAGTCTTTTGATCAGGGAAGCTGACAAGTACAGGTTAGGTGTTAAAGTCTTTTCGTTTTAAGGAGCTCTTGGTGCCCTCTGTTGGCCAAAGGAGGTCCTATGGTCTGCTGTTAAATCAGTCAGAGAGGCTCAGATTTCTGAACCCAGCAGGCAGACAGGTCGAGACACACATGCCTGTTCAGCACATAGGCTGATTGTTTTAACGCTCTTTCAAGCTTATTGTTCAACACCT
The DNA here is from genome assembly GCA_028565275.1 of Leiocassis micropogon. NCBI lineage: Eukaryota > Metazoa > Chordata > Actinopteri > Siluriformes > Bagridae > Leiocassis > Leiocassis micropogon. The sequence continues at coordinate 7,297,001 of JAOVVA010000037.1, read as the reverse complement.
GGTTTTGGTCTTGCTCTTGCTGAGTTACAGTGTGGGCCACAACTAATGCCTTATGTTGCACTTATCTTTTTCTATTACTATCGTATTACTGTAGCTAGACATTTATGAGCAAGTTAGAGGAATGTCATGAATTGTATGTCTCTGATCTAAATTACTCCACTAGGTCATAGTGACTTTTTCAGACATACAGTATTAACAATATGACAATTTACAATAATCAAACACTAAATAAGACCAAGTCCATGTTTTAAAGATGTTTAAAGTAAATTATCACTCTGTAGTATAATATTGAATAGAAATCTTCAGAATTGCCTTCAGTTACCTGTATTGTCCCACAAAGTGACAATTTTACTTAGGACATCTCCCACATCCCAGGCCTATCCATCTTTTAAAAACTGGCCATTTACACTTCGTTAACTGACTGTCCAACTGTCCTGAGCTGATGATCAGGATGAACAGATGACTCAAACTGCAAACCATCCAAACCTGCTGACAGTAACATAAAGGTCAACCACACACAGCACTGACAGCCCCTGCCTTTGTTGGTAAACAAATTAATCTTCTCAAAGGTCACCATTTGTCCTGCTGTGCTTCCTTCTCCTTCCTATCTCTGTTCAGGAGAAAAAAAATCTGTCAGCAACCTAGATCTCCGCCAGTGGACTGCAGTTTTGCCGAGCTATCAGCATTCTGTAGAACTAACACACACCTGATGGCGGTGTCGCGCGCTGCTGCACCACAGCTGTCTTGGGACAGAAGACGCTACCGGCTCGTGCATGCCAATCGGAATGGTGCTCGATTCTCCAACTGGCGCTCGCTGGACACCTGCCCACCAGTGAATGCTGCTGGCCAACACTCCCTGCCTTAGGCCCTGGGCCTTCTGTTCACAATAGAGATAGACGCTTCTGTCTTCTCTCCTGTGTAAAAAAAAAAAAAAAAAGTAAAAATATCTCCATCCACCTGCTCAGTTCCTCTGTAAAAATCAGATCCTCGGTCTCTAAGAAACTTAAAGCAAAGAAATGATGGTGCACTATACAGTATGTTAAACATATAACAGGAATAAAGTAGGAAATGTTGTTTACCCATCTCCAGTTTTGCACCATTGTCGCCTTCTCACAACCACTAAGTTCTTACAGTATATTGATCCTGAGCTTGGATTACTGTCTGTGCATGTCCTCCCTCTGTCTACTTGGGTTTAATTCACATTCTCTAGTTTCCGTCTAAAAAAAAAAAAAAAAAAGTAGGTAGATTTGTGTATTTAAATTGCTCTTAGATGTGAATGTGTGCTTTCATTGTGCTCAGTGATGAGCGTTTGAGCAAGGCTGTATTTCTGCCTTATGAGTTCCTGGGCTAGACTTTGTATCCACAGTGACCCTGATAAAGCACTTAGGTGAATGAATAAAAGTAGTATTATTACCTACTATCAGTTCCTCTGTTTTGGTTTGTGTATCAATTTTGGTTTAAATTTCATTAGCTGTGTATACTACGGCATTGGATCCTTCATAGCATTTCTGTCCTCTGAACAAAAATCTTGAGAATTCAATTTTGACTCCAGCAGCTGCCAGAGCTCTGATTAATGGCTGCCCATCTCTCTGCCTACTGAAAGGCAGCCATTTTGAACGGCGGACAAATCCAGGCAGTGACCCACAGCTAATAACCTTCCACTTGAGCAGGCTATTGAGCGAAAAGCACCACTGTTTATTGTGCTGTTTGATAGCGGCATCAGCTATAAGTGAATAGGCCAGGGGGTTAATAATCTTTATAAGGCTTTACCAGTCCTGTGCAGTAGGGGAAAACAGTGACCCAGATTATCTACTGGGAGGCTTTGGGTTGATTATAACTGATAAACAGTAAAGTACGTGAGAGATGTATAGCCTGTAGAACGGTTTCAAATTTAAAGGTTAAACCTACAGTGGAGTCAGTGATATGGAGTTAGCATGTGCTGTAATGTATGATAATCCACTGATGTGAATAGTTTTTTTTTTTAATTATTTATTTACTCAATCAATCTTAAAATCATAAACATGACAAAGAGTACACAGCTGACAGACGGATTCATTCATTAAAATGATCTCAAGGAAAACATCACCAGAGGTTTTTAAATTGGATCTAGCATAAAAATAACTTCTCATTTCTAAGCATAATCATGATACTGCTATATCAAACACTTAAAAAGAAAACTGGTATGAAAAGTGTAGAAGCCGTTTGTTCGTTTAGCAGTAGTGTGCCATGCCTGTGGTGTACCAGCATGCTTTAAGGAGCAATGGCAGACGCTGGCAACTAATGGAGCTCTGAGGTTTTGGTTCTGGTTCGAGTGTCATGTTGTTGTCGTCTCCCTGTCTGTTCTGACCAGATGTTTGGTGTATCTGTGATTGCTATGTGCCCTCTCATGACTGTTGGAGTAGTCTGCAGTTAGTAATTAACTCAGGGCGTCTGATTTAACATATAAAGAAATATTTTGATGGAGTTATAGGATAGCGTCTGGTTAATTGTTTCTGTAAAGGCAATCAAAGAGTATGATTCTAGAGTATGTGCACTCAAAAAAGGTAAGGAGTGTGTGTGTGTGTGTGTGGGGGGGGGGGGGGGGTGAATTTACCTTATTACCTAGCTAGTGTTGAATATTTTAGTGCACACAGTTTTAAAACTTGGCTTAGTTGAAATAAGCTTGCTGCTATTTTTAGTAAAAATGTAAAGGTATTTATGAGTGTCATGTAAATTATTATTATTATTTATTTTATTTTTTTAAAGAAATTCTGTCATGGTAAATAGAAAGCTAGCATTTGCCCTAAAGAATATAGACATCATCTTAACAAATCCTGTCAGGTTAGCACGTGTTAGCTAGCAGTTTAGTCAAGGAAGTGTAAATTAGGAATATTTACTTAATATACAGTATATTTATGTATGTATAATATTTTTAAATCATGTAATGTAAGCTCATATTAGCCAAATAAGCCACTGAACCTACTGAACTGAAATACGAGTTAACAAGGATGTTATATGGTACAATGGATACTCGGTGTTGTTAAATGATAGCTGGCTAACACAAGTTAGAAGTAATGAACATGAATTTTTCAAAATATAGCTAAAAATGGTTTCAGGAATTGTGAGTTAGCTCATGATAGCTGCTTAGCTAGGGCTAGCTGTAAAGTACATAAATAGTTATAAATAACATTTAAAATTAGCTAGAAAAATCCTGTCAGTTTGGTTAGCTAGCTAGAACTTGCAGTAAAGGTTATGGACATAAACTTGACATTAAAAAGAAATCACATAACCTGTCGGTTTAGTTCAGAGTATGTGAATATTTCATGTTAGCAGTAAAGAATATAAAACTTCATAACCATTGTTTAAAATTCCTCTGAGGAATCATGTCAAGTTAGCAAGTCTTAGCTAGCCCAAAACATTTAACGGCGGCCATATTTTCAAAAATGGGCTGTAATGAAATTTATTTAAAAGGTGCGCAGATTAACTCATTCATTTAAAATCTTCTTCAAAAAATAAAAGACTCTTCTTGCAACTGGTATGATCATTATTGTTTTTTTGTTTTTTTTAACTTGTCCTTAAATAATGACTGAAAATGATGAATTTCCACTTGGCCTTGTAGTGCCAATTTCAACAATTACATGAGGGAAGTGTTTTAATGCTATGAATAGTAAAAGCTCTTGAATGTAAGAGTTTGTCTTGGCAAGCAGATGTCTGAAGCAGAGCAGAAACACATGGAGAAGAGTTGAACTGGCACTGCCAGCATGTTTAGACGAGCACCAGCAGCAGGCACAGTGGCACTACTGGCGTCAGCGTCTGCAGAACAGTACTGTAGCACGGCAGAGGTGGTCACAGCCCGCTGGCTTCCACCGTTTCACACCCTCTCAGTCTCTGTCGCTCTCTGTCTGTCTGTTTGCACCAGGGAAAAAAGTTTCTACACTTTAATAACACTTTAATCACTTTGTGTTCTGATTTCTGCCTGAAAGTGTGTGTACGTGCCACCAAAAAAAAAAAGACCTGAAGACTATGTTTCTTGCATCTTGCATGAAGCGGCTCAGACAAAAACAGATTAAATTACTTTATGTAGCCGGGGAAAAAATGCAGACAAGGTGTCGCACTAGCTCTACTACCAAGCATATTGCTTTGTACAAGTTGCTTTTTAAAGGTTAAAGGAGCCTTCACTTACTCTCAGTAACCTCTTTATCCCGTTCAAGGTCATGGTGGATGCAACGCTTATCCCCGGAGACGCTAGTCCATTTTCGGGCACCAGGCACACACATTTGCAGATTTATTTACTTAGATGGTTTATTTATCTATGTTATCATAGCTAATTTTCGAACATGAATATATTTAAACCAGATTACTTAACATTTCACACAGACAGAGATAAATCAATGATATTTTCATTCATTTTCTCAAAAGAAAACACAAATGGACCCAGTGAAAACATGACATTTCAGAAAGACAGTAACCCAAGCTTAGGAATGAAGTGGCCCTAGAGCTGTGAAGTGGCAATGCTACCATTCATCCTCAACCCAGCCCTTGTTAGTTTACACTCCATAGCAGGTTAATTTCTTTTTAGTCGAAAATATTCAGTGTTATTATAAACCATGTTGATGTTCAGCTGTTTAGAAAATTACAATTTTATCAACACCCTCAACTAGCATGCTTTTTTAATGGTTCTATTTTAATGTATATTTAATTTTAACTTCTCTTCTCTTTTTAACATTGATGTAATATAGACGTTTCAGAGCAGTCGAAGATGTGAGTGTGTGTCTCATAGAGATGTTCATTTATGGTTAATTAAATCCGGAAAAATCCCCCTAGTAGTCACACCATCTTGGGAACTAATTGAATTGAAAAGAGGAAATTATCTGAAAAGCTCGTAGCTGATTGATTTGATGAATACAGTTTTGGTTGTTGACCCACTGATGAAGGAAAGACAGGACACTGATTCACTTTTTGATTTGCTCGTGTGCAGGCGTGTGTGATGTCTTTATAAGTGTATCCACCCATCTGTCAATGATCCATGTTTGCATACATCTCTGGCAGCTGGGAACCAACTAGAAACACTTCAGGTCTTCCAGGAGGGCCATTACCCAACACACATTATTAGATATCTCTCTCTCTCTCTCTCTCTCTCTCTCTCTCTCTCTCATTCATTCTGTGTCTCTCTTCATTACACACACACATATCACAGCCTGGAGACGGCCTGCTCGTCTTATTCAAATTGGTCTCGGCAGGAAAATGCGTTCATGATGATGGTGATAATAGCATAGGAGAAAAGAGCGGGCCTTCAGCTTCAAACACCATTTAATTTGGAGATTAAGCAAATAAAAAGCCATTATGGCCAGCCTCACTGCCGTAGTGGGCCGCTGTTACAAGCCAGCATCTACTCTCATTTAACGGAAATGAGCTATAAAAGATCAGTATTGGCTATGTTGGTGTTTTAAAGTGTGTATAATTTTTGGGGTAATTCCGCCTTTTCCAGTCTTTATGGCCATCTTGCATGATGAATGCTGTATTTTTGTGCAATGAGAAATTGTGATCTTTCCAGAAGGTAAATGAAATGGATGGAATAAGACAAAAAAAATTCCATTGCAGTTTTAATTAAATGTGCAGTCAACGTGATTAGCTATGGCGTCTGATATTATTTAGATCTAATTACCAGCAGATGGTTGCTTTATCTGCACTTAGGGCAACTGAGGCAAAGAGACGCAGCGCACACAGGAATCATTAGGAAGTTGACTCGTGGGTTTTTTCCCACTCTCCTATTACAAGCTGTAAAAGTCATCACCCAAATGTTAATTAGTGCTAATTTAATTATTTAATTACATATGCGCTCTTCGTGCCACGGCTTCTCCCCTCGCTTTCTCTCTCAGAGCCCAGATAGAAATCTGAAAGTGTGTGTGCATTTATTAGTCATGCACTGATGTTTTTATACGATCGTCTCTGAACACAAATGCAGCTGACAGAGATTGGAAAGCTGGCTCACCTGCAGAGAGGGGCCCGCATGTGTATGTGTGCAACTATGTATATTGCACGCAGCATCCAGAATACTCCAGGTCACCTGGGGAGAGAGAGATAGAGCAGCTCCCCAGGATCCTGATGGAGTCATGTTGCATTAATGCTATCTCTGATCGCTTCATTTCAAAGCATGAGCTTTTAAGGGCTGAAGCTGATCCTGTAGGAATTTCAATAACACTGATATTGGCGTCATTCTCTAGTGAGGAAATAAGCTTTCCACCTGACTGGACTAGTGCGCAGTTGTACTTTAGGGGTGGGACAATATAGTGGTATGATTGTCAGTAAGTGCTTTATCCTCACCGGGGTTGTAGTGAATCCAGGGAGTAAGAGGGAATACATTTAGTAATGTAGCAGGGTAGTGGTGGCACAGTGGTTAAGACTTTAAACTGCTGATTGGAAGGTCAAGCTTCTACTGCTGGACTTTAAGTGAGGCTCTTAACCCACAGCTGCTCAGTTCTGTAACTGAGATAAATGTAAGGGAGACTGAAAATGAATACACCCTTAGATTGAACATTGCTCCACACATTCATTCACACTGGCATTTTTTCAGAAGGTGGAGAAAAAAAGATGCTGAGTGCTAAGGGGTTGGAATAGATGAGAGGGGAAATGAGGCTGCTGCTGAGGTTGTTACATAGACAACCATTTTTAAAATTGTATCCTTAGGCAACCTGTTGTAGTAAAACATTTGCTCATATTTCTTAGAAGCTACATAATTTAATTAAATTTAATATGGAGATATGAGGGGTGGCTCAATTTTGTACAGTACTGTAGTATCTAACCAATTATCCAAGATTAAATGAGAATGAGTAACAGGTTTACACTGATTTAGCAAGAAAAAATGCTTAATATTGCATCTTTAAAGATTGTTCCACCATACTATGCGATTACGTATCTTTTTAATTTTTAGGCTTTCAAGCTCATGCTTTTAACACAGTCATCAAATGACCCACAACCATCATTTCTATTAAATCTTCTTTCTCACCAGAAAATGTATTCATAGACCTACCAGTACAAATGTAGCTATAGTGTTCTTCCGTTTCCCTGATAAACATTTGAGCAATAAAACACTCCCCTGTAAAACATGTCATGAAGAACAGATTCATCTAGAACTGACTGTAGAGGTGTTTGGAAATGATTGCTGTCCACATGCCGGTGGGAGGAGTGATATTAACTTTGTAGAACCTTGAGAAGGTGCGCTGTGATGCCAAGATAGCAGCCGTGCAGAGACCCTGAAGCCATGAAAAGCTGATACCCCTTGTAGAGTGGCCAGGTCACTTCTGTAGGCCAGGGTAATGATGTTCCTGCCTCTGTTTAGACAGGGGAGCTGTTTGTGTCTTTCCTTTGTGTCAGTTTGTTCTATGATCAAATCAGCTCCATCCAGGTTAATGAGTGAATTTTTGAACGAGCAAGGAAGCAGCGATTGTATTTTCCTCAGATTCACATGAATAAAATAAGGAATAGCATCAACTAGGTACCAGCCATAACCATAAACTGTGTAGCATTTTATTCAGACTGAATCATATGAAATGTTATGAGTTTGCATGCGTGGGACTATGAGACCTGAAAACCATGACAGTTTATATATTTGATTGTGCTGCACATTTATTTCCATGGAAGATAATCTTAAGCTACAGGCTTTAACTTTGTGTGATAAATCTGTTCTTTTGAGCAAGCAACAAACAGGATACTAATCATGCCATGTAAGGAACTTCACATCAAGTGTTGAGATGTTTTTCAGTTCTCTGATTGTCCTGCAGGAGGCGCTGCTGCAGTATTGCTATTCAGTTCAGTCCATGCAGCAAATCATGTCCCTTTTTCTATTCAGAATTGAAAAAGCTTTATATTTATGGTCTTAAACAGAAATCTCAGGAACAGACTTGAAGATCTCAAGAAAACTAGAAATACAAATTTTGTATCAAAATGACTTGCGCCAAGTCCAAGTTTTATGTTGTTTTTTTTTTTTGTTGTATTGACCAATATCAACAAATTGTCACTGTCATGATTAAAGAACTATTAAGGACTCCCTTATCATGACTGCCTGTTCTTCAGATAAAAAGTACAGACAATGAAATTTTTTTAACCTTTTCCACTCTGTTTTTGTTTAGCTTCTTCTTTAATGGCTAAGGCGCCTAACAGAAGGAGTTTGTTGGGCGACATAAATACAGATGTGCTGTAAATGGTTGTGTTCTCATGGATTTTATTGTTTTGGCACTAAAGAGCTGGAGGATTGGGAGCACAGTAAACGTCAGGGTGGCTGTCTCATCTTTAATGCTTGTGTAAGATGTGAAAGAGTGACAGAACCGGAAACACAAAACGCATTCATAAAAAGCTAAACCTCCATGAAGAACGATCCAAATCCTTCTGAGGAATATTCCAGGTTTTTAAAAAAAAATGCATGATATTAAAAACCTCTTACATATTATTTCCTGCTTTTGGATGATTTGAATGGGCTGAAGCTATAATTACAGTGTAATTAGTGGAGGCCATGCTTTGATCTGTAGGCCAGTGGTGTGTTGGGCCTCACAGGAAAGCCCTTCTACGGTTGACAATAGATAATAATGTGCTAGGTCTATACTTTGGCCAAGAGTAGGAGCCATAATTCTGCTCCTATCTAATCCTCTCTGCATTTTGACGAAGCACGGACGGTCCTCTATTTTCCTGCAATTACAGGCTCTTCACCCGGCAGCCTATTTGTGTTAGCAGTTAGCAATGCATTGATTTAATATGTTTGTAATCAGTACATACAGCCTCAGGCCAGAAAATGTAAATTTTTCTAACGCTTACAAAGTAGCCTTTGATTTTCTGTCATGCGATAATTGCTGCGATCCGCCACTAGATGGGAAGCTTTTTGTAAACTAATTACGGGGTGATCATCATCATGTTCCACGAGCGTATTGTTTTTTTTTGGGTTTTTTTTGCCTTTTTATTTTTGCTGTCAGAAAACAGCGGCAGCTTATCTTGAAGTACCGGACTCCCAACTAAACCTTAAAGCTATTAGCTTTCCCTAATTCAAGGGGTGACACAGTTAGTATCCACCCAAAGGTGTTGTGGTATCGGCGCTGTTAATTACTGGAGTAAACGGTTGAGCCGCTGCCAGGGACCCATTGCGGCGGTCTTTTAAATTGTGTTTCCACCATCTGGGGAGCCGAGAAGAGAAGAGCAGAGAACTGGGGGAAGAGAGGCTTGATCGCTTGCCTACAGCCTCGGGGTCTGAGGCCATATGGAGACAGCACTTTGCCTGCGCTTTATTGCACACCTTGCTGTTTTAATCAATGGCAAGCCTGCTCACAGGATGGCTAGAGCAGGGGTTATTGCTCAGTGTCATTGGGACTATTTGTTTGCTTTGTTTCTTTTTTGGTAGATCTAGGTGGACCTGCTTTTCAAAACATTTCATTATTTTAATTTGTTCATATGGCATCATTAACCACCTTTGTCCACAGAGAAAGTAAAAGTCTGAATAAGTCTGAGCCCAAAGCGCACTAATCTGAGATTTTCACAGATCACAATACACATGCTATTAGACCTTCAAAACTAAATAGCCAGCATATCGAAAGTCAGTCAATTGTAAGCAGGTTAGGCAAACAAAATCAACCGGCCACTGCTGGCAGCTCGACATCTTTACAATGAGCTCATTTCCTCTCCATCTGGCTCAGTCGGGCCATCATGGCAGATTTGGCCTAATGTTATAGCTTCTGTTTAATGGCATATACAGAATATGTGTGTGTGGGCTTGTGTATGTTGTGTATAATGTTACTGCTTGTGTTAATGGCGACTGCCACAGCTGTAGCCCCAGCGCTCGTCCCCATGCTCCTAAAGGGCTCTCCACGGGCGCAGAGGCTAGCTCAGTAGCCTGTGTGCTTATTAGTTAACTATTGTCTGAACTGAAAGCTCTGCAGGAGTGCAAACTTGGAAAATGTGCCAAGAAGTACATAGGGGGTAATGCAAAAGTCTGCATGGTAGATATATAGAAAGGAGGTTAAAGTGTGTGTGCATGCGTTTGTGTGTTTCGTGCTTTTAAGGGGGGGTTGGTTGTGGGAAGTGTGCTTCATGTTGGTCCGACTGTTTGAATGCTGTTTTGTTACATTGCCTGAAGTCATGAGAGATGGAGTGTGTGTGTGTGTGTGTGTGTGGGTCCGTCTTGTCCTCAGGGTATTAACAATGCTGACATGAGAGGATCTCTGGGGACGTTGTGGGCTGCTGGACTTCACATAATCGAAAAGAGTAACACAGCGCTGATAATCACACTCCTTAGAAATCAAGCTTCTCTATGCATGTAGGAAACAGGAAATGCAGGAAAGTGTAATAAATAATTAATTAATGTCCATCACCAACTACAACACATTGTCAGTTTCTTTACTAAATATTATATCTTATACTCTTCCCCTGTCAGTTGGTGTGTTTAAATGGATCTCTCGACATGAATGGCAAATACAAAACATGAAGTTATTCATAAAAACTTTATAAATATGGTAAAAATATTATATGAGTAGAAAGCTTACAATTGGAAAAAAAACTTGTCCTCTTTAATAATTAGCTAAATATTAGTGTGCACAATTAATTAAATAATGTGCTTTTTCAGAGTTTGTTAGCAAAATAAATCTGTACCAAATGGGTTCATGATATATTCTTTATATGGTCTTATTTCTATATTTATATTATTCATGTAGTCTTCACATGATTTCGAAAACCAGTGGTGTAAACTACCTAATAACTAAAACATAACTAAAACAAATTTTGCTTGCAAAAAAAATCCCTAGCACTCCCCAAGTCTTGATCTAACCCTCCTTTCTTCATATTAAGTGAAATGAAATGAAATTATGTTTTCAAATGTAATTATTTTGAATAAAGGAATGAGGACAAATGTTTTTTTTTTCCTGGCTTGATCATCTGTCATCATCTGCTCCTGTTTCTTACTGGTTCATGTCTTAAATTAGATATTTTTTATGCTTGAATGATTCATAGGTGTGGCTCAACAAACAAAAAAATATTGACAGCCAAAAACTTGCAAAAAGTGAGAACCAAAAACATCTTTCAGTATGCCTGGAATGCAAGAAAATCTGGCTCTTGGAAGCAAAATATGAGGAAATGATGGGTGGCTCAATACTTTTTCACATTACTGTAACTGTATTACTGTATACACATTACTGGTTCAACCAGAAGATTTTCCTCTTCTGAAAACCCTGAAAAAGTATCATTACAAAGACTGAGCTCTGCTATGTTACGAAATATTATGATTAATTATAATTTTAGAATATTAATCCACTGAAAAATAAAAGAATCCAAATCTGAGACTTTGTAGGTCCCTTTTTTGTCTTGCACACCATGGCAGTTTTCCTCTCTGCATCAGAAAATACTGCTAGATCTGGCTTTTCTTTTTCCTCCCTTTTCTCACTTCTTGTTTTCAGGATTGGTGGAGCTTCAAGCAGTGATCTGGGTGTTTGAATACCCATGCACACTTCTACCTAAAACAAAGGAAAATAAACTGAAATGCAATGTGCCCAATTTGCAGTCAAGTCCCAGGGACTCGTCCTTTTTAAGCCCCGGTACATACAGCAATCACCAGATCAAACGCAGTACTGTGTAGTCTGTAAAGAGCTGAGTCTCTCTTAAAAGGCTCTCAGTTACTGTAAAGGATTGAAAACTCCACAGTCTTGTATTCCCTACAGTACTTGAACTCCAAGAGTTCACACAGAGGGCTCTCAGTAAGTGATAGTTTCATCAAGTGCTGAATAGATGAGAAGGGCTTCCTAAGCCTGCTGGGAGGTTTAGGGGTATTTAATGCTGATAACACTGGCATAATGGAGTGACTGAGTTATCTGAGGTCCCAGGTTGCTTTTCTTTTCCCAGAGAAAGTATAATACCTTGTTTGATTACTAAATAATTTGATGGAGAATTTTGACAATATCAGTGTCACTCATGTTAATTATGGAATACATGAAACTCCATATAGAGAGAGAGAGAGAGAGCGGTGTGAAATGGCAGATATGTTTTGCATTTTTTTTTCCAAGGGTGAGCTTTTTATATATTAATGATGCATGCAAGTGCCGGTTAACTGTAAGGGCATACGTTGAGGAGGAGGCTATCCACAGAATGATGTTAAAGCTCAGCTGTAGTTATTGAATTTGTGAATTAATGCATCGTGCTGGGAATCTGCAGGCCCAGCCACCCTCAATTACCAACCTGAGGGACCTGCTTAACACAGCAATTAACAACATAATTAAGTGCTAAAGTCGCTATGCCATTCTCCCGCTGCAGGAACAAGAGTGGTATCGATCAGGCGAGGGCGAGCTGACCCCTGATTGATCTGCTGATTGATCGGCTTGCATAGGCATTCATCACTCTCTCCAGAGGAGCGAGAAGAACAGCTTCTATGTGTGTGTGTGTGTGTGTGCGTGTGTAAAAGAAAGCGATGAAGCTGTTAAGACACCTGATGTGCCAAGAGTCTTGTGTTATTGTCATTAGAGTACTGTGTGACAATCTGATAATGACTTGTCACATTCGACAATTTATCGTCCACTTAGTCGCTCCTCCAACTCCATATACTGTATAAAGGGCCCCGCAACCAACATCAGCTTCTAATTCACCTTTTATCAAATACATACTGTATTATTGATACATATCAATCAAGCAGTGAATAAAATCATGCACATACAATTCAAGAGCTTCTGTTGATGTGAAAAGAAACACTGTCAAAAGGAAAAAACCTGCAGTATCAGGGACTTTGAATGTGGCATATAGATGAGCTGGTTTAAGTATTTCAGAAAGTGCTGATTTCCTGAGATTTTACACAGCATGGTAAAAAAAATAAATCATGTGAGTAGCAGTTCTCTAGGGCAAAAACATCTTGTGGATGGAAAAATACAAAGGGAATAGCCTGACTGGTTCAAAGTGACCGGAATGCTACAGTAACTCAAATAGCCACTGTTTGCAACCATAGTGAGCATGGGAGGCTACAATGGATATAGACTCATTTTTATTCAAAAAATGAATAAAGGTCATTTTTATTCAAAAAAGGGTTGTCCCCATGCATGACCACTGGGCTTTGTAAGAATAACTAATAATAATATTAACAGTTACAGTGAGATGGAGGCCACCGTGGCTTAGTGGTTGCTTGGTGGGTTTCCTCCGGGTACTCCGGTTTCCTCCCACCGTCCAAAGACATGCAGATTAGGCTAATTGGTGTTCCCAAATTGTCCGTAGTGTGTGTGTGAGTGTGTGTGTGTGTTCCCTGTAATGGATTGTCACCCCGTCCACTGTGTAACCCGCTTCGTGCCCTAAGTCCCATGAAATCGAGGGTTCCAAGCCCCCCGTGACCCTGTACACAGGAAAAAGCGGTTTAGATGATGAGTGAGAGTCTGAGTTATGATGTAATCATTTTAAAATTAGCCTAATTTCAATTGAAATTTTAACCCTGAATATCTTTTTAATCATGCATTTTTTTTTGTTTTTAAAGAAGGAAAATTCAGTAATCATATCATTATGATATCATTAGGTCTTCATTAGTATTGAATTCATTTCCTTTCAGTGTTTGACAGTCGTTTTCATCACGGCAGACAGACACGGTTAGCAAGAAGGCAGGGTCAAAACTAGCAAACCCTATAAACTAGGAGAATTATGGCTGTGAGAGAAACCGATTGTTTCATGTTTTGATTTGCAGAACATATTTATCCAGTATTGCCAAAATAGGATTTGTTGTTTGAATGGGTTAGGGGAAAGGGGGGTTGCTGAGAATGGCAGTGCTCCGAGGCTGTGCGTTTCACTGAACAGATGCTCATGTACAGCATGAGTTAAATGCTTTTCAAGCAGCTCTCCAGGAGCATAATCACTACAGATGTGTCCTGAGCCAGCAACATCCTGCCCTGGATCAGAAATGCACATCATCAAAATATTGCCCTTGTTCTAATTAAAATAGTAGCACCAGTAATAACTATGGACAGGCCATCCACATTGGAGTCTTGACCTGCTGGGGTTAAATGAGACCAAAACCCCAACTGCCCCTTCCCTGTGCCTCCCATGGGACCGGTGTGATGGAGAAACAAACAGGAGATAGGTGGGTAAATGGGGTGATGGAACATCAAATAAAGTGCCAGGTCTTATTGTGTCAATAAACTAATCCCGCTTTTAGGGTCTGACCCATGACCTCTAGACAGTGGACGATTTGGGAACATGACAGAAAGTCCCTGGGGGGACATAAAGAGAGAGAGGAAGAGAAAGCACTCACACAGTGCTTTATGTTATTTTAGGATATTCTAGAGAATTTTAGAGGAATTGTCCTAGGTACCTATATTCTCTCTCTCTCTTCCTTTCTCTTTCTCACACACAAACAAAATCTCTCCCTGTACCTAAATAAAGCATGTATATTATTAACAACAATCTTCCCCTCCTCATGCAGCGATGTAAAATTTAGTCTGCAGTTGGTTTGTCACACATAATTGTCTCCCAGATTGAGTGCCATTGCACACAAAATCCATATTTAATATGCTGTAATTTACTATGTTATGTAATATGCCGTGAAGAGGAATTTAGCCGGTGTCTGAGACGCACTAAATGAGTGGTCATATGACATAATGACTTTATAATGATGCCAATAAATGTCCTGGTAAGCCCTGACCTCACAAAACAAGGCTGTAGCTTCCCAAATAATTTAAAGACCCAGCTTTGTAATCAACAATTTAATTATTCATTTACAACAGTGTAAATAATAAGAGTGAGGAATTTAAATCTCATCTCCACTGACAGGTCCTTGGAGTCTAATTTAATGGTATTGGTAAAGCTGTATTTGAGCTTTCTTATTCTTGTCGGCCTTTAGACAAATCTTTCAGCTTAGGAGACTATATATTTCATAATTAGTGGAGGTGTATGATGTACCAGGTGTTATTTTATCACAGAGATAAAACATAACTCGCAATAATTTTGCAATGTTATTTCTTGTTATGGTCATAGTTTATATATTTATGGATGTTATATACAAAATATATATACCATAAGGAAATATTTGATCTACAGTATGATATGGTATATGATATTGATGTGTTAGACATGATGTACATGAGTGTGTCTCTGTTACCACTACCACTAGAGAGCAGCACTGGATGCAGTAGATACAGAAAGAAGCTTCACTTTCTCAGATAACTTCATATCTTTTACATCATTTTGAATAACGTTAGGCTGTGTTAGCCTTCCCCTCTCCTGCTAAAATAATACGCTTGACTACAGCATGTTTCCTTCTTGCTATCTCTGCCCTTTGATGTCAAGCAAAATCGAGGTGACAGCAGAAATGTGTGGTTGGTCTGCTCAGAGGTTGACAGGCAAGCATTTTGAGTCACCGCTGGCCCTTATGGGGTGAACTCGTGCCTTGTAATTACACTAGAATTCACATAAGCCAAGGTACCCATCTGCAGAGGACTGAATAAAATTTCTCCTATTGTGTTTTCAAATGTTTGACCTAGAGCACAAATCTTCCATTGAGCCAGACAACTTTATTTAGGGCACAGTTGTATGTAATATTATCTCTGTCCTTTAATGGTGAATCGGAATAATACATCAAAAGACCGATGGCAGACAAAAGCAGAGGGACGTTCTGTCTGAAAACTGCAAAGTTAAAAAGCCACAGACAGACAAAACCCAAACAGGAGACACGTGTACAAACCCAATGCCCATTCAAAGCTCTATCTACATTCAAACCTGTTGCAGAAAGCCACCTTGTGTTATTATGGCTGGAAGGCTAGCGGCAGGTCATGGGCGTTTTGCCCTTGTGCTCTGGCGCTGTATTGTGGCTTTGGAGGGGGCCTCAGCTGCACGCCTGTGGTTTTTAATGAGAATGCGGTGCTATAGAAAACAGGTACGATCCACGGTTCGTATGTCAGCCGCCTTTGTTATGTCTGACAAAGTGGTTTGATTCTTACAGACGTGGTGAACGTCCCCCTGGAGTCTGCCCATCACATGCCTCTTTGGACCCAGCAGATGGGAGCCGTTTCGGGATCAATACTACACTAAATCAGGATGCACTTTCCTCTCTTATACATTCATCTGCACTTTTACTGTATGTCTGTATGTAATTTTGTTTATTGATTGCGTATTGTGCTGTAACCTTGTCTAGACATGAATTGATGTAAGTGTTTTGCATCCGTATGTTGCTTTCATTGTCTATTGTACATAAGAATATAATAATTTAAAAAATATATAGTTTCACACTTTACCAATTTGTAATGTCCATGCTATAAGAACAAAAATCCTTGCCATAAAGTTTATTTATTTAAAAATACTTCCTGTAATAATGATCTTTCTTTTGCTTTGATGCTGTGTGTATTAATATTAATAAACAATTCTCTCTTGCTAAATGTTGCAATTTGTACAAAACCACATTGCATTTCATGCCATGTTATATGCAAATATGATACAGTGAGTGTCTTATTAGCATTCTATCATCAATATTATATAAAGCATTTGTATTTTGTGTGTAATGTACACATACATGTGCATTTCGACCCATTAGTATCACGTTTGAATGGTTGTTAATCTTCAATGGCAGTGCAGGGTCAGATCTCATGCACTCATTAGCCTGGCATGGCAGAAGTGTTTAATGTAATGAATATGCTTTGCTCTTAGACTGGCTTTGCATTTATACAAGCATACCTCTACCCACCTGCACAGAGCTCTGGGTCACTGGCAATGGCATCACAGCAAAAAATAACCCCCATTTAAAGGCCTTGACTCCTCTGACTCTTTAATATACTTATAATAATGCTATTTATCATGTACACATTGCAGCAGTCATACGGCAGCCAAGCATTTAAAAGCTCAGAGCTCAGGAGCTCTACATGCATCAAATTATTTTTATAGGACCTCTGCTTTAAATTTAGTTCCATCTTTTGTTTAAAATCAATTAAAGGCAATTTAGTTAAAGGTTTAATATATATTTAACGGTAGTAAGAAAAGTGAAGAAACAAAGAAATGAAATAAATAAAGTGAAAAAGAATTACAGACACCTTATAATTACAGTACACAGCAAATAGTATTTTAATTACATATATACAGTATAGGTATAAAATAAAGTAAGCCATGCCATGTTTTTTTTTAACCATGCTGGTATTTTTATTTAAAAAAAATATATAAAGCCTCTTTTTCTTAAACTATATATTTATTTCAACTCTAAATTTACTCAGATATTTCAGAAAGGTATTAAGTTGTATCAGTAACAGCATTATTGCTACAAGAATGGTTTAATATTTACAGGATTTATTTGCTGGCATTAAGTGAATACAGTGAACAAAGATAACTATCATATATCCTAGTCCAAGGATTCAGGATACAGACTGCAATTAGACATACAACCTGTTTTACATAAGCAATCATGGATTGTTATATAGTATAGACTATATGTAAAATAATAATGTAAAAAGTATGAGTTAAATATTTATATTGCATTTCATTATCTGTACATTATGGACAAAATGAGTTTGTACATACAGCTAATGTATATTACTAAGATTTCACAGACCATGGGTTATGTTGTGGGTTCGGTTATTTATATGATGAAAATTAATCTTTGTTGCTAATTCAAGCAACTGTGCAAGATATGCAGTCTTATAACTGTAAATGTAAGTAATCTATATAACAGTATGTATAGAAGTCTTATTGTACTGTATCTTTAATCCTGATTGTGATCTTTAGGCATCATTTACCACACTGACCTGAAACAGAAATTCGTTTACACTTTTCAGAAGAGCTAATACATCTTGACAACATAAAGAGCTTCTGGGTTCAATTAATTGATTTATTTTTCATGACATTATAAATATGCATTATAGTCTATAAATGCTTCTCACTAAAACAAATACTTTATGTTTGAGTGACAGATTTATAAATGCTGTCACTTTGCACCTCCAGGGTCCGGGTTCGAATCCCTCCTCAGGTCTGTGTGCAAGGAGTTTGCATGTTCTCCCCGTATTCCTTCGGGTTCTCTGGTTTCCTCCCACAGTCCAAAGACATGCAGATTAAACATTAATTGGTGTTCTCAAATTGCCTGTAGTGTGTAAATGAGTGTGTGAGTATGTGCGTGTGTCCTGTAACGGATTGGCACCCTGTCCAGGATGTACCCCGCCTTGTGCCCTAAGTCTCCTGGGATAGACTCCATAACCCTGTACACAGGATAAAGTGGTATAGACGATGAGTGAGTGAGTGAGTAAATAGGGTTCAGATGTAAAACATCACCTAAAATTGGTGAGAGGTTCTTTATTGATAGCATGGATTTGCATTGAATACAGTATGTGAATTTCTAGTATCATCCATGATCTCTAAAGACACCGCTGTTCAGTTTTTATAGGCTCGAATTTGAACCTCCTAATAGCTTCACATTACACCAGATATCTTTGACCTTTGCAAAAGTGTGCATTATTGTGGTTAACTTCTCTCAGGCAATTTGTTTCTGTATCTATCAATGGCAGAAGATTTTGTACAATGAAGGAAATCAGAGTTTGGTGGTTATGTAGTACGAGTAATGAGGTGAGTTTTCCAGTAATGGCTGCTTTCTTTGGCCTATATTTGTTTTCCTCAGCCTTCACAAAGTTAAATACCTCCAGCTCATATGTCCGAAGTCAAATGTAGCCTCTTGTCAGCTAAACAGCTTGTCAATATGCTGTAAGAGAGAACAGAGAGAGTTTAGACTGATAAAATGGGTTTTAATTACCAACCAGTGTGTGCTGGCCCTCTCTCTCGCCCTCACTCCCTCAAACCCTCCTCTGAGCCATCTCTTGAGTTTGATTTCTGATAATTGGAACTGCTGACTGGACGTTTAAATTCACACCAGCACGAGGCCATAACACAGTGGCCTCTGAGGGTCAGTTTGACAAACTGCCATCTGCATTCGTTTCCTCATTAGCACTGTGCTGCTAGCTGCTTTACCCCTACGTTTCTATCACTGTCTCTGCCTGTCTTCTACCCTGCAACAAATAACGCAAGCCGGTTATTGTAGTAGTTGAATATCAACGTCACTTGCTGTAAGTCTTTGTAAAATACTGACATAACAGAAGGTTAACCACTAATGTTAAATCTAATGGTTGTGTGTATTTGCGTGGCCATCCACTGTGTATGTGTGTGTGTGTACACCTGCACAAACTGTCCAATGCGTGCTAATGTCACTTCTATTATTTTAGGACTTCAGCAAAAGACTTCTACTCTCCCATTGCAAAACCGATGTGGTCAGCACGCTCGCTGAACATTAATCTAATGAGTTTGCAAACATTTCAGTTTGAAAGCGGACTGTTTAACTTTCACCTTGAGACAAGAATAAAGCGCAGTTGGCGCTGTAACTGTGCTGAGTATTTAAGCTTTTAGCTTTTGTCCTCATACAAAGTGCATGCAGAGAATGTTGTGAGTGGCATTCTTCCACTTCCCATTCAGCTTTTGAAAGCAAGCCCATTGAGAGGACAGACCTAAGTAGAAGCTGGACAGATCACACACATTATTGTTTTAGCCCAGGATATGCAACCTGAGCTGGTTTACCAGCCGGTGAGTCCATCATTGTTAATTTTACCTGAACGATCTGCTTATCGTTGTATATTGTTCTTTTCATCCTTCTATCAATATTGTAGGAGTATAAAAAAGATAAAACATGAAAGAAGATAAACCAGCAGTATCTATCTTGGTCTGCATGCCCAAGACACTTGACTGTCATTCTCCAAAAATGAGACAGTCTGCATCAAAGCACTATATATAAAGGTTAATAATGGTTATTCAACATTATGAGCTATTCAGAACAAATTAACTGACCAACATCAACAAAAGAACATATTCAAAGCTTGAATGTATTTACAAGATGGTTTCTATCTAATTAATTAATTAAACTGAGCCAAAAGAGAGAAGGGGATAATGAGATACAGTACACTGCCTGGCCTAAATAAATAAATAAATAATTTTTTAGATAAGATTTCATTCAGTCATCTTTAGTAATAACCTGGTCATCTAATACATTTAGTTAATCAGCTGACATAATTTTATTGCCACTTAACATTGCTGAGCCTAGACCTGACCGACTGAAGCAACCGCAGATCATAACACTGCCTCCCGAGGCTTGTACAGTGGGCACGATGTATATGCATGATGGTGCTCTGGAATGGGGTCAATCCGAACTCATCAGTGCACATGACCTTTTTCTGTTGCAAACCTTTAACCGTTGCAAATTGAAACCTTTTTCTGACTATTCTCACTAACAAGTGTTTATCATATAGCCACACAGCTGTGCAATCCTGTGACTTCTCATCACATTATATTTCACTATTAAACAAGTTATAGTTTTTACTGTTTAGTGATCTCCATTCATGATTTTTTTACTTCCACAAAGTAGACGATTCAGCACTGTATCCTTTCAGGTTTTAATGACGTGTTAAAGAGTTTTTGACCCAGTTCCAGTAATTTCAAATCTCCTTATTAGTTTTCTTAGCTTGATGCAGCCCAGTATTTTGACCATTCTGAAATGGTGACTTTTTTGGCCAGACAGTTTATAAAACTGTCGAACGCAGATAGCAGGGCATAGATTATCAGATTTCAGAAAATATAAACAGAATTCCACACTATTTAACAACATCAATATATTTTGTATATTTTGTAATATCCATATCCATATAATAACTTTTAATTTAAATCACACAAATGCATTGGACACCCTGCATGTTCTATTCTGAATCACAACATGAAGAAAAATGTGCTAAATGTATTATTAGTTTAATGTAAGTGA
>JAOVVA010000037.1:7248326-7262985 GCA_028565275.1 Leiocassis micropogon | reverse complement strand
AGCTCTTAAAGGTCATGGAAGATAACAAAAGTGAAAAAAACCCTTCATCTTCCTAGTCAAGAACACTCATTGTCAAAGTTTACATACTGACCTCAAGATGGTAATACTCAAGAACAGAAAATCAGCTTAGACATTGCTTAAACTTTACGGTATAATAAACCATCCATCAAGTGAAGTAACTCAAGTGGACAGAGTGGCTCAAGTGGCTCTAATGGTTAAGCCTCTGGGTTACTGATCGTAAGGTTGGGGGTTCAAGCCCCAGCACTGCCAAGCTGCCACTGTTGAAGTCTTGGGCGAGGCCCTTAACTCTATCTGCTCCAGGTTCACCGTGTTCTTGCTGACCCCAGCTTCCTCTAACTGGGTCCTCCTATAGATTTCACTGTGCTGTAAGGTACATGTCACAAATAATTGAATGCTATTCTTAATGGCAAAAAAAAAAAAAATCAGTGCAATTGTGTATAATTTTCACTGACAGAAGACAAAACTGAAACACACAAACAAGCAGCTGCTGATGGTGGCTGCAGTAAAGGCAGAAAAGCTTTTAAAAAGGGAAAACTCTTTGATTTGGTAATGCCCGTAGAATCCAGATAGACATTTTTGCACCTATAAATTAAATGTACTCCTAATATTAGTTACTGTGAATTTGTCCCGTTATTCTTGAAACAATTAATGGAATATTTTTGTTCAACCCTTTGAATTAAAACTGAAATTCTTCACTTCAATCACTTCATTTGAACTCCATCATGGTGGTGTATAGAGGCAAAAACACAGAATTTGTGTCCAAATACCTATGGACGTAACTTTATTTTGTTTAGTTATTAAGTATATTATACAGTATATTCATAGTGGTTTTGTGATTTATATCAGACGACAAATGATAAATTCATTAATTGGTGCACAGACATATAAAAGCTCCCATGTGCTAAAACCACATAAAGTAGGCTAACAAGGGGTAGCTAAGGTAGTGTAATAATTTATGGCAAGCTAAGGGATGTCTGCATTGCCACAGTCCTTTTTCTCTCCTGACACAGGTACAGTACATCATCTTGTTACCAAGTCATTGGCAAACATTTTCCCCATGAGCTGTAATGTTCTGTACTCGAATTGCACGTAAAATATAATTCTTCTCCTCTTTGTTTGCATACTGTAAGGTGACTACAAAGATATATGATGATTTTGCACTACACTTTTTGTTTCATCAGTTTTACTTTATGTTCCTGATCGTGAAATGATCATCTCTCTTTTGCATATGCTAATTAATCCACCGGGTAACAATGAGTAAAGAAATTGTAATAAAACTAGTAAAAGCTAATAGTCCAGACAAAAATCTGTTTGTCCCAGGTGACTGGGCTACTGATTTGTCCAGCCCTGGAGACTGGGTTTGAGAGCATGAATCGCAGTGACGGCGAACCTCCAGTTTATAGTTTATAGAAAACGCTTAACATAAAATTAGCCTAAAAATTCTCCAAGGCATTAGGCAATGTATTTGTAATCATTCGTGTAATAACTTTCTAAGATAGTTTTCAGAGGCTTTAAACGCTTCAAATTCCTTGTTCCTATTTTCCCCTATTGCACGGATTTCTTTGTAAGTTTTTCCTAAAGTGGTACCCATTTCATCTAAACATTCTGAATGATTTTCCCCAATGAGCGAATAATGTAGCAACGTAGACAAATCAGTGGAATTCTTCTATAAGTATTTTAAGCTTTTTTGCTCAGTCCCATTTTCTGTCCAGAGTATTTCAGATATTCCTTTTTTACATCTCTTTCTTTGGCCCTGATATGCTTTTACAATCCAGACCAATTACTTTTGCAGCTGGGAAGACTCCTGGGAACCGGAACATCTACAGCCTCAAGGTAGGCACATCATCGATTGTTTCTGAAACGTCACGTCCTGCTGCGTACCACTTATTCAAATGTCAATTGAAGTCAAGACATTTGTGCTTTGTGTCTCTTATTTTACATTTTCATCTCTTTTGCCCTTTAGAAACGTTCGATTTTCCAGTATTATTCCATTCTTCATCATTCAGTCATGAATGTGCTTTATATGCTGTATATTTTCGTACAAACTGGATCATAGTCCAGCATTTGTTTTGTACTAAGTCTTTGTATTTGTGCTTTGTTTTAATCTAAAGTTAATTGGCTTTAAACCGAAGTGGAAGCTGTATACATTTAAATGATACTAATTAACAAGCGAATCACTGCTTTGCTGGACTAGACTCCATGACCTGAAGACCTCAATTAGGCTAGTTATTTTTAGTCACTTTCTTTTTCTCTCTCTCTCTTTTTTTTTTATTGGTCCCAGTTGGTGAGATGTAGATCTAAGAACAAGTAGCCTTGTTAAGCGTCCTTTTGAATGACATATAAAGGACTTCATGTTGGTTTGTAATTATTCTTTTACAGAAGACATCTTTAATTTTGCATCACTGTATCTCTTTCCATCTCATTAATTTTCTTTTCCCTCAGTCACTTGTAGGATTGTTGTTGAATGTTGTCGCGATTAGTTGAGCATGCTGATGGTTTTTGCCTTGTTCTAGGTGACCACACGCCCTGGCTCTTCCAGTAGTCGGGGATCGTCTCCTGCCGAGTCTCTGTCCAGTAACAGGTGAGTTGGCCTGTGTGTGTTCATATGTGTGTGGGCAAATTTATGTTACCCATTTACTTCCTTTCGTTTTAACATTACTCTTTTTGGAGCTTAGCAATGAAGAGCTTCGAACCTTAAAGACAGCTTGCGCATTCTGAAACATTTGGCCAGGTTTCAATTGAACCCAAGTACAAATAAAAACTAGTGATCCAGCCACCACTTGTACAAATGAGCTCTCATTAATTAGCATGTGGTGCTTTATTTTGGCTATTCTGACCACATCTAGACCAGCTTTATTCGCTCCTAGTCTAAGAAGGCCGGTTCCCACTCCAGTGCTCATGACTCAATTAAGCAGCCAGTTATCAGCCTTCTTACACGATAACTCATGTGACCTGGAGCAGGGAACACTGTAGCCATAAAGAAGAACATTGATCTAGATTAAGCTACACCTGGGATCTGGCTTCTCCACACAGATTTAGCATAATTAGATTTAAAAATTATATTATATTGTAAGTTGAAGCTCTTTTATTATCCATCCTATTTGAAGCAGATAATGTAGAAATGATTGTTCAATGTTCTACTCCTTACGTATTGTTTCTGCTTAACAGTTTAAAGAAATCGTCAGCAGAGCTGAAAAAGATACTGACCAATGGCCAGGTATTGAAATAATATATTCACTTTATATGTTATCGAATTATTGTTATGATTAACATGATTAACAGCTTTTACTGAAATCCTTAGGTGTTTTTCAGTTTTTCCCTCCAGTGTCTTCCTTCATTATATACATTGCCTGACCAAAAAAAGTCACACACTTCTAAGATTTCATTCAGTCACCTTTATTTTTTATTACAGCATACAATGTGGTGGCCAGTTCATGTGTGAAAATGATTCCTCATGCTCCCACAACCTCTTTTTCACAATTCGAGTCCTGGAAAATGTCAGGAAAACTTTTGATCTGACAATCTGGTCATTCAGTATATTCAGGTCATCAGCTGACTTCACTTTATTTCCAGATCATATCACTGCCTACAGAAGCTTGTACAGAGTGCGCTATACATGAAGGGTACATCGCTTCAATCGCTTCCCTTCTTACCCTGACACACCCATTCACCTTTTTCCATCGCTCCAAAGTCCAGTCTTTATGCTCCCTATGCAAATTGAAGGCTTTTTCTGATTAGCCTCACTAATGACTGAAATCTTTTTGAGTTCTCACTTTACAGGTGTTCAAGGGTTCTTAACCCAGTCCCAGCGATTTCAAATCTCCGTAGTTGTTTTCTTTGCTTGATGCAGCCTAATAATTTGACCCTTCTGAAATCGTGACTTTTGGCCAGGCAGTGTAGGTGTTGGTGAGTGGTATTTTTCATCAGTGTTTTTTTCATTTTTTTACCATATCTTATGCACAGTGTGTATGGCATTTGTTACGAAAAGTTTTATAAAATTTGTGTAATTAATGTATGAGGCTATTGATGAGAAAGTTAAGTACCAGAATCATAAAGCTTCTCCTGTTGGGTCGTTGATTCAGTCCTTTAATCCCTTGATTTCTCGTTTCAATTTTATTTTTGTAGCTCGATTGTTGGGACACAGAGACATACATAACGTTAAACGTCCGAGTGCTGTTACTGTCCATTATCAACACTCGTGGAAACCCTATAATTATATTGTACTATATATAATACTATATTGTATAATATCAAATATTAAACTACGTTTTTAGGTAGAACTGACAACTGTAGTATTCCTATGGGTAATCCGAGCCGCTAGAACATCTTAAACGCTTCTAAAGCTGTTAATCCTTAACAAAATATTTTGTGATATCCTAGCAGAATTGCATTGAGGAATGCTCAATCTATTAGAGTACTTGACATGTGGCATGACTTGCTGTGCGCTTCTGACTACCATGCATGTGTATGTGTCAGTAGTCCTTATTGATTGCCTAATGAAAAGCGGGTCAAGTCCCTTTACTTCATGGTCCATTTGAGATCTTTATCTTGACCGGCTGTTATCTGTATTATCTATATTCCGCCAGTCTGAGCTTCTCCTCTCTGCAGCAGCACGACAGTGTCAGTGCGGAGATGCCAATGTCAGAAAGGCAATTAAGTAAATCAGGCCCCAGGTGACACCTGTAAAAAGCACAAGCAGGGGAGCTCTAGTACGACACACACACACACACACACACCCCTAATCAATGGACCTTTACTGGAGTTGGTGCCGTATTTCCCACTTAAAATGAGGCTTGACAGTAAGGCATTAACTTAGTTTTGGCCTCAGCTGTGTGGGGAAAAAATACTTGTTTCACATTATCAGTGGTTATTGACATACTGTCATCCTGATCAGACAATCGGATCAAACATTGCTTAATGAGATGCATGTATCTATATACATACAGACTCCTTTGTGAATAAGAGTCAGGAGAGTCAAGCAGAATTTCCTGTTCATTTTATCTAGCTGTGTTGGACAACATGACACTTTTTGTTTGGACCCACCCATTTTTCAAGTGATTAATATTAAACGCGTAACTGAAAAGTGTTTTTTGTTGCTCGGGTTTGCCCTGCGTAATTGTTTAATCGGTTAACACTGCGAAGACTGAATATTTTGTTAAAAATGGTAGACCAGCATTAGGACCAGGAATATGTCAAGCTAAAAAAAAAATGAGAAAAGACAGAAAATCTGCCAAAAAACTCACTGGTGTACCAACAACCAGGCATTGAACATTTCCGAACAAATTTGAATTGGTATATTTGTGATTATTTCTGCTGTGAAACAACCCATGCTCTGGCTTTCTAAACCTAAATAAAGTTCATTCACATCTTCGATTATTAAGCATTTACGTTCTTAACTTATACCTTAATTATTATGTTTTATGTTCTTTGTTGCCGCAACTTTATCATGTTCAGACATATCCCAGAAATCTGTGCTGGTTCAAGGAGATGCTTCAGATTTGATGTGTGTGTGTTGAAGTGGAAGGAGGTCAATCTGTGTATCTTGCTAGTAGAGGACAAACTTCTCCCTGTAGCCCACCGATGTCAGCAGGGGGCCAAACTGTTTTATACACGTTTTGACAGCCTTTGTCAGAGTTAAGCAAGACAGCACAGGTAAACAAATGGTCGTTAGAGTTGCCATCTCTCCCACCCCCAAACTTGTCCTTTTATAAATTGGACAGCAAATGTTGTTATTGATCCTGCTCCTGCTCGGCTGTTCCTCTTGAAATGACCCGAGAGCCGAACCCGTTGTTTATGGCCTGCGGTTGCGTTTTTCCCTCCCCCAAATATTTCTGGTCCCCAGTGACATCTTTCTATTTTATGGCTACGTGTCCTTTCTCCTTTCTGTATCTATTTTTCATTCTCTCTCTATCTCACTGTCTCTCTCTCTCTCTTTTTTATTTATTTTTTTTTTTTTTAATCTTGTAGATAAATGAACAAGACATCCAGTACCAGGAGCAGCTTGGCCATGGAAATGGGGGAACGGTATACAAGTGAGTGCTCTTCACCTCATCTTTACCTTGAATTTTAATTGGACTCATTATGCACTTATCTTTTCACTGGCCATGCCATTTCATTACTGTTGAATAAAACTACTATGAATATGGTGTAATTGAAGCAAAAGGACGCGTAGCGTATCTTCCTTGTTGCATTTTCTCATCGTCCCTACACGCCACACTCGCTCAATAGTCCAGCGTCCACTCAGCCTGCTCAAAGCCTCTGACAGGCAGCTGCGGCTGGGATGATTATTTATTTTATAAAGTGAAGGTTGCCAAATGCGGGTAATATCGATTTATTTTTGGCGCTAAGGAAAGAAATTGATTCAGTTTGACTCCTGTGAAGCCAGTTTCTATTACCCGAATGATCTATTGCTACCAAGCAGATAACATGACAGGACACCTATTCACTGCTATGTGCTATCGAATAAAATACTTCGAGATTGAGAACTTGAACTAATTTAGGTTGCTTCTGATGGATAATATAGATCTGAGCATTTCATCATGCGGATGATTGGAATAAAATAAATACTTAATGTAGGGGACTGTAATATACTAGTGTGTAAAATAAGATTTACATTAAAATTGGGCAAATTTGCTTGTTTTTCTACAAGTCATTCAAGTCAATTGCTATCAGTAGTCTGGGGGGAATATTCTGTAAATTGTGGTAATTAAAGTCAGGGCCTTGTGAGGATTGTGTAATGAAATGCCACCAGATCAGAAAGATGGCGGAAAATGTTCCAGATGAGTTCATTTTTTATTTAGTTATTTATTTATTTATTTAAAGAAAAGCCAAAACCCCATTAATGTCCAAAGGTAATTACCATGAGAAAGCAGGAATTTCTAGGCTTATCGTATGTGTGTATTAGCCAACTTTAGCTTCATCACTCAGGCTTTCTTAAGAACTGTTTTGTTTATATTCATTGTATTCACATGCACATCACTGTGAATTTTCACACAGGTCATGCTTTCTCTGTTTATTGAGGGCAGATGTAAATACGTTTCGTTTGTGTTTCCTCTGCTGACTGAAATTTGACATAATGTAATTCAGTGTGTGTTCTGGGAATAACAAGGCCATGTAGCGATCTATCTACACTTCTGTCCTTGGTCACCGTTACTACACACATACAGTACACACACTGTGTGCACTATGTAAAATAAACACTTCTGTAGCCATCACACTATGCTACACTACAGTGCCTGGGGTATTAGCTTAAATTGCTTTCCTTAAAAAAATAAATGTGTTCACCTAACCTGCTGTGCTTCCAGGTGTACTGTTATTATGTGTCAGAACATGGCTCTTGCTTACACCCACACGTTTAAAAAGAAAAAAAAGACAATCCGGCTTTCCCTTTAGGGTATGAAAATGGACACAAACTACCTTGCTTTGCATTTTATCATATGTCCTAACTGGCCTGAGTGTGCAAGTTCATTCATCAAGAAAGTCATCCTAAATAGCTGCTGCTGAATAGGCCTGAGTACCTGGCAACCCGGCGATGATGTGTGAACAGGCCATGATCCCGGCCTCGGCCTTTAAACCCCGGATCCTGTTTATGAGCGGTGGCCACTGACGATTAGTCGGCACTACAGGGTTATTGTTCTGCAGCGTTGATCCAGTAATAGATCAATACGCACCCGGTGGTTTATTGCAATGGTCCAGACTGTGCTGTGATCTCAGTCTGTTGTGAACTCTGCTTTATAGGACAGTAAAGCTTAAGTGCTCTGAATCCTGTGGACTGTCGTGGTTAAAAAAGACAAGTCACTTCTGATTAAACTGAACTGTGCCCTCAAATTGTGCATTAAAGTTTTAGGAGTTCTAATTTGTTTATTATTCTGGGGTTTTTTTTTTGTTGTTTTTGGATTTAATTTTCAAATAGTCATTACAGCCAAGATTGTCTGAAGTGCAAGTTTGTCTATGGTCTCTGGCTTTGCTGTTTTATAGTTATAATAAAATTATATGGAGCAGTTTGGAGGTCCACACAAGAAATTCTTCTTCTATCATATGTTTTTTTAGAAAAAACAAAAACAAGATTATGAGGCTGAGGTTCACTGCTCTGACCCATTAAGACATGGACTCCACAAGACCTCTGTATGTATGCTGTGGTAGCTGTAACCAAGACATTAGCAGAAGATCTTTAAAGTCCTGTAATTTGCGAGGTCGACTGGATTGGAGACCAGGTCAGCACCTTGAACTTTCATGTTCCGGAAACCATTCCTGCAACGATTTTTGCGGTATGGCAGGATGCATTATTCTGATGAAAGAGGCCACTGGCATTAAGAAATACAGTTGTCATGAAGGGGTATACTTGGTCTGCAACCATGATGAGGTAGGTGGTCCATGTCAAAATAAAATCTACATGAATGCCAGGATCTAAGGTTTCCCAACAGAGCATCCCACTGCCTCCATCATCAAACCAGGTCACCTTCATCAGTTGCTCCATGGTCCAGTTCTTATGCTCACATCACAACCCATTATTGGCAGTTTGATGATGGGGTAAAGGCATGGGTACTCTAACCAGTCTGCAGCTGTGCAGCCCCATACTCAGCAAGCTACAAGGCATTGGATGTTCTGATACCTTTCTGACCAGACGTGCTAGCCTTTGCTCCCAACACGTATTAGTGACCCTGTCTCCATGTTACTGGTTGTCCTTCTTTAAACCACTTTTGGTAGGTACTAAACACTGTATATTGGGAATACTACACAAGACCTGCTGTGGGCAATGCTAAGTTCCCCCACATGATTGCATATCTTGTAGATCCAGTATTCATTTCCTGTATTACTTGATCAGATTTTAGCCCATTCTTCTTTACA
Organism: Leiocassis micropogon; assembly: GCA_028565275.1. NCBI lineage: Eukaryota > Metazoa > Chordata > Actinopteri > Siluriformes > Bagridae > Leiocassis > Leiocassis micropogon. The sequence goes on along the minus strand of JAOVVA010000037.1, from coordinate 7,254,117 downwards.
ACATTACTTTAGTTCACTGAGGTTTTTTGTGAATTTGTATATGCATAGCTTTCTTAAGGTCCCGCTAAAGCATTTTAGGTTGGTTGAGGTCTGACCTTATCTAAGTCATTCCAAAACCTTGATTCTTTTATTTTTTTCAGCCATTCTGATCTAGTTTTACTGGTGAGCTTTGGATCATTGTCCTGTCCAGCTTTGATCAAGCTTTAGCTGTCAGCCTCACATTTACTTATAGACTACTCTGGGATTCAGTGTAACTCTGGTACAACAGCAGTTATTGACTGCAAGGTGCCCAGGTCATGTGGCTGATAAAACGAGTCCAAATCATCATCCTTCCACCAGCGAAATTGTCGGTGCGTATGAACTGTTTCTGCTGAAAAGTGTTTGATTTTCCCCAACATTGCCTGGGGCATTAAGGCCACACAACTCCACTTTGGTCTCATAAGTCCAGAGGACATCGTTCCAGAAGTCTTGTGCTTTATTTAGATGCAGTTTTATGAACCTCAGCCATGCTGCCATATTCTTTTTAGACAGAGGAGGCTTTTTGATGGCAACCCTTCCAAGCAAACTGTACTCGTTCAGTCTCCTGCTAATTGTGCGATCATGGATTTTAACATTTAACAGTCTCAGTGAGACCTGTAGGCATTGAGATGTAACTCTTGTAGGTTTTGGATTTCTCTGAGCATTGCACGGTCTGACCATGGGCCAAATAAGCTGGGACGTCCATTCTTGGGAAGATTGGCAGCTGTCTTGATGCCTTCTCCTTAATTTTTCTCACTGTACAACACTCTAAATTATTTGTTAATAGTTTTATAACCCTTTCCAGATTGCTGTGTAGCAACAGTTTCTTCTCTCAGACCATTGCTTATGTCTTTGCCCCTTTTGCCATTGTGTTAACAAACTCCTGAATGCTCCAGACCAGCAAACTGCCAAAATGTCTGCTTTTATAGAGGTCTGCACACCTGCCAATGATCATTTAATCAAGGGTTGATTATTATCAGCACCAGGCTGAAACTTAACCTATTAAATCCTGTGGAAACATTAAGGGGAGATTAAGATTTCTTTTTGGTTTCATTTTTGTTAAATAAATATTAGCTTGGTGAAAAAAGTTACATGATGTTTTTTTTTGTCTGAGGTTGTATTTGCCAATACCAAGATCGGTTATAATCAGATGATTTTTTGAAAAATTATCTTTCCGCAGAAAAACACAAAGAATTAAAAGAGGTGGTACTAACTTTTGAACATCAGTTACGTTGGTCAAAAAACTATTTTGAATGCCGAAATAAAATAAATTAGATTTTATTAAGATGATAAAAATGCTAAATACCTATACACACCACGGTGTAGTACAGCAGTGGCATTAGTAACACTGAAATATGCGCCAAAATATTAACGGAAGTGATTCGGTAATGTTTTAATACAGTATAGTATTTAATAAAGAAATTTTAATTGAATTTAATTAATTTCTATTTAAAATTGTAAAAAATAATTTAATCAATCTCTGTTTAATGAAAATCCTATTCTATGTTTAAGGAAATATGAAATATGGGACTTTTATATAATCCAGGAACCAAGGGGAGATACAACATTAGGTGCAAAATTCAAATATATATATATTTTTTACTTTTTAGGCAAGATATTTGTGTGTAGAAGATTTGTGAGCATGACCTCATTCCTCATTCTTCATCATCATGCCCTCTCTTTCTCCTTCTACATTGTGCTATCCCCCACCACGTTTTTTCTTGCTCTCTCTCTGTCTGAGGTCAGCACCTGGCCATGGGTCATCTCAGGTGAGCAAGAGAGTCGGAGCTGGAGAGAGTGTATGGTCTGGTGCTTTCTGTAACCCAAACCTATGTGTGTGTGTTCGGATGACTGGCATTGAGAGGCCCATGAATAGTACATGACGGAGCTTTCATTACAGCAGGCTCTGAAGTTTAAATAACACACGGCATAGAGACACGTTTACCGCGGTCAGGACCAGTTCCCAACTGTCGCTACGGTTTCGTTACCCTGACCTCAGACCTGTCAGCCTTCAATCATTCGTCCAATTGGGTGCCTGACAGAGGTCAAGGACGGAGCCTAGATCTAGAGCAAGCGAGCAAAATCTTATTATTTGTTACTTAATATGGAATAACTGTGTAAGGTGTAATGTGACTTCATCCTTTGTTGTGTCGTTTGGAATTAGGACATGACCGTATTTCAACTTTAATATGCATAAATGATTCCAGCCACGTCATTTCCTATTTACTAATTCAGTGCATTTCCTTTGCTCCTGGAATATTTCCCATATTGGTTACCTCATGCCAAATTTTAAAATACATTTAATTGCACATAGAAGGGAAAGTATGCCAAGATGCTTTACCCAAATTATACAAAAATCACAAATTATATAGAAGAATAATTTTTCTGCATAATTTTCAGGCATCAGTTTGGGACTTGGCTTGTCTTCATTTGGATATAGATGAGTGTAATTTCCTGGAATTGGCTCTATCATAGCTTTCAAATAGCATGTGTCCCCAATAAACAAGTTCATGAGTGCACGTCTGGAGATGTGGTGGAGTCTTTCAAGGTAACGTCTACCCTCTCTGTGCTGACGGGTCAAGCTGGATTGAATGTCCCTGGTCTAAATGAGGCACGTTACCCGGCCCGTCACATAGAAGTGTCATTAATTAAAGGGCTGTGGCATTTACGAGGTGTCTGGGGCAGAACCTAGATCAGCCATCTTTTCCACATTAATCACTCACATAATAGCATACGTTTGTGAGCATGTTCTAACTGCATCAGAGAGGAAAGAAGAGACGGTGGACAAAATGATATATGTACTTCCTGTCTACAGTGTATGTCTATCTTTGTTTTCCGTCGGTAAAACACATGGGTCAATCACAATTTTATTTTCCATCTCAGTCCATCTCCTTTATACATTGTACCGGAAATAACCAGAATTATCTGTATTTGTGATCTGGTAAGCCAAGTTGTCCCTCTCTGGTGAGCTAAATGATCAGAAAGCATGCAGCATAATTAAGTAAGTTATATCTTTTTTAAAACGTCTCTGTACGGTTGAAATGTGTTCCTTACAAATGATTGACTGCTTCTTATAACCGCTGAGTAATCAGATTATCATCTGAGTACATGAACGAAGCTTGAGTTCTTGACAATTTCACATTCGATTATTTTATAGTTGTAGGTTTTATAAAATAAATGCCATTAACAATGCACCAGTTAATGTTTTCTTTACTTATAAATAAAAAAAAATTGGTATGTGGGATTTACTGGTTTTTCTATGTACAATTATGCGTCTCCGTATTAATGAATTAGCTGTCAAACAGATCAGTGGAAAACTTGACCCTCCCTTTTATTTGAACAGAGCATACCATCTCCTAGGGAAGAGGGTTCTAGCAGTGAAGGTAAGAAGAGGCTTGCCTATCTACATTTTATCTTATGTGTGTAAAATCATAGCAGTAGAATGTTGGTTGTAGTGGCTCAGGAGTGTGTGTGTGTGTTTATAGAGTAATTCATGGCAGATAATGATAAATGACTTAACCTGGTGTTAATAGTGGCATACTAATTGGAGGGCAGGAGGAGTAAATGTAGCAGTCCATCACTCGACAGCTGAAGTGAAGCTTACTGAAGGCCCTGTGACCCTGATTGTCTCGCACCTTCCCTACTCTCTCTCTCCCTCTCCCTCTCTCTCTCTCGGTTTATGCCTGTCTGTTTATGTCTCTTTTTTTTCTCTAGATGGGTTTTGCACTCTTAGTCTTTTTTGGGTTTATGTATCACTTTCTTTTTCTTATTTTTTATGTCTCTTGTCTGTCTTTATCTCCCACTATCTGTCCTTGTTTTTCCCAGTATCTATGTTTTTTTTTGTCAGTCCCTCTCTTTGTTTTTTCTCACTTTTAATTTCTAACTTTTTGTTCATCTGCCTCTCTTTCTCTTTTCTCTCACTGCCATTGTCTCTCTGTCCCTGTCCCTTTCTCTTTTTGTCTGTCTGTCTCCCCGACTGTTTCTGTCTATATCCCCTTCTCTCTATCCCTTGCTCCTCTCATCTCCTGTCTTAATGCTATGTTCTCTCTCTCCTCTTTCGGCATGTACTTTGATCTTTGGCCGGCGTGTCCCAGTTCTCTGCTGTGTTGCATGCTGGTGTTGCAGGCATGCCTAGCTCCCGTAAATGATCTCTCTCCACTGAGGGGTAACAGCACGGCCTCAGCCTTACTGCCTTACCTGTAATAAATTATTTCAATGGGAGGATGCTGATCTAACCTTAACTAAAGAAGCATTTTAGCTAATCTGAGTCTACATTACATGTGTTTTTCCACTCTGTTGAGCCAAGGAAGAGGGAGCGAGAAAGTGATCGAGCGGGAGAGATAGCGACCAATAGATACACTTCAGTTTTGGTGTTAAACTACAGACTGTTCATCTGTGGCTTTCCACTATTTATTTCAGTTGGGTTTGTGTTCACAATGTTTTCAGCACTCTATTTCCATACAACAGCTGAATGTTGAGATTGTTGAGACAAAGAGTATTTGCATTAGACTTTTTTTTATAAAGAAGCTGATGTAGTATTTGTTATTGTAGGTCATTCCTCTTGACATCACAGTGGAACTTCAGAAACAGATCATGTCTGAGCTGGAGATCCTTTACAAGGTCAGAACCGTTTTCTCTACATCATATTTATACAGTCCTCACCAAAAGTATTAGAACAGCGTAACAAAACAGATTACTTGAACCACTTGGAACATGGCATGTTTGGAGGTAGACCACCCAATTTTTTTGAAAAGTTATTTAAAGAAAATAAAATTTTTTGTTAGTTGCATTTCCTTTGATTATAATAACTTCATCAAGCCATTAATCTAATGACATGGCACGCAATAAACCGTTGCATTCTTCTTTTGTGATGCTTTTCCAGACTGCAGCTTTATGCAGTTGTTGTATTTTTTCTCCCTTCAATCTTCCCTTCAGAAGGTGAAATGCATTTTCAGTTTCTAATAACTCTACTAGTAAAGCTGACCCATGTGCTCATCATTGGCATCACTTTAGTAGAGATTAATCTGGGTTCTAGAGATTTCGGGGCTTATCTTTGCGAATTTCAATATGTAATTCTAATTTCACAATGTAATTGATTGTAGCTGTTTTCCTTGGCCTATCTGACTGATGTCTGGTTGTTGGTACACCAGTGGATTCTTTTTTCCCCCACATATTCAAAAATGTTGTTTTGGTGTAATGGCTCTTAACAATTTTTATTAACAATCATTATTTTCACCTTTGCTTGCATATGAACTTGAGTAACGTCCAATTCTTAATCAGTAGGGCTTTAAATGATATTTTTTGCAGATATAACAGCTTCAACTCTTCTGGGAAGGCTTTCCACAAGGTTTAGAATAGTGTGTTTGGGAATTTTTTAACCATTTTTTTTCAGAAGCCCATTTGTAAGGTCAGACACTGATGTTGGACAGGTAGAATGAAAGGAAGTCCTTATGCTTCAGCATACCAAGACATTTTGGAGAATTTCATGCTTTGTGGGAACAGTTCGGGGATGGCCCATTTGTGTTCCTGATGGAACTCGATGAATTGGAGCGAAGACTGCGAGCCAGGCCTTCTCATCCAACATCAGTGTCTGACCCCACAATTGCGCTTTTTAGCGTTGAAGCTGTTATAACTGCAAAGGGTGGCCAACATCATATTAAACCCTATGGATTAAGAATTTGAAGTTACTCAAGTTCATATGTGAAGGCAGGCGAGCGAATACTTTTGGCAATATAGTGTATTTCAAAATACCACTCTGCAAAAAATCTTAGCA